>OLKM01000247.1:346881-374381 GCA_900291075.1 Melanogrammus aeglefinus
AAATATAAGATGAGTTAATTCCTCTGTTGATGTCTTTAATGAGCATCACAAAAGTAGGAAGTGATTAGCCAACTCTGAGTAAAAAACTCAGAGTATATACTCAGATGTATATAGCCTATATATTTTTGAAAATCACGCATGGAAATGTACATAAAAAGAATTGTCGAGAGGCATCGATAATCGCTGTAGGATCTAATCGTTGACCTCATAATCTGAATCGACTACTACTAATACTACTAGGCTACTACAAGAAGAAGAAGAAGAAGAAGAAGAAGAAGAAGAAGAAGAAGAAGAAGAAGAAGAAGAAGAAGAAAAATAATAATAATAATCATAATCATAATCATAATAATAATAATAATAATAATAATAACAATAATAATAATGATAATATTATCATTAATACTACTACTACTACTCCACTAACACCATACTTGCTACTCCCTAAAGCATGGCGGCCATTTCCTCCTCCTCCGTGGGGCTGTCAGCCCTCAGCATCAGGCGGCCATTAGCAGCAGCTCTGTGATACACTCAGCAGCCAATCAGCAGGCTGGGCCTAACGAGGCCTCGTTACCAGGGTAATGACCTCAACTCCCCGCTGACAGCGGAACGTTCCGTGGGTCATGTGACTCACGTCTTGCCTTCCCGCTAATGAGCTCCATTGTGTCTGCGCGGCATTTTCTGATGTACCTCAGACTTTGACGTCAATCTTTTATACCTTAACATACCGTGTTTACCAACCGCAAAAAACTAAATGAATTACTGAAGTCAGACACACAGCGTTAATGAGCTGGGGTGAGTCTTCCTACAGGGAGGGGTCCGTGTACAACGGGAATCGAACACAGTACCCTGTAGGGCTGGGAGCAGGCCTGCCGCTCCCTATACGCAGAGCACGCAGAGTGCGTAGGGCACCAAGTACCTGAGGGGGGGTACCAAAAATAAAGGTTTGTAAAAAAAATAATAATAATAATAAAGATTAGGCCTACATTATTGAATTAAAAAAAAGTAAATTAGTTATGAAGAGGCCCAACGTTTTTTTCTTAATTGTATAACACTCAATTAATCACTCAATTTCGGCAAATAAGAACATCTTATTTGCGGAAACAGCCAGCAGCGGCCCTGGCTGAGAGCCAAACACCAGAGCACCTCCACCACAGCCCCGAGCCGCGTATCACACGCCAATCAAACCCACGCAGCTCATCCTTGTCTGCTCTGTAATCTCGCGGAGACCCTGGAAGCGGAGAGCTGAATTTCAAACGCCGCTTCTGACACCTCCTTACTCTGCGCCGCGGCGCCAGTCAAAGACGGCGCTCACTAAACGATGACAGCAAGCTCCTCAAGGTAACTGCTGATTGGCTGACGCGCTCCCACTAAGCCTGTGAAGCGTGTCTGGAGAGCAGGTATCTCCGGAGCGTTTTTGAGGCAGCTGCTGAACAGAATCTTGGGCTCGGGAAGAGGGGGGGGGGGGGGGGCGAACCTGTCGAGAGCAGGAATAAATATTCTGGGATTTCTCTCCTGCTTTTTAAAATTCAAAAGCGGCTGCCTTCACTGACTCTTCTGGTGCTAGTTTACGTTTGAGCGCAACGTGTAGGCGGAGACAGCGCTGGGACGTGCAATAGGTTGGTGGCACCACCGTTGACAGCATGCCGCTGGACACACGCAAACACCGCAGCAGTGTGTTAACGTGTGTCTTTCACGGCAGAAAACTTTTACAAAGCTGAGTCATTTTAGAGCACAGTGATGGTAACCACTCCACAGCTGCACTCGGAGGAAGCTCTGACGGACGCGTTGAGATGAAACTGCAGGATGCACATCAAAGTATATCTGAGGCTCTATATGTATGTGCATACGATTTACAAATTAGTTTTGTAATCAATAGAAATTGATTTCCCTCCTCTTCCTAACCGAGTCGTTGAAAACCAGCCTCTCTGCGTCAGCGACGTGAAACATGAGTTTTATGTACGAATATACGTAACACCTGCCGAATCCTACAGGGAGCGTTGTGGTAGCTCATATACGTCGGAACCATCAAAAGGGAGAGGGGTGCTAGTGTGGAGCAGAAACGGAGAGAGGGAGCGGGAGCGTCCCGACATCGAAGGCACGAAGTACTTCAATCAAATATAGCGAAGACCAAAATAGAGCCCCGACTTTCTTAATGTTTGAAATGACTTCAAGTAGAATTCACAAAACACGAACGACGACCGTAAAACCTACATGTGTGTGTGTCCACACATTTTTATGTGTGCGATTCCATGTGCACTACTCGATGTACAACGTACACATGTACGTATTAGTCTATTGGTGTATGTATGAGTGTATGAATGTATGTATGTATGTATGTATGTATGTATGTATGTATGTATGTATGTATGTATGTATGCATGTACTGTATGTATGTATGTATGCATGTATCTATCTATCCATCTATGTATGTATGTATGTATGTATGAATTAGGGGTGTAACGTACACAAAACTCACGGTTCGGTACGTACCTGGGTTTTGAAGTCACGGTATGGTACGGTACGGTACGGTATGGTACGGTACGGTACGGTACGGTACGGTACAGTACGGTACGGTACATAGTTAGGAGGAGGCTTTTTGTAAAAACTGCTCGTTTGTCAACAATGGAGAATGGCCGTAGATCAGCAGCAATGAAAACTCCAAAACACTTGGTTATGCCATTTGCCCGTTCTGAATTCCCAGCAGGGTTTGTTGAAATAGTGTCGTGAGCTGGGTTTGCACAGCTCGTTGTTTTTTTTCACAGCAACGGTGATAGTTTTCAAATGCGTGTGCATGTGTGTGTACGTGCAGTACGTAGCCACAGAGAGCCCTCTCTGTCGCCGGAGAGCCTGTCGGAAACCCTCCCCATAGTTAACGTGTGCATCCAATATTTTTAAATTGCAGTGCGCATCCGACATCCCGACGGAGAACTGAGAATGCTCGAGGGGGGTCTGCGTAATCGGGCTATACTTTGGCTAAATGGTCCGGGGGAACTCTGACCTCAAGTTTCAAATGCTGCATCGCAAAACAAGCCTTTACATTGGCCAGATTACGGCTTTGTACGCCACATTTACGCACCGCGGTCCACCGCTGCAACCACCCAGTGGTGCCTGTACCGTGACGGTTCAGTACAAATACGTGAATCGTTACACCCCTAGTATGTCTCTATGTAAGTATGTATGTATGTATGATTGTATGTATGTATGTATGTATGTATGTATGTATGTATGTATGTATGTATGTATGTATGTATGTATGTATGTATGTATGTATGTATGTATGTATCTATCCGTCTGTCTGTCTGTCTGTCTGTCTGTCTGTCTGTCTGTCTGTCTGTCTGTCTGTCTGTCTGTCTGTCTGTCTGTCTGTCTGTGTCTGTTTGTCTGTCTAGCTAGCTATAGGTGTGTGTGTGTGTGTGTGTGTGTGTGTGTGTGTGTGTGTGTGTGTGTGTGTGTGTGTGTGTGTGTGTGTGTGTGTGTGTGTGTGTGTGTGTGTGTGTGTGTGTGTGTATGTACTGTATGTATGTATCCTTAATGCATCTATGGTGTGTGTGTGTGTGTGTGTGTGTGTGTGTGTGTGTGTGTGTGTGTGTGTGTGTGTGTGTGTGTGTGTGTGTGTGTGTGTGTGTGTGTGTGTGTGTGTGTGTGTAGGTATGTATGCATGTATCCTTAATGCATCTATGGCGTGTGTGTGTGTGCACGTCTATTTGTCTGTGTGTGTCTCTTTGGTATGCATGTGTGTTTGTGTGCGTGCGTGCGTGCGTGCGTGCGTGTGCGTGTGTGTGTGTGCGTGTGCGCACCTGTCCAGGGCCGAGCTGAGCTCCTCCAGTCGGTGGGCGTCGCCGCTGGAGGAGTTGCTGAGTCGGGACAGCGCGTCCATCCGCCTCAGGATCACCTCCAGCATCTCACTGATCTTCCTCAGCACCCCCCGCGACTCCCCCCCGCCTGACAGCACTGGGGGAGACAGGGGGGAGGAGACCGGGGGGAGGAGACAGGCGGGAAAACAGGTGGGGGGCAGGTGGGAGGAGGGGGGACGGGTGGGAGGAGGGGGGACGGGTGGGAGACAGGGGGGAGGAGACAGGGGGAAAACAGGTGGGGGCGCAGGTGGGAGGAGGGGACAGGTGGGAGGAGGGGGGACGGGTGGGAGGAGGGGGGACGGGTGGGAGACAGGGGGGAGGAGACAGGGGGAAAACAGGTGAAGGGACAGGTGCGATGAGGGACACAGGTGGGCGAAGGAAGGGGGAGCAGGGGGACACGTGGGAGACAAGGGGGGCGGGGAGGGGGGACACGTGGGAGACAAGGGGGGCGGGGAGGGGGGGACACGTGGGAGACAAGGGGGGCGGGGAGGGGGGACAACGTGGGAGACAAGGGGGGAGGAGACAGGTGGGACGAGGGGAGAGGTTGGAGAGACAGGGGGGAAACAGGGGGGGAGGAGGGGGAGAGGTGGGAGACAGAGGGGAGAGGAGAGGGAGAGGTGGGAGGAGGGAGAGAGGAGGGGGAGAGGTGGGAGGAGGGAGAGAGGAGGGGAGGGATGGGAGGAGGGGGAGAGGGTGAGAGGTGGGGGGAGGAGGAGGGGGAGAGGGCGGAGGAGGGGGAGAGGTGGGAGAGAGGAGGGAGGAGGGGGAGAGGTGGGAGGAGGGGGTCAGTGACAGAATAGAGAGATGGAGAGAGAGAGGGGGCGGGGGGAGAGCAAGGGAGGAGAGAGACAGAAAGGGGAGAGAAAGAGAAGGGATGGAGAGGGAGGCATAGAGAGAGACAGATATGTGACACAGGGGAGACACAAGGCAAGATGCATAAAGATGGGAGAGAGAGAAACAGGAAGAGAGTACAATTTTACAAAATGCTTGACAACCCTAATCATTCTGTTTGCTGTAGGTCGAGTACTTATCTATCTTATTTAGTATTTTTCATGCTTTGGCAATGTTAAGCCTATATAATATTTAGCCTACCAAGAAAGCGCTCTGATTTATCAGAAAGAGAGAGAATTTGAGGATTTTCTTCAAAGACATCATTTCACAAGCTTCCCTCTCTACCCGTACACAACATTGCAGCAGCTCTCTCTCTCTCTCTCTCTCTCTCTCTCCTCTCTCTCTCTCTCTCTCTCTCTCTCTCTCTCTCTCTCTCGCTCTCTCTCTCTCTCTCTCTCTCTCCCTCTCTCCCCTCTCTCTCTCTCTCCCTCTCTCTCTCTCTCTCTCTCTCTCTCTCTCTCTCTCTCTCTCTCTCTCTCTCTCTCTCTCTCTCTCTCTCTCTCTCCCCCTCTCTCTCGCCCCCCCCCTCTCTCTCTCTCTCTCTCTCTCTCTCTCTCTCTCTCTCTCTCTCTCTCTCTCTCTCTGTCTCTCTCTCTCTCTCTCTCTCTCTCTCTCTCTCTCTCGCTCTCTCTCTCTCTCTCTCTCTCTCTCTCTCTCTCTCTCTCTCTCTCTCTCTCTCTCTCTCTCTCTCTCAGCTTTAAGAAAAAAACGTCCTCCTGCTGACGAGTCTCCGGGGTCACATCATCTGGACTGTTGTTGTTCTGCATCGTCTCCCCTGGGCGCCAATTACTGATGACCCTGTCCGCACCACCTCCTCCTCCCCCCTCCTTCAACCCCCCTCCTTCACACACACCCACACACACACAACACACCACACACACACACACACACACACACACACACACACACACACACACACACACACACACACTGCCTCTACTCACTTATACTGCAGCAGTCCATTTAGCTCCGGAGTCCGAGCTGGGAATGACGTCAGCCCTGAGCTGACGTGTTTAAACGGAGGATCGCCGTGGTTACTGTAGGCCTCAAAACACAACCAGAGGGGCTTTTCTCACCAGCCACGGCTCAACCCCAGGCCATCACTAGCCCCGGGCTAACCCTTAGCCCCAGGCTTACACCGGCTCCGGGCAAACACTAGCTCCAGGTTAGGATAGCCTTTGGCTAACTTGATTCATGTTAATGAGTTCAGGCCTCGGTTCACACCGGCTGTTTTGGCCCCATGTTTAAAGCCCATGAAAGTGGTGGCCAGGTCGCACCATGGACTGTTGGTTCTGTTGGCTAGTTCTGTTCTTCCACCTCCATTGTTAATCAGCAGGTGTGTGTGTGTGTGTGTGTGTGTGTGTGTGTGTGTGTGTGTGTGTGTGTGTGTGTGTGTGTGTGTGTGTGTGTGTGTGTGTGTGTGTGTGTGTGTGTGTGTGTGTGTGTGTGTGTCGTCATCTAAAGAAGGATGACGTGTTTTAGCTGTGGCCAGATCTTAGATTTTCCCTCAGTTTGCTCCCAGAACTAAGATATGATGAGTTAAGATCTTTATGCATGTGTACAGTGATGAATAGGACATTATGATCAATATGAATTATTCAATATGAACTCAAAAAGATTATCAAACCTCATATCTTTTTACCTCTCCAGCCAGTTGTGATATTTCTACCATAGACTGGGCTGTGGCAGTATTTATACGGTTATACATAAACCGTGTCTTGTTATGTAATCAAATGTGAATTTGTAAGTCGATGTGAATTTGTAAGTCAATGGACCCTCTTTATATGAAGCGATTCATCTTTGAAATTTTCAAACCCCAAACGTAATAAAGCCGCCTTGTTATTCGACTCCGGTTCAAACTGCACCGAACACACGATCTCTCAACTGCTTTCATTCACAACAGCAAACTCCAGAATATAAAGTAAAGTGCTGGCAAATGAAGATCCATGGTCTTTACCCAGAATGCCTCAGCGGCGGTTGTCGTGGACAACGAGCCTCTGGGCTACGAGTGTGGGCAGAAGCGTTGCACAGCAGCAGACCTCAAACAACAATAACTACCCGTCTCTCTCTCAAACAGTCTCTCCTCTCTCCTCTCGTCTCTCGTCTTTCCCTGTCTCTCCTCCTGTCTGTCCTCCTCCTCTCTCCCTGTCTCTCCTCTCAAACGGTCTCTCCTATCCGGACGTTCCTCCAGCCAGCTGCTTCTAGTCCTTCCTCTGGTTCCTCTAGCAGTGAACGGACTGCGTTTATACCGCGCTTTTCTTACCCACGGCCACTCCGTGGTACTTCACAATACTATCCTCACGTTCACCCATTCATCCACACAGTCACCCGCCGACGGCGGTGTCAACCATGCAGGACGACAGCCAGCACGTCTGGAGCAGTCGGGGTGAACAGCCTTTCTCAGGGACACCGCGACACTCAGCTAGGAAGAGACGGTAATCGAACTATCAACCTTGTGGTTACCAGCCAACCCGCTCTACGTCGTGAGCCACATGCAGCTGAATGAGAGGACCGTCCCTAGGAACCTTAATGTATAGGTACCTGGAACCGTTTCCATGCTACACACCACGACTGTGACTTCTAGTGGGCTCCTCCATACAAAGAGGCAGGGTGGTGGTGGTGTTAGAAATCCGGTTTGTTTTTTAAAGTTCCAGTCAATGAAAATGGCAAGGGTGCTCTATGTTGCCATGGACGATATCTCTCCTTGAGTGCGTACAGTGATGGCTGGTTCAACCTTTGTCCACTGATGACTCAATGTGCAACAGGTGTGCAGCCTCAGGTGTGCAGCCTCACCCAGCCCCAGAGTCCAATCAGAGTCGGCCTGTTTTAAGGCTGCTTGAACAGAACTACTCTCATAACCTCCAATTAAAAGTAAGAATTAGTAAATCCCTCGGCCACAGTGAAAGTGAACCCTGAAACATAAAAAAAACCTATCTATTCTGCTTTACTGCAGAATAATCGTACTGCAGTAGAACCTTTTCCACTACACACACACACACACACACATCTAGGACAACACACACCTCTCCATTTGGAAGATGTGCTGACGACAGTAGCTTAGCCAAACAGACACCTCTCCATTTGGAAGATGTGCTGACGACAGTAGCTTAGCCAAACGAGACCCTTGTAAATAGTTAGAACGTCTTGGTCCCCGAGGTAGAGAGCGCCACACAGGACACTGTCTGAGCAGAAGAGAAGACTTATGGAAGCCAGCATCCCGGGCCTGAGGGCCCCCGGGGGCCAGCCTGTGTTGTTCCTCTTGGTCTTGTTAATACAGGGGTCCGGCTCCAACACAGACAGGTTAATTCTCCTTTAACGACTCTGTACTCGCTCCGGGGCTCTGGGTACCAATCCATTGCATGAGCAACAGAATCACATTAGATCCGCATTTGTGTCCGGCCGCTGTGTGAGAGCGTAAACAGTCCCTCCTAAACCAAAGCGGGGGTTTAGCGCGCTGTGGGCCGTGTGAAAGAGCCTTTGTTCGTTCGAGGGTGGATGACACCGGCTATTCTTCAGCGTCTTAAAAATAGACACCATCACGTCCTGCCTGGCAGCAGGGGGGGGGGGGGGGGTGTTGGTTCAAAGTTGTGGCTACATTTACATTTTACATGTAAGGCATTTAGCAGACGCTTTTATCCCCAGCGACTTAAAATAAGTACATTTGTCAGAAGAAAGAGAGACAATAATATATTGCTGTCACTACGGTAAGAATACTCATAGAAACAAATGCCAAGCACTAACCCTGGCTAGGTTAACACATTCCCCGTGTACAACAGGGGTAGCTAGGATAGGATGCTTCACACAGCATCTTATCCTATGGTATCGCTTTGGTACCCTAGGACAAGAGAATGAGAAGCTCTATCGATCTATTGAGGGTTGGGTAAATCTAGGAACATAAAACTATAGAGCTCCACCTTCACCGTGGTGGTAGAGTACTTATATAGGAAGTTCAGGAACCATTATCTAGTGATTCACTCAGCTTCTCATGATTCATAAGTTATATTTGGCTTTAGATGAATCAGATGAATCGTGAGCCTTCAGTCTGTTCAAATCTATTATGGTTCAACATGTAAGAAAGAAAACGGCCTTGATTCAGTGAGGGTAAAAGTATATATGTGAAGGGCCAAGGTCTATTGATGGTCAGGTAAGTCAATATTAAATACATTCATGAATAACTAAATCTAAACATGAATAGATAAATAATTAAATCTGCCAATGAAAAAAATAAGAGGCAATACTTTGATAAATATCTAAATCAGTCAATGTAGTGAACCCCAATTAGCGGCCCAGAATCCGGCCCGCGGGAGCCATATGTCCGGCCCGCGCTGACCTAGTGCATTTACATGTTATCGAAAAAATAAATAAAGAATTAAATTTGCGCGGTCTGCTCTATTTTGCCCTCAGCCCACATGTCCACTTGACCGTTGACGTTACTGCGTGCATACGTAATGACGTGCTTCGTGCGTTTTCAACTTCACTAGCGTCACACTCCAGAAAGGTAACTAACTTAAATCTCTCTGTCTTCCTGTGTCTCTTAGAGAGGAAGGGAGAGACGTATAGAGAGGGGAAGAGAGTGGACGTGAACACATTGATGTGGATGTTGAAGATACGCTGTGCTGTTGCTATTTAAGTCCTTATGTTCGTTGTTTGTTTGCTGGACTTTTTGTTTGCCGATGTTCCAGGGGCATTTTAATGAATTAATGTTAGGTTATTGACACATTTTGTTTCAAGAGAGCATTTTGTTATTGTGTGACTCCTTACAGAGGGTATTTTCAACTACTACTTATAATTATATAGTAATTGTATAAAAGGCTTTGACTTTTTATAGTGCCTGTCGCTTTAAGAGCAGTCAATACTCAGGGTATTAAGTTTGTGACAATGTAAGTGCCTTTCACTTTGTTTCCATTATTTATATAAATAAATCAAACAGAGCTGCAATCATAATACAGAAAAAAGTCATACACAAAATATATACTCAGATACTCAGGAAAAATAAACAAACTCTACACGACTGCACCTAAGTATCTTGAGTATATATGTTGTGTATGACTTTTCTGTATTATGATTGCAGTTCTGTTTGATTTATTTATAAAGGCTTGCTATATAACTATATGTTGTTTAGCTTGTAGTTATTTATTTACAATGCTTCATAGAACTAAAGGTGTTTGTATTTTACTGTTGTTTTATAGAAACTGAAAGACATTAGTATTTAGTACAGTATTTAACATTAGTACAGGATTTAAATAAACAAGGCTGAACATAATATAGTCTGAAGCCAGCTACGTCTCCTCCTCCCCCTCACTCCTTGCATTCTCATCGATGCACCATTCCTGGATGCTATTTAATCATAATTGATCTAGCCCTCCTGCATTATCGCTAAAGCAGTAATTATAATTAAAGCTAAATTTGCACATAAAAATGGCGAATTAGAAAAATAAAACGACATTTCGGCCCTTGGCATGGCATGCTTGACCAAATTTGGCCCTCTGGGAAAAACTAATTGGGGAACCCTGATGTAGTTTAACGAAAACATGAATAATCAGTTTCATTTTTCACTTGTATTTATGTCAGGGGAACGTGTGACCCTTGTGTAAGATGGGACCGGTTTCAGGAAGGAAGTGGCTGATCTGCCAGAAGGTTCCTCATGTCTGGTTGATACACATCTGTCACACATACAGTATGTATCAACTAGAGCCCAGCTGTATCACATCTATGAGCTATTAGAGTCCCTCTTTAAAGTCACAACTATAAAACAATCTATGTGTAGAACCAATGGGTGCTCTGCCCTGTAGATCGAAGTTCCATAGCTGTGGGACCAATGAGAGCTCTTCCCTGTAAGATCTAACTAAGAGAACCCATCAAATAACTATATTGAACCTCCATAGCTGTGGGACCAACTCTGAGAGCTCTGTAAGATCTAACGATGAGAACCCACCACATCAAGAAATATACTGAAGCTCCATAGCTTTGGGACTAAGGAGAGCACTTCTTCCCCTTACAGCAGACCTTAGATTACTGGTCCCAGCACTCATCTACCAAAGACAGCAGCGAAAGGCACCAAGCTTCCTCTGTGAGCGTCCTCTGATGAGCCGAGACATTGTTTCGCCCTCCCGGGTATCATGTCCTTCTCCAGCCCGGTCTCTCTGGACTAGGTATTAGAGCGCATTTTGAGGGAAGATTTTGGTTCTTTTATTGTAAAATAGCATGAGGTGTGTGGTATGCTGTAGTCTAAATCCACTTGAACTTATTTTTCAGGAGGGTTTTCGGCATGGGGAATGTACACTTACATTGCCAAAAAAGAATCTCTGTCTTTTGCTTTCTCTTTTCTCTCTCTCTCTCTCTCTCTCTCTCTCTCTCTCTCTCTCTCTCTCTCTCTCTCTCTCTCTCTCTCTCTCTCTCTCTCTCTCACTCGTCTGGTCTCTGCTCTCTTCTCTCTCTCTCTCTCTCTCTCTCTCTCTCTCTCTCTCTCTCTCTCTCTCTCTCTCTCTCTCTTTCTCTCCGTCCCCCTCACACGGCAGGTGTGGTGCTGATGCTGTTGCCGTGGGATACTGCATGGACTCAACAGTGATGCTAATTTCACCTGTGAAGACCGGGCCAGAGGTAGTGCGGAGGCCTCTTTGAAGCCGAGTTGGGATGTATGGCTAACCGTCTATTCTGGGCACACCGCAAACCCACGCTTACACAGGCAAAATATTTAGAACAGCAGGTTCACGTACATGAAGGCTGACTACATAAATACATGCGCTGTTCATTTTTTCCCTGGTTCCCACACAGAAAAACACGGGGTTTTTTTGGTGGTACGTTGTGGTTTGTCCCGTGTCAGTCGCTCTGTGAAGAACAGAGAACAGCAGTGAAATAATAATAATGGTTTTGTTATTCACAAGATGTTATTCACAAATCCTGAAAGTGAAATGGAAAGTGAGAGTGGTACGGGGTTCACTTTGTGACCAAGTTCACTGCCCTTCCAGACCATTAGGTCCCTGATGAAGATACTTTTGGAGGAGGAGCTGAAGGAGGAGTAGAAGGAGAAGGGGGAGCAGGAGGAGAGTGCAGGAGGAGGAGGGAGCAGGAGGGAGGGGGAGAAGGGGGAGGAGGAGGAGGAGAGGGCAGGAGGAGCAGGGAGCAGGAGAGAGGGGGAGAAGGAGGAGGAAGAGGAGGAGGACGTGGAGGAGGGAGCAGGAGGAGGAGAGGGCAGGAGGAGGAGCAGGTGGAGGAGAGAGCAGGAGGAGGTCCTGGCTGCCTTAGAGTCTAACCTGCTGGTGAGATGATGAACAGAGAGGAGCAGACAGCCCCGGCTCCTCGCTGATCCCTCATGTAAGTCTCAGCAGTAATAAGGCCGCGCCGCTCACGCTCTGCCGGATACATTTTTAATAATCCTCCCATATTTTTTATTAAAGAAATGATAGTGTGTGTGTGTGTGTGTGTGTGTGTGTGTGTGTGTGTGTGTGTGTGTGTGTGTGTGTGTGTGTGTGTGTGTGTGTGTGTGTGTGTGTGTGTCTGTTTGTGCGTGTGTGTGTGTCTGTTTCAGTGTGTGTGTGTGTGTGTCTGTTTGAGTGTGTTTGTGTGTGTAAGTGTATGTGTGTGTGATGGTGTATATGTATGTTTGAGTGAGAGAGAGAGTAGAGGACAAAGAGAGAGAGAGAGAGAGAGAGAGAGAGAGAGAGAGAGAGAGAGAGAGAGAGAGAGAGAGAGAGAGAGAGAGAGAGAGAGAGAGAGAGAGAGAGAGAGAGAGAGAGAGAGAGAGAGAGAGAGAGAGAGAGAGAGAGAGAGAGAGCGAGAGAGAGAAAAAAAAACCCATATGCTTTGCTTCTGCAACTTAAAAAAACAAGCCAACTCGACAGTAAAAAATAACTCCATAGTCGCTCCTTTTAAAGTCTACTATTTACTGCATCTTCCGTCCCGTTGATAACGCGCGGTTTGAACACCACAAAGCAGTGAGACACCACATTTACAGAGCCAGTATAGCTCTCATATAACCAGCCTTCCACGCTACAGATCCACACACATATGTTCGGTGTTTCAACACACATATGTTCTCTGCAACACTTGACTTGACAATAAAGAACCTACTAAAATGAGCTATTGTGTGGTTGGAAGATTCTGCATCAAAAGCTTTGAGCAGAAGAATGTGAGATTATGAAACTGAACGACCAAACCCTTCTCCGTCCTGTGTTTGTTTGATTGAATCAGATGTGTATCAAACAGGTACAACTGTCAAGCAAGGCATTACCATTTCCAGGGTTGGGGGTTCCCTTCCCCCTGGGGCCACCCATGCAGAGAACACTCATGCATACACATTACACGTACCGCCAGACGTCGCATTCATGTATTCATTCCCATGTTTTTCCTCAGACCAATAACGGACGCCTGACACTAACAGCCTCGACATGGAAAAGGTTCCTGCTGTCCCAGCTGGACAGAGCGGGAATCAATACAGCTCTCGTCCGGCTGTCATGTAAATCAAACATCAACATCCACCGTTTAGCAATTTCACAGACGCTTCCGTCCACCAGAGACTCCAGTTAATCATGGCTCCCCCGTGCATGTCATTAACGACCGGTCGGGACTGCTGGCTCAAGATGGCCTGCAGGTTGACTGAGGAGGACATTGGAGTGTCCACTGCTAAATGTGGAATGACTTAAGGGGGCTGAAATCCTGCCACAAACGTGTGAGTGTGATTGATCAGCCATTACAAGTCTTCCCTGTGCTTAGTGACATCACAAGTGGGCGTGTCCACCTAGAGGTCGCTTGATAGATCGGTCAAGCAGCCTACCCATTCATTGGACTGTGGCTAATGTTGCTTTTTCTATCAATCACTCATTTAGGGTGATACGCCCACTTGTGATGTCACTAATGCCCCTTTTCCACTGCCAAAATAGTCCCGACTCTACTCTGTGCGGTTAGTGCAGCCCTACACTACACGGCACGGTACCAGTAAATTTTCGCTTTTCCACACAAAACCGTGGCCTGGAACTGGGCGGAGTCGGAGGGCGGAGTCGGAGGTGTTCAGGCGTGACGTCAGCTTCAGGCGACTAGAAAGTGCCATGCCGCGGTCAGAAAAAAGTAAACAACAATGGAAGCACTGGACGACATCGAGGCAGTTACTGCTGTTTGTGCTGATTGCTCTGTGCTGTCTTGTAGCGACCATTTTTCTTATCGTTTTGTTGTTGTTGCTCTCGCAGTTGTGTTTTTCATACATGACGGGTGAATGTTTAAAGACCCCCGCGCTTCGTCGCACATATGACGTCATTTCATCTAACCAATCAGTGGACAGCACTGTTCACGTGACATTTAGGCCCCCCGACTCGTACCGGCTAGACCTACCTCTGAAACAGGTACGACCAGGTACTGAAAACCGTAACGGGTCCCGCCTCCAATCCGCAGTGGAAAAGCTCTCAAATCAGGGTAGAGTCGTGCAGAGCCGTGTCGTACCGTTGCGAAAAGGCGCAGTGGAAAAAGGGGCATAAGACACCGGGAAGGGCAGATTGTCAAACGGCTTGTAATGGCTCATCACACTGACACCGGCTGGCATATCACCCCTTAAAATTTAAAATCGGAACTTTAGAAGTTTTACCCAATGAACTCTAAGCTACGCTCCTCTGAATTCCTTCCTCCGAACTCTCCAGCGGCTCAGAGAGTCGCACTTCCCCTCCGTTGGGGGGGGGGAATCCCATTAGCTATGAAAGGTCAGATTAATTTATTCATGACATCTGGACCGTCTGGCCCAGCAGGTCAATTTACCATCATCAGGATCACTGGTGACTTACCCCTCTCAGATGGAGTTGAGACCGAGAGAGGGAGAGAGAGAGAGAGAGAGAGAGAGAGAGAGAGAGAGAGAGAGGAGAGAGACGAGAGAGAGAGAGAGAGAGAGAATAGAGGAGAAGAGAGAGAGAGAGAGAGGAGAGAGAGAGAGAGAGAGAGAGAGAGGGAGTGGAGGAAGAGTGGAGGAGGAGTCGGATTCCTAAAGGCGTGAGCGAGAGAGAGAGAGAGAGAGAGGGAAGGGAGAAGGAGAGGGAGGAGCGAGCGAGAGAGAGTGAGCGCAGAGGATAATGAGTCGAGAGGATGAGAGTGAAAGAGGTGAACTACAGAGAGAACGAGAGAGAGATGCAGAGAGATGAGAGAGAGCAGACTGAGAGAGGAGAGGAGAGAGAGAGAGAGAGAGAGAGAGAGAGAAAGAGAGAGAGGAGAGATAATAGTAAGTGACGGTGAGAGTGAACTAGAGAGAGACAGAGAGCAAAATGAGAGCGTGAGCGACCAAGAGAGAGAGAGAGAGGGAGGGAGCGAGAGAGAGTGAGTGAGAGAGAGATAATGAGTGAGGGTGAGAGTGAACTAGAGAGAGAGAGAGAGAGAGAGAGAGAGAGAGAGAGAGAGAGA
Organism: Melanogrammus aeglefinus; assembly: GCA_900291075.1. Classification (NCBI taxonomy): domain Eukaryota; kingdom Metazoa; phylum Chordata; class Actinopteri; order Gadiformes; family Gadidae; genus Melanogrammus; species Melanogrammus aeglefinus. The sequence continues at coordinate 362,001 of OLKM01000247.1, forward strand.
GAGAGAGAGAGAGAGAGAGAGAGAGAGAGAGAGAGAGAGAGAGAGAGAGAGAGAGAGAGAGAGAGAGAGAGAGAGAGAGAGAGAGAGAGAGAGAGATAATGAGTGAGGGTGAGAGTGAACTAGAGAGAGACAGAGAGAAAATGAGAGCGAGCGACACCAAGAGAGAGGGAGGGAGCGAGAGAGAGTGAGCGAGAGATAATGAGTGAGGGTGAGAGTGAACTAGAGAGAGAACGAGAGAGAGAGAGAGAGAGAGAGAGAGAGAGAGAGAGAGAGAGAGAGAGAGAGAGAGAGAGAGAGAGAGAGAGATAATGAGTGAGGGTGAGAGTGAACTAGAGAGAGACAGAGAGAAAATGAGAGCGAGCGACACCAAGAGAGAGAGAGAGAGAGATTGAGTGAGGGTGAGAGTGAACTAGAGAGACAAAGAGAGAACGAGAGAGAGAGAGAGAGAGAGAGGGAGAGAGGGAGGGAGGGAGAGAGAGAGAGAGATATTGAGTGAGGGTGAGAGTGAACTAGAGAGAGAACGAGAGAGAGAGAGACACCAAGAGAGAGAGAGAGAGAGCATGCATGTGTGCATATCCATATGTGTTGCTTCTGCAACTTAAAACACCACCCAGCTCAACAGTGGCCGCGTGGCCTCTACTCCCTCGACGAGGAGAACCTTCTTAGCCAGAGAGGAGGAGGAGGAGGAGGAAATGTATATCGTCCTCCGGCCGCTCGGAGCAGGGATTGAAACCCGCTGAGGTGTGATATAACAGACCTCAATCAGCGTCCATCCGGAAGGGGGTGGGGGAGAGTTGGGGAGAGATGAGCCACAGCCGGCCTGCCGGGGAGCAGTGCCCCCCCACGCCGTTACTCAGTGCCATGAGCGCTGAGTCGCCATGCAGTCGCAGCTGCGGGTCGACTCTGGTGCACTTGTCGCGTATACGGAGCGGGTTCCAAGGGGACCCCTGGGGACCGGGACCAAGACTCGCCAGGTCCAGGACCAAGACCGGCCCCAGTCTTGGTCCTGGTCCTGGAATGGACCAGGACCCGGTCTGGGACAAGCCTCAGCTGGTGTAAATAGTACTGACGCGATTCAGTTTTGTTTGTTTTTTTAATTTCGCATCGCCTATGCGCTCCACGTCTGGTGTGAACGGTCCTTTACGGCCCCTTTGATGTAAATGTCCTTTAACAGCCGAGTAATGAATAAATTACACTCAATAGCATCGCCAATGGACTTCAACCCTCCACCTCGTGCGGCCGCTGAAGATGAGCTCCAAACCCTTCACCAAAATAACCACCAGTGTGTTGAAGAGGATTCAGTTATAACGGCGCTTAGCTTTTTAATCCAAGTGCAAAACGATGGAGCGATGGCAGCGTCCGGATGAGGGGGGGGGATAAGGATCCAGGCTAACACACATCAGGGATGATTCTGTGAGTTCACCACGACGGTGGAGATAAAGAGGAGTGAGTGTGAAGAGGCTGTTAGCTCAACCATGTCAGGTGACCATGGCGACCATCACAAAGATACCTGATTGTGATTTGTGAAGCTGGTTTACCTTGACCTTTCCCTTATTTACCTTGGTGGCTTTTAAAATAAACGTCTCTTATCGGTCAAATGGTAAAGAGTAATATGTGTACGGCCCCATTCACCTCCATGATGTTTTATTGTTTTATTGACGTAGGACAAATTGGCAGCGAACCGCGTTTGGCGTCAAACGACCTTTAGGGAACCAGAATGTGTTAAATTGAGCAGAGCAGAAAATTAATGTCTGTACGTTGTATAATAAGTGGATAAGGCAATTATCTTGACTGGCATTTTAATCAGGTGGTGACCACGCCGACGCTCCAGAGATCTGCAACTCTACTCTCTATAGCTCTGTCTCTACTCTCTGCTCTACTCCCTCTACAACTCAACCCCTACTCTCCTCCTCATCTCTACTCTCTGCATCTTTGTATCTACTCTACACCTCAATCTCTACTCTCTACACCTCCATCTCTACTCTCTACACCTCCATCTCTACTCTCTACACCTCCATCTCTACTCTCTACACCTCCATCTCTACTCTCTACACCTCCATCTCTACTCTCTACACCTCCATCTCCCTTCTCTCTACACCTCCATCTCCATCTCTACTCTCTACACCTCCATCTCCCTTCTCTCTACACCTCCATCTCCATCTCTACTCTCTACACCTCCATCTCTACTCTCTACACCTCCATCTCTACACCTCCATCTCTACTCTCTACACCTCCATCTCTACTCTCTACACCTCCATCTCTACTCTCTACACCTCCATCTCTACTCTCTACACCTCCATCTCTACTCTCTACACCTCCATCTCTACTCTCTACACCTCCATCTCTACTCTCTACACCTCCATCTCTACTCTCTACACCTCCATCTCTACTCTCTACACCTCCATCTCTACTCTCTACACCTCCATCTCTACTCTCTACACCTCCATCTCTACTCTCTACACCTCCATCTCTACTCTCTACTACCTCCATCTCTACTCTCTACACCTCCATCTCTACTCTCTACACCTCCATCTCTACTCTCTACACCTCCATCTCTACTGTCTACACCTCCATCTCTACTCTCTACACCTCCATCTCTACTCTCTACACCTCCATCTCTACTCTCTACACCTCCATCTCTACTCTCTACACCTCCATCTCTACTCTCTACACACCTCCATCTCTACTCTCTACACCTCCATCTCTACTCTCTACACCTCCATCTCTACTCTCTACACCTCCATCTCTACTCTCTAGTAGAGATACATAACATAAGGGGATGCATACGCCAGGGTTTACGCTCCATATTGGACAGAGTGTAACCAAGTAGCAGCAGCTAGATGAAGCCAGCGTCTCTCCAGGAGTACATTAATCCAGATAGAGAGAGAGCGAGAGCGAGAGCGAGAGCGAGAGAGAGAGAGAGAGAGAGAGAGAGAGAGAGAGCGAGAGCGAGAGAGCGAGCGAAGAGAGAGAGAGAGAGAGAGAGAGAGAGAGAGAGAGAGAGAGAGAGAGAGAGAGAGAGAGAGAGAGAGAGAGAGAGAGAGAGAGAGAGAGAGAGAGAGAGCGAGAGAGAGCGAGAGAGAGAGAGAGAGACAAACTCAGCTCAGAGTCTCTCGCCCCACGTGTATAAATAGGATCCGGCGTGTGCTGCTCACCCTTGAATCAATATTTAAATGAGCAGGTAGACAAATGAGGGGAGGCGAGCGAGAGAAAGACCTTAGATACCGACCTCACACACACGAGCCTCTCTCATGTATCCTCAAGACCCTGAGCCGACGCTGCAGAGCACACACACACACACGGGGCGCCTACACCACGGGTTCCTCTCTAATCCGGCGGCGTCGGGGGGGGGGCGGGGGGGCATTAAGAGCAGCCGGGGAGGAGGAGGAAGAGGAGGGTGCCGGGTGGGAAGGTGCTCTTCAAAGGGTTTATTCAAATACACAATAATAAGGTGGGGCGTCTCGCGGCTCTGGAGCCTTGGAGATACGGCAGGATCAATGTCTCGGCTTTCATGGCTGCCGGTTCCCCCCAGACCCTCCCGTCCTCCTCCTCCCCCTCCTCTCTTCCTCCTCCTCCTCCTCCTCTTCCTCTTCCTCCTCCTCTTCCTCCTCCTCCTCCTCCTCATTAGCTCCGGTGCCTTCTGAAGAAGGGGTGCGCTGGGTTTGGGTCGGGGAGAGCGGGCTGCGGCCGGTATGTAACCGCTGGCGCTGATTGGTCAGTAGGACTCTGGGTTTGAGATTAAGGACCAAACTTTTGCGTTTTTTAAGGGGCTCATTTGAGGTGGACGATTTTAGAACATCCTTTAAAAAGATATGCATTACAGCAGAATCTTTACTCGCCTTCATCTGGGATCTGGAGTATTTTATGAGCTTCAAATGACCTCCTCAATTAAAATCCTGATTAGAATGACATCAATTAAAATGACATCATTAGAATGACATCAATTATAATTAGATCAATTAGATCAATCAACAAATTAGATCAATCAACCAATTAGATCAATTCCATCAATTAACCAGTTCGATCCTTCAGACCCCAACACACCAAATTGTACATGTGTTTGTTGTAAGGACCGCACATGCAGCAAACTGCAGGGATTCAACCAACAAAGCCAGAGCTGTGGGAGGTATGGGAAGGTGGTGGATCCAGAATGACGCCCAGGCCTCCCACCATCACCACAAGATGATCATCAAGGCAAACCATCAAACCCGTTGGATAAGATGTGATGCACTTTGTTCTTCCCACTAGGGACTATGCACATCACACCACAGAGGCGCAGGAAAAGTAATGAGATCAACTATATTAGGAATACTTGAATCGGATGTTTAACATTTGAAATGTTCCCCTTATAAATGCCCTTCTTTAAAATAGATTTGGAGATCATAAGGATTGGTGGATTACCTTCCTAGTCCATATTTCAACAACCGAAAAAGCCATTCCCTCCAGCGGACTCAGGTCTAGCAATTGAACCCCATCTCCCATCGCGGGCTGACAGAGAAGGACATGAGGATGAGGTGTTTGTCAGAGGGAAGTGAGGGGCTTATGGAGAGGTCAGAGATATATAGCTCTATAAAGACCTTCAGTCCTCCGTGCCAGAGATCCCCGGTGGGCCCTGAAGACCTTGAGGACAACATCTTACTAGAGAGATGGATCACGAGCTGGCTTTCCTCTCTGAGGCAGGCCGTGTGTGTGTGTGTCTCAGCGGACAGGCACACATGGAAAATGGACTGCACTCACATTTTATAACCAGTGGCCACTCAAAGCACTTTACTATATTGCCTAATATTCACACATCGACGGCATGCAGTGTCAACCACGCAAGGCGACAGCCAGCTCATCAGGGGCAGTTAGGGTGAGGTGTCGTGCTCAGAGGCACCTCGACACTCAAGCTAGGAGGAGCCGGGTGTCAAACTAGCTACCTTCCAGTTACCGGCCAATCCGCTCTACCTCCTGAGCCGCACGCCGCCAAGACAAACAGACAACACCATGAATAAACTGAGTTGAATTTATGTGCTTAAATTTTCACCGAATTTGTCGTTTTTTTTATAAATGTTTAAATTTCACTTTGTGACTGATGTGCTTGCTTACCTACTCTTGTATTTCACGCCTTTGCTAAGTGCGAGTATCTTAAAAAGTAAAAAAAAATGCTATTTACCCAAACCGCTCTGAGCCACTCACTCTTCAATGTGACTTTTTAGCGATACCTTCGTTTTTCTCCCTTGTGTTTTGTCCTGGAGTGATGAAATATCTTGGTTTATATCGATGATCTGAGGTCGTGTCCCTTTAGTCTGAAACCATTTTGAGCTGTGGCTTATTGGAGGGGGCGGAGCCTTAAGGGGGTGAGGAGGGACGGGGGAGGACGGGGGGCGGGCTGTATTGATCCTGGGGTTTGAGTTATAATAATGGCCACATTGGCCCAGCAGGGTAATCAATAGTATTTGTGGACGCCCTCTCAGGCACTCACACAGGACCCAATCACTTTCCTTAAATAATTTATGAATGAATCTTTCATTGCTCTGAGGTTGTCTCATAAGCCCTGTCACGCCCTCGTACACCACACACACCTGGCTCAGGGGGTTTGTGAAGACGCTATTGGACTGTGGGTCTGCAGGGTCCTGGTGAGACGGTGGTGAGACGGGGGGCTGAGTGGGTTGGTTTTTAATGAGCTAGTTCTCTCTCTCTCTCTCTCTCTCTCTCTCTCTCTCTCTCTCTCTCTCTCTCTCTCTCTCTCTCTCTCTCTCTCTCTCTCTCTCTCTCTCTCTCTCTCCTCTCTCTCGACTCTTCTCTCTCTCTCTTCTCTCTCTCTCTCTCTCTCTCTCTCTCTCTCTCTCTCTCTCTCTCTCTCTCTCAGGCTTTGAGGAACCAGGTATCTGGTTGTCCTTACTATCTTTACAGCCCTTTAGTTGTGTGTGGTCATGGGCTTGATGAAGTCGTAGGTTCTTCCCCCTGCACCACCGGGCTTTTGGAGTTTGGGGGATTTTATTTATTCGGTTTATCTGAAAATGATTGGAGAGTCTATTTGGTTCTGTTATCTTTAATTACTGACTCTAGTGTTTGTAATGTGTTTGGTCCATGGGGCCAGTAGATTAGGGAAGTGGTTTACCAACACATCACTATTGAGGAGATCTTCCTGTTTTGTTTGTTCAGACCAGATGTGGTCTAGATTTATCTAGACCATATCTGGTTCTCAACATGCTGCTCTCTCTTTCCCCTTATCATGTAACTGCAATGTGCTAAGGTCTCATAATAATGGAGTCGGATAATCTGGTGGTCTGTGTCTCTGTGTTTTCATCAGACTGGTCTCTAAACGTCAGCTTGAAACCTTCAGGCTTGATTGTGAGGCTGAGAGGTCAAATGTGTTGGATTGGCTCTCTCCTCCCATTGGCTCCCTCTGCTGCCCAAGTAACCATTGCCTCAGATGGGACTCATTGTGTTTTTGCTTTAGGTGTAAATGTTTCCACAATGCTATCCTCCAATCTAGAAGGATAGCAGTGGGCTTATTACGCATCTTCGGATTGGTGGTGCTCTGTCTAAGTAGGGTGTGACCGCTCTTATAGACACAGGGCTAAGGTCTGTGATCAATAATCTACCGTACAACCGCCAAGATTTGAGCTGTAGGTGTATCTTCCACAGGGGTTTCCGCAAGATCTACCGTTGACTAGGGCTGTAGGATATATCGGCTATGTAAGATATATCGATATAATTTCCAAGGCGATACAAGATTTGACAATATTGTTGACATCGATATATGCGTTAAAATGGTCCGTTTCCGCCTCAAGCGTCTGTGTTTGCCTTGGAGACTGTGTGAGCGCGACCGCGACCCCTCCCACCCTGTCCTTCCAAACGTGCGCAAAGACACCTTATTCCCACCCCTGCCGCCCCCTCAAAACACAACAAGCATGGAGGATACCGGTAAAGAAAATGAGAAGGCGGTGGGAGACAAAATTGTTTATAAGACGAGAAACAACGGCTCCATAATATAAAAATGTTTTGGGTTTAAAAAAAACAGAGGAGCAGCAGCTGCAGGTTATCTGTAGAGAGCTTAGCCAAACCGTTGAGGCTAAAAGTGAAAGCACTCTGTAGATGTGCATGAATGAGGAAGACTGTAGACAGCGAACGGTGTTACACCCACTAGCTTTATTAGCCCAGTTCAACAAACACGACCACCACCACCAACGCGCCCCAGCATGCCGTGCGTCCCCGTGACGTCAGCACGCCGTAGCAGTAACCATAGAGACTGTCAACATTGTCTACATCCCCCTTCTTAAGTTATATGCTAACGAGGCACATAATATGAAATAACAGATAATAGAAAACAGCACATAATAGAACATAGCACATGATAGAACATAGCAGACTTGCATATAATGAAACCCCAAGCACCTAATACAGAACATGTAACATGTATCTGTTGTCCTCCCCTTGTTTTTTTTGTTTTTAGAAAGAGTGCTCAATAGTCCACACAGCCAGAAACGGCTGCAACATGAGGGGGGGGTCAAATGTCAGTATGCCTGGAGATCACAGAGTTGGTCTGTCACAAAGTCCTTGTAGAGAGAGCTGGGCCTCGACGCTCTCCCTGAGCGGATAAAAATCACAGGCTTCGTGGATGTGCGATTGCAGCAGCAGCAGGTGGGTCCCCTGCCTTGGAGTCAGGAACATAGGTCTCAGGTGTCTGGAGTAGGTGGCGTCTGTTGACATATGACATATGTTGCATCTCCAGCCTTGACCTGGTAACTATTTGGTTGTGGTGCTGTTCCTAGCACTGTTGCCAACCTGTCATGTCCTCTCTTTGTCTGCATTCTCACTGTCAGCCCAGCTCGCAGTGGAGCCAGTGGCCTAGCTGATTTGTCGTAGTAGTCCTTTCCACTCTGTCTCGCCTGTGTCAGGGCTATCTGGACCTGTGTTTCCATTTCGGGTGAGTACATGGCTTTGGTCATGGGAATGAAAGCCCTGGTGCGCCGAGAAAGCAGGCATTGAACCGGCGACGGCAACCCGTCCCTGGGCATTTTGTGTAGGCTGAGGAGAGCTGCATCTATGTACGTTTCCATCTCGTGCACATTTCTCCAGTGCTTTGCCGAGCGCACAGCCCTCTCAGCAAGCCAATTGAACTGAGGGTACAGTCTGCTGGTGACATGACAGAAGTCCCACTTGCAAGCAAATTCCCGGAACTCCCTACTTGTGAAGTAAGCAGCGTTGTCTGTCATGAGTTGCTGTGGTACTCCGTGAGTAGCAAAGTGGCGTTTAAAGCCAGTCTATCTTGAACGAGCCAGAGTAGGAGTCAACAAGCACAAGATGCTCCTTCCCCTCCCACTTAAAAACATCTGCTGCGGTGAGGGACCACGGTAGGTCAGGGATGTCATGCAGTTGAAGGGGTTATGCTGGTGAGGCTTGAGAGCATTGCAGGGGGCACACCTGGAAACTTCTCTTTCAATGTCAGTGTAGATGGTCGGCCAGAACATTGTGTACCTGACCATGCGCTTCTTGGCCTCGAGACCAGGGTGGCCCTGGTGCAGCTGTTGCATGTAGTAATGCTGGAGGGAGTGTGGAATGACGAACCACCGTCCACAGAGGAGCAAACCACCGTCACTCGTGAGTTCCTTTCTCATGGCGTAGAACAGTCTCAGGTCACGTGGTACCTCCCTAAATGCATCGGGCCAGCCTGCAGAAACGACCTCAGCGAGACGCCGGCACAGAGGATCAGCCAACGTCTCACGCTTCAGTTCCTCAACCCTGTGTGAGGGGAGGACGTCCACCATCATAACCTCGTACTCTTCCATTTCCTTAGCTTGGTCAGTGGAGGGCAAGTGTGTGTCAAGTTCCTTGAGTTTTGTGAACGCCGCTGTGTGGAGCTCCAGCCAGCACATGTCTACATCCTGGCAGGTTGCGCAGGAGTGCGGTGGCCTGGCAGTAGGCTGCTTGCGCAGGGGTGCCGTGGCCTCGCTGTAGCCTGTTAAAAGATTTGGCCAAGTAGTTGGTCATGCCTAGGAACCTTTGGAGACCATTCTTGTCCTCCGGCGGGGGAATAAGGCGGACGGCAGCCGTCTTGGCAGGGTCGGGTTTCTGACCCTGGTCGGTGAGTAGGTGACCGACATAAGCAACCTCAGTGACCCTGAAACCGGCACTTCTCAGGGTTCAGTCTGAGATTGACAGCCCGTATCCTGTCCGTGACTTGGCGGAGACGGAGATCATGCTCCTCTCTCGAGCGGCCCCACACCAAAATGTCATCAATCACAATTGCACACGGCAGTCCTTCGAAAAGCTGCTCCATGCACCTCTGGAAAACCTCACTCCCCGTGGTGATGCCATAGGGCATCCGTAGGAAGGCATAGTGGGCCCACAGGAGTCATGAAGGTGGTGAGTTTTGAGGATTCTTTGCTGAGCGGCACCTGCCAGAAACCACACTTAGCATCCAGGATGCTGAACAGTTTGGCATCAGGCATGTCAGCGATCACCTCTTCCACAGTTTTCAGTGGGTGGAGGGGTCTGAGGAGGGCTTTGTTGAGGTTGACGGGGTCGATGCACAGTCTTATGCTCCCATCTCGTTTGCTCGCAGCCACCATCGCTGAAACCCATTCAGTTGGCTCCTGAACCGGTGTGATGACTCCGAGTCGGGTCATTCTATGCAGTTCCGCCACAATCTTGTCCTTCATGGCCAGTGGCACCCATCTTGGAGCGCATACAGTGGGGTGCACGGTGTCATCCAGGCGCATGTGATACACTACTGGCAGCTTGCCAATGGTGCTGGCGTCGAATAGGTCCTTGTACTCCGTCAGCCCTGGCGCTTCCTGCTGGACAACGGCATGCACCTCTAGTCCAAAAGTCACATAGCCAAGCCTGACACTGTCTCTGAGATCCAGCAGTGGTTTGACGTTTCTGTCCACAACTTGGAAACATAGCAAACCGCAACTAAAAACAATATATGCCTAGAGTCTGGATTATATGACCTCCGTATGCTACAAGATTTGCTCTTTTGTTGAGATTGACGTGAGCAGTAGGATCAATGTACTGTAGAAGAGCCCTGAATATGACGTTGCATTTGGTCCCAGTGTCAATCATCACAGTCAGTTGTCTGCCAGTGTTGCATGCAGACAGCTCAGCAAACCTTTCATCTTGTTCACGCACATCCTCTGGCTTGTCTATGCTCTCACAGTAAAAGATTTCCACAGTCTCACAGTGAAACACATCAGTTGGCTCTTGCAGTTTCTGCGTGTCAAGTTCACTCACGTGTGTATATCTGCCTCTGCGTGCAGCGGGGGCGGGACCTGCCCTGGCCTTTTGGGAGCAACCGGTCTGCCTAATCTGCAGCATCTAGAGAAGGGGTTCTGTCTTCCACACGTGTTGCAGCGCTTGTTGAGCGCTGGACATTTGTTCTGGTCAGTTTCCTTTTTAGTTCCCTGTTGCCCTTCTCAGATCGTTCGTGTAGCGTGCAGATCTCAACGGCCGAAGTTAGCCTCAGTTTCTTCTCCTTTAAAAGCTGTGCACGGAGAGCGTCACTGTGAATACCACAGACCAAACGATCTCTAATCACTTCATAATGCAGTGTCCCGAAGTCACATTTCTTGGCCATGACCTTCAACGTTGAAACACATGACTGGATTGACTCGTGCCGTTTCTGGTCAGTTGTGTTGAATGCATGTCTGTCCATAATTACGTTCTTTACCGACAGGCATAATTCCTCAAATTTCTTTACCAGCACGGTAAAAAATCAAGCGTTTCGAGTTTATCCAATGCCTCCGGACCGGCGAGGTTGAGAAACGTGTAGGCTTGCACTTTCGTACTAGCCATCGCTAGCCCGGCGTTGCTATATGCCATTCCCGCTTGAACTTCTCCCAGTTGTGAGCGATATCCTCATTAAAGACGAGCGGGTCGATCCGGCGGAGTCCTTGTGCTATCTTAGATTAGATTCGGCTCACTTCTGACACCATGTAAATGTGCATGAATGAGGAAGAGTGTAGACAGCGAATGGTGTTACATCCACTAGCTTTATTAGCCCAGTTCAACAAACACCACCACCACCACCAACGCGCCCCAGCATGCCGTGTGTCCCCGTGACGTCAGCACGCCATAGCAGTAACCATAGAGACTGTCAACATTGTCTACACACGCCAAATCTGTGCCACGATTTATAGCAGCGGCACAATGTGCAGTAGGATGAATGTGTAAAACTCAGTGGCTGTGCTGCAGCATCACCGGCCGCGAAAGCTTCTTCTGCCTTCTTCTTCGTGGTTAGCCATATGACAGTAAAACCGCAAAGTGGCGATATATCACTAAAGCGGTGGCCTACCACATCGCAAAAGACATCGTCCCGGTCGCAACGGTGGCCCAGGATGGATTCAAAAAGTTGCTTCAAACAATGGACCCAAGGTACAACTTGCCAAATCGAAATTATTTGAAAATGAAAAACTTCCCTTTTTTTTTTAAACATGTTCATTTAATTTAACATTCTAGCACTTGGCACATGTGCCATGTGCCAGCCAGAGTTCCTTAATGGCACAACCAATGTTTAAACTGGCAGCTATTTGTGTAACCTTCAAAATGTTCCATTTTGTTGAAAATAACGATACAAAATCACATGTTTATATATTTTGCAGTCCTGACCTGTGTTTTAATAAAACTGCTTGCAACATCTCACATGTGGCTTTTGACTTACAAAAAAAATTCTAACCCACTCTATAGAAAATATCGAGATATATATCGTATATTCAGCCAAAGTATATCGGGATATCGGGATATCATATTTTGCCCATATCGTGCAGCCCTACTGTTGACGATGTCCCTGGGTTGAATCATACAGCTGTGGGAGTTGTAGTCCATGCTTATTTGTAGTTTTGTCACAGTTATATCTGAGGGGAAACTTCCTAAAGGGGACGGCCCCCGTCACTCCTGGTTTATCCCCCTATGTGCTAAGGGTATCAGGCTCCATAGCTTCCACAGGGAGAAATGTCCCTTGGGAGCATCTTTGTATTAGTCTTTGTTTGAACAGATCCTTCTGAACGGAATCCAGAAGAGTTTGGATGTGCGTTAATGGTAAGGTATGATTATGCTTTTTGTGAAGGAAAATTCTAATTGAATATCTTCTAATAGGTTTTTCTTCAGTTTTGCTGTAGAGCTCAGGAGCTCATGGCGTTTGCATCCTGACGGATCATCTCTGACATTTTCGCCCCACCATAAATTTGTGTTTTAAATCCCATTATGTAAATTAGACACTTTGCACATAATGTAAATGTTTTTGCCTTGAAGGGAATCGTCGGCACATGATTGGCTTATGCAACGTGAATGCTGATATTTTCACGAGAACATCTGTGAGATCATTCGTTAATATAATGTGAAGGGAATGGCTGGAACGTGATTTATTAATATAATGTCAATAGGGTTGCGGCT
>OLKM01000247.1:376881-410158 GCA_900291075.1 Melanogrammus aeglefinus
ACACACACACACACACACACACACACACACACACACACACACACACACACACACACACACACACACACACACACACACACATGGACATACACTTACCCGCCCACACACCTACACATAAAACAACATACACAACCAACCCACCCGCACACCTAACCAAACACATGCAACTAGATACACAGTAACACACACAAACATATACACACACACACACACACACACACACACACACACACACACACACACACACACACACACACACACACACACACACACACACATGCGCGCACCAAACTTCCTTTCACACCTGAGAGTAGACTACAGTGCGACTCACTGAAACGCATTAGGGAGCATTCTTTTAAAAAAAAAAAAACAGCGACAGAAAACACAACGTTATACAGGGTCTAAATATGACTTTCAACTTGTCTACAGGTCGGCTATGACCGCCACTACTGAGCGTACCTTCGCGTGCACTCACCTGAACGGCTTCAGCGTCACGAGACATCTCCTTAGCATGTTGGACAGGTCGCTGACCACTGCGGTCATGTTCTGCAAGCGGAGGAAACACCGGGGCGCTGCGACATAGTGACGTTCTCGCGCTGTATCGTGGTGCTCACGCGCTGTATCGTTGTGTTTGCATTGCTATGTTGTGGTTGTCTCACGCTGTGACAGGGTGGTCTCACTGCTGTATCGTGGTGGTCTCACTGCTGTATCGTGGTGGTCTCACGCTGTATCGCGAACCGCCGCTGTCAGCAAGACGCGCAGTGCAACTTTACACTTCGCCACGCATCGATGCAAACACCTGGCAAAGCACGAGCCTTAACTTCCCGAAAAATCACAGACAAACTTAATGTCTCGTGTCAAAATGACCAAAACCTCAGCGGAAACTTTGACGCACAGTCGCGGTAATCCTCGGCGATAGGTGCGCGGGAATCACGAAACCAGCAAGGCAGCAATCCACCGGTTTTTGGTCCGAGTAGTAAAGTCTAACAACTGCTGAAACAGTGAACGTTCTCCCCTTTACGCGTGTCGTGGAGTCAGGAGATATCGGGACGTTTCACAGACGATCAGAGCCATCCCCTCCTTCTTCAAGGAGAAGTGAAGCATGAAGCATGGCAACGTGCGCTTCTCAGAGGAGGACCGCCGCGCGTCTCCACCGCGGGCATGGATGGACTGAGCAGCTCTCCGCGTGCATCTTGCTATGCTTATCTGAGACCAGCCCTGGAACCGAACACTCACACACTCACAGCGCCACCTAATGACGCCTTAAAAAAAAACATTAAAGTCGTTTACTGCTCATTAAAACCTAGAGGCGTAAATTGGCGATTTTTTTGGCCAGCGTGAGATAGCACCGCTTTCAGGACATTGGTTTGATCTGTGGTGGTGATTAAACTCGGAATAGAGATGCAACGAATAAATGTGCAGCGTTCATACAGTCTGCGTTGGCAATGTGAGTCACATTAACACCACATTTAGTGCTTTTGAATGTTGGACATCAACTCGACTTACACTGTTACTTAAAGTCGACTTATTCCAAAAAGGATGTTGGATCGGTGATGAAAAAAACATTAAATCGAAAAGTAAAGTGCAAGAGCTATATTTCGGTGTTAAATAAGAAAGCGTTAGTATATGTTCAGCACCATGGAGAGCAGCGCGGGAAAGCTAGCGCGGAAACAGGAGAGAGGATGACAAACCTGACAACCACTCATTCATAAAGATAGACCGTGGACTGTAAAATAAGTTGAGAAGCTTACACAATCGATCTAGAGTGATGTATGTATTTAATACAGCAACAGGATGAGTGTGTGGTCAATCAACCAGTGCCCCATGGGTTGACATTTAGTTTTGAACTATAGAAAAAGATGATGATGATGATGATGATGATGATGATGATGATGATGATGATGATGATGATGATGATGATGATGATGATGATGATGATGATGATGATGATGATGATGATGATGATGATGAAACGACTGAGAGGTTCGATTCAATCTCTGCATCCTACCTGTCAGTCTGTCTTTATGTCTGCCTTGTGGTCTGTCTGTCTGTCTGTCTGTCTGTCTGTCTGTCTGTCTGACTGTCTGCTCTGCAGCCCGTCAGCCTGTCTGATTGTCTGCCTGTATGTCTGTCTGCCTGTATGCCTGTCTGTCACCTGTTAAGGTGTGCACCTGTGCTCCACCTTCACCTAACGCCCCGTCACTACGGGCAACCACCATCTGAGGGCCCACAGCCCATCTGAGGCCCCAGAGCCAATCTGAGGGCCCCAAAGCCCCTCTTAGAGCCCGGAGACCCTCTGAGGGCCCCACAGACCCTCTGAGGGCCCCACAGACCCTCTTAGGGCCCCACAGACCCTCTGAGGGCCCCACAGACCCTCTGAGGGCCCACAGACCCTCTGAGGCCCCGCAGCCCCTCTTATGGCCCCACAGACTCTCCTAGAGCCCCACAGCCCTTCTGAGGGCCCACGGCTTTGTAGGTGCATCTTTAACAGAAGACAGAGAGACACCTTTCTGCAGAATAGCTGTTCTAGAAGACCAGGCCCAGGGCCCCTCTGAGGGCCCCAGAGCTCCTCCGAGGGCCTGTTGTTGTTAACAGAAGACAGAAGAAGAAAAGAGTTTGTGGTGTTGTTTACCGGGAAATAAATAAATAACCGGGAGAGCGGAGGCGCTGGATGTACAGTTTTAAAGAACAAGCAAAGGTATTATGCAGTGTGTTGTGTGTTTGTGTGTTAATGTGTGTCTATTAGTACCTCTGTGAATGTGTGTGTGTGTGTGTGTGTGTGTGTGTGTGTGTGTGTGTGTGTGTGTGTGTGTGTGTGTGTGTGTGTGTGTGCTGTGTGTGTGTGTGTGTGTGTGTGTGTGTTGTGTGTGTGTGTCTGTGTGTCTGTGTGTGTCTGTGTGTGTGTGTGCTTGTTTGTATCTCTCTGAGAGCGGGACGCTGTGAGAAGATGTAGCGGTTTTGAGCACAGACTAGCAGAGCTATCATGCAGTGAAGTGGGTGTGCGTGTCCGAGGTTGTGTGTGCAGCATGCCTCTGTGTGTGCATGAAAATGCTGTGTGTGATTGGTGTGTGTGTGTGTGTGTGTGTGTGTGTGTGTGTGTGTGTGTGTGTGTGTGTGTGTGTGTGTGTGTGTGTGTGTGTGTGTGTGTGTGTGTGTGTGTGTGTGTGTGCGTCTGTTTGTGTGTGCAGGCCATGTGTGCATTAATGGCTGTGTGTGTGTGTACATACCTTTGTGTTTGTGCATGACTGCAAGTGTGAGTGTGCGTGCATGCATGTGTGCGTGTGTGCGTGTGTTTGTGTGTATCTATTGGCCTGTTCAGTGTGTTTGTGTATGAGTCTTTGCAGTGTTTGTGTCGTACCAATGCTCCTGAATATCCACCATAAGAGAGAGCAGATTGCATTCTTCAACCTATAATGCTTCTAACTCCATAGATTCCTGGAACCTGGAACAAAACGTGTTTCACACAAAGGAATGCACCAACCTTTCAACTCCCAGCACCAATCAAATTGGATGCTGGACAAATCTCTGGTGTATCCGTGTGTGTGTGTGTGTGTGTGTGTGCGCGTGTGTGTGTGTGTGTGTGTGTGTGTGTGTGTGTGTGTGTGTGTGTGTGTGTGTGTGTGTGTGTGTGTGTGTGTGTGTGTGTGTGTGTGTGTGTGTGTGTGTGTGTGTGTGTGTGTGTGTGTGTGTGTGTTTGTGTGTGTCAATGTTTATTCAGGCGTGTTTGTGTTGTCCTCTTGGCTGATTTGGAAGGTGTCAAAATGTCGAGTCATTCCAAGGTTATTTAATATGTTGGCAAATTACATTCTTGTGACTTTACCTTGGAACTTTACTTTTCACGAGGCACCAATAAACCCTCAAAATACCGAAACGTCTGCATTCAAAGTTACGTTTAAAAAATGCTTTCAGGAGGCTTTTAACCTGAAATGTAATTATGCTTTAGTTGCTTTCAAGAATAATAAACCACATATAAATGCTTACATCAAGGTCATTCTCTATTGAAAGCTTTCCGATTTCTGTTTGATTAAGTTTTTGACAGAAAAACCAAGACACACGATAACAATTAGAGTAGAGCCTCACAGAATATGTCCTCACATATTTTGACAAGGAATGCTCTTCGTTTCATTCAACTACGCAACTCTCATTTACCTCAATAATTAGAACTATCAAATTGTCAGACCCTCCAGGATTTCGCGATATTGCGATTTGCAACTTCAACGCAACATGAACCAGTCACAGCGAATTCAGGGCGGTGTCACCATAGGGGTCACAAAATGAACCAACCACCGCAACTTTCCTGCAAATTTGACCAATCAGTAGCCGCGTTTACATGGACACATCTATGCCGCATAGAAATCTATGCGGCATAGATCTGCCATGTAAACGCGGCTAGTGGCGTCGTCTTGAACTGACGTCGACAAACTACCTTCCGCCTTAAGGCCCTTTCACACCGGAGACGTATTTTTCGTGCGAATAATTCGCGCGTCAATATTTTTTTTCCAACCCCGGTTTTCATCACGGGTCCATTCACACCGACCGCGAATGTGTCGCGGCGAAAAAGCCAACCAACCAATCATGTGGCGTGAAAAGGAGGTACGTCACAACCCCTACGTCACAACACTGACAACAATGGCGGATCTGTTGATAGTCTGTGTCTCTCATTACCCTGTCTTGTTTGACAAACAACACAAAGATTACAAGGACAATGATCTGAAGGACAATGTGTGGCAAAGCCTGCGAATATTCTCATTTGTCCCGCTCATAGTTATCTCAAAGGAATTTTAAATCGAAAGCATCTGGACTTGGTTATTTGTCTAGGAGCGTAGGTAGGAGTGGGCCTGGCCGGGCCAGTGCCGCCCACACGAATCACTGGCCCGCCTGTACGTTTCATACGAAGAAAAATGTAATTGATTAAATTAAATTAACTGCAGTTAATCGACCGTGTTCAATGGGAGTTGTTCTGTGAAATATAAACAATCAAAGCCGACAGATGTAGCGGATCTCTGTTTAAAACGTTGGTGCAGCGCACAAGAGAGAGAGGAGGGGAAAAGAGACAATGTTACCTGTTGTATAATAGCTATCAGGTTATGTGCTTTCAAGTACTAAATTAGAATACATGATTTCTCAAAACATACATGACGTCATTGAAGTATAAAAACAAAGTACATAACGTCCCAGAACATATCCAATTGTAACAGAATCAGCACGGTCGCTAAAACAGACCAGTGATTAAGAGCCAAACAGCTGCAGACACTGATAACTGATCACTGCCTGAAGAGTTTGAAAGTAGGCAGTGTTTTTGTTCTTTTAATTAATGTTTTTTTCAGTAATAACTTAATATTTAACAAATACTTGGGGAAAATTGCAGTAATAACTTAATATTTAACATCAGGAAAATTGCAACTTTCGCAACTTATACGGCAACTTTTTGGAAAAGCTCACGAAACATCAATCATTTTAGGCCGCAACAATCTCCAAAAAGGCCCCCGAATCCTGGAGGGACTGAAATGTCCGTTTTATTGATTTACAATACTGCCCCCTAGTGTTGAATCACTAGTATGGGAGACTACAGCTGGAGTGAAAGGAACATTGTGCTGAACACATGTTTATAATCCCAGCAGTGGATAACAAGCAATCCTCTACCGAACCCTAGAAACCAGAAACGCTCTCCGCGTGTATCTCCATTACGTCAGCACCTAAAAACACTACTTTATATGCATCGATAGAAGCAAGTGATAACCTCACACACTACGTTATGAGTTACACTGTTACACTGTTATCTACTGTGCTTATTGTGGGCTATAGTAGTATGGAAGGGGATTAGGGCCACATGTGAATTTATTTTTTGTTCTTAGTTTTAAATCAGAATTCTGAGATGTAAGTCATTCTGACTTTCATCTCAGAATTCAGACATTATTCAGACTTTATTCACAGAATTCAGACTTTATTCACAGAATTCAGACTATATTCCAAAAGTCCTAACTCCAAAAAAAATATGGGAAACCAGGAAAACTGTTTTCCCATATATAACCCTACCAGAACATCTGCACCTTAAAAACACAACTTGATATTTGACCAACTACATAATTACATAATTGGCAATTTCAACAGGGGTGTTCTCTAGGACCCGGGGAACCTGCGTGGTTCATAGTAGTGGAGCATGAATGGGGTGGTCTCTTGGACCTGGGGGAGCTGCGTGGTTCATAGGCGCTGGGGGGTACCGTACCGAGCACATCATGTTATGAAATCCAAAATACTCAACATGTAGCCTTGCTGGCAGATCTCCTACAGCCCGATGTCGACTGCCGCCAGACGTCTTCCGACGGGATAGTACTCCAGGAAGGAGGTCTAAAGTAAAGGTATGGCGCATGTCTGTGCCCATGTCATATAAACCATGGGATACTGCGTCTGGAGGGGTTTAAAGTTCATGTCCGTGCCCATATTTTATGATCACATCTTGTTCAGAGACAAGACACCGCAACCTCCGGCCGATGCTCCTCTACTGTTCACTATTCATAAATATACCTTAAAGCCCCGTTAATATCCTTTCATCCATCCATAGTCTCTAGTTGCCCACTTTACCCTTCTCGTTTGGGCGTTTGTATCGTCTCTACATGTCTTTCACATAGCCTGGCAATTTTTTAACTAAAACCTCATCTAACAGTTAAACCTGACTCAGATTTAGTATGCACATTATGTTCGCACCCCTCGGATTAGTATGGACAATATATTCGTGGAAGCATTGATCTCACAACCGCATTGAATACAAACGATCAACTCTTAAATAATTCTGCTCCTAGAACAGGAACCCATTCCGATGGGGGTCTGATTATATAAAGTCATTATTAAAGTTTAATAACGACTGGGATAAGTTTTAAGACTGAACTGTGACACAGGTTATGGATCGCTTCCCGGCCGCCCTCCTCCTCTTCCTCGTCCTCCTCCTGTCTGCGGTAATCGGCCTGGTCCGGGCTGTGATCGATCAGCCTGATCGATATGACTACTGTGTGCTGGGGGCGGGCCCCGCCGGGATGCAGTCTGGACACTTCCTCGCCAAAGCCAACCGGAACTACGTCATTCTAGAGCGGAACTCGGGCCCTGGGAGTTTCTTCAACATGTAGGTGTCTGTGGGCATCCCTCCATGACCTGATGATACTTGTACTGTTTTGTACTGTTTGGGTTTTGATTAACTTCTTAACCTCGTAAGGTATTCCTTACATTCGAGCCGGTAGTGTTGGTATTAT
Source organism: Melanogrammus aeglefinus (assembly GCA_900291075.1). NCBI lineage: Eukaryota > Metazoa > Chordata > Actinopteri > Gadiformes > Gadidae > Melanogrammus > Melanogrammus aeglefinus. Next base: position 384,126 of record OLKM01000247.1, read on the forward strand.
AGATACTGATACTATTACTACTACTGCTACTACTATTACTACTGTTATTCTGTCCTGAATGCCATTTCTAACCATACTACTCTACCTAAGGCTATTCTAATATGAAATATATAATACTGTTCCTACTATAATACTGTTCCTGATGTTCTTCTACTATAATGCTGTTCCTAATGCTGTTCCTACTATAATACTGTTCCTGATGCTCTTTTTGTTGCTCAGCTACCCAAGACACCGGAAGCTGATCAGCATCAACAAGATCTACACCGGGAGGCGGAACCGGGAGTTCAACCTGCGCCACGACTGGAACTCCCTGCTGAGTGACAGGCCGGACCTGCTGTTCCAGCGAATCAGCCGCGACCTGTACCCGCCGGCCGACGCCTATCCGCGCTACCTGTCCCTGTTCGCCGAGGAGCTGGGGCTGGAGGTGCGCTACGGCGTGGATGTGGGGAGGGTCCGGGCCGTCCAGACCCCCTCGGGCCGGAGGTACCTGCTGATGGACCGGAAGGGGACAGAGTACAGCTGCAGGTAGCAGAGGCCACTGGGTTCACCTTATAACAGGGGAGGGGGGGCATGAAGGGGATCAGTTCCTGTTTGTTTTACATCTGTCTTATTTATTTTTGTTCTCTCTCTCTCTCTCTCTCTCTCTCTCTCTCTCGTTCTTTCTCTCTTTCTCTCTCCCCCTCCTTCACTCCATCTCCCCCTTCTCTTCCTCTCCCCCTTCTCTCTACCTCCCTCTCTTCCTTGCCCCTGTCTCTACTCTCCCGCCTGTCTCTCCCTCTCCCTCCTGTCTCTCCCTCTCCCCCCCTCTCTCTTCCTCTCCCCCCCCTCTCTTCCTCTCCCCCCTGCTCCCTTTCTCCCCCCTTTCCCTCCCCCTCTCCTCCCCCTCCTTCCCCCCGGGGCAGGGTGCTCCTGGTCTCCACGGGGCTGTGGGACCCCCAGAAGGTGGAGTTCCCGGGGTGGGATCTGACTGAGGGCTACGAGTCGGTGTCGGTGGACCCCGAGGACTTCGTGGACCAGGCGGTGCTGATCCTGGGGAAGGGGAACTCGGCCTTCGAGACGGCCCAGAGCATCCTGGGCCGGGCCAGCCGGGTGCACCTGTACAGCCCCAGCCCAGTGCGCCTGGCCTGGCAGACGCACTACGTAGGAGACCTCCGGTACGGCTGAGAGGAGTGTACCTCATCGGGTGCTAGAGAGGACGGAGAAGTAGGAGATTTATAAAAAATTACAAAAGTGCTATGATTTTAATTGTTATTGTTGTGCACTGACAGCGCAGGACAACTGTAGTCATTCTGGAGTTTAGCGCCAGATGCAAAGACAGCTTTTCCCAATAGTACAAAATAATATATATGTGTAGTATATGTAGAGTATTTATAGGAAACAGAAGGAAGTAAACTTGAGCTACCGACACGAGTGGCAGCTCTAGGTCATAGCAGCGCCCTTAGACTAGATTAATGGATTTGATTGGGTTTGACTAGATTACATTTGATTGGATTATAATAAATTAGATTAGACTAGATTAAATTAGTCTAAATTATAATATTTAACATAATATATTAGACTAGATTAGATGAGGCTAGAATTATAATATATAACATAATAGATTAGACTAGATTAGATGAGGCTAGATTATAATATATAACATAATAGATTAGACTAGATGAGATGGGGCTAGACTCTAATATATTACATTTGATTAGACTAGATGAGATGGGGCTAGGACTCTGATATATTACATTTGGTTAGCCTGCAGTAGAACAGAGTGCCCTGTACCCTGCAGCCGAACGATGTCGCCGTGTCCTCAGGGCGGTGAACAACGAGCTCCTGGACACCTACCAGCTCAAGTCCCTGGACGGGCTGGTGGAGGGCGGCCTGGAGGACATCGCCATCGTCCGTCGCCACGACGACCAGGGCCCGCACCTCTCCACGCCGCCGCCGCCGCGCAGGAGGAGACGCCGGGCAGGGGGGGCGGGGCCCCGGGAGACGGAGGGGGAGGGGAGGAAGGAGGGAGGAGGGCGGCTGTACCTGACGCTGGCCGATCTCCTTGACAACCGGGACGTTAGGAACGGGTCGCGTGTCGCCGCCGCCAACCTGCCGGCGTATCACTATGACAACTTCTCCCTGCGGCAGCCGTACGACCGCGTCATCACCTGCCTCGGCTTCACCTTCAACTTCTCCATCTTCGACGGGTAGGAGACGCATGTTCAGTGCACACTTTTTAACTTCAATAGACAATATTATTACACACTCAGTATAAGTATCAATGTATCTTTAGTATATTACATTAAGGTGCTATTATGTTCCTTCTATGTGAACGAGTAAGGGGAATCAACAGGGAGCTTACGATACAATACTACTAAGACTAGTAAGTGCCGATATAATAAGTATTAGCGATTCAGTCGATATTGCGATTCAGTCGATATTGCGATCCAATGTTCGGATGTGTTGGTGCGTTTTGAGGTTTGATGTGGCTTAACGTTGTGTTTTGGGTCAGGTTTGGCTCCTGCCTGCTATTCTTTTTCAAAGTACTGTGAATAAACTGAACCGAACATAGTGGGTGTAGATTGACTATAAGTGGACGCACTAAAGCGCCCCCCTTGTAGGACAGAACCTTTCTTCTGATCATACATTTTTAAGTCGTCCTGATGATATAAAAGTATCACGGACGCAAAGAATCTCGATCTCCACCTGGCTGTAGTCTGCCCCCCGTCCTTAAACGGACCCTAGTTCCAGAGCTTTCTGACCTCCACCCCCTCCCCCCCACCAGCTCGGCCCGACCCCCCAACAGTGAGGTCGCCCGGGGCCGCCTGCCAGCCGTGAGCCCCTGGTACGAGGGGCGGGGCACTCCGGGGCTGTTCGTCCTGGGGACCGCCGCCCACTCCCGGGACTACCGCTCCTCCGCCGGGGGCTTCATCCACGGCTTCAGATACACAGGTGAGGGTCTGGGGGGTCCACGGCTTCAGATACACAGGTGAGGGTCCGGGGATCCAAGGGGGGGGGGGGGGTTGGGGTCCATCCTCTAATACAGTGGTTCTCAACTGGTGGGTCGTGACCCAAAAGTGGGTCGCAGACCCGTTCTGGATGGGTCGCGGACAGCTGGTCAAAAAAAGTCAATAATATTTAATGCGCATCTGATGTTTGACATGTCTTTAATTTTGAAAAAGTATTTATTTTGAAAGGCACGCGTCAGAAACGTGCAGCCGCTTAGGCGCTAGCCATGGTAACTGCCATTTGATTGACGCTCACTTTAGGTTTGTGTTGCGATGGCGAAGCGTAAATATGACCCACTGTATTTAAAATGCAGATTTTCGTTCATTGAGGATAATAAGGGACAGAAACCCCAGTGTGTTATATGTAGTGAAGTGCTTGCAAATGAGAGCATGAAACCATCAGAACTGAAGTGCCATTTGGATACTAAACATCCTGCATGTAAAGACAAGCCGGTGGAGTTTTTTCAAAGACACCTCCAGAAGCTGAGGACTTCACAGAAGTGTCTGACAGCGTCTTGCTCCAAACAAGAAGGAAGCTCTCCGTGCCTCTGAACCACGTAGCTCACCGCATTGCGAAGGCGAAGAAACCCCACACAATAGCAGAAGAGCTTATTTTACCTGCAGCCATGGATATGGTGAGAGAGGTGCTGGGGCAATCAGCGGCAGACTGAAAACCATACCGCTGTCCAATGATAATGTAGCTCAAGGTATTCAGGACCTGTCTTGTAATATTAAAGAACAGACCACAGCCCGCGTCCAAGCAAGCCCCTACTATGCCCTGCAGATGGACGAATCCACCGATATAGCTAACCATGCTATTTTGTTGGTTTATGTGAGACACGTATGGGATGGTGATGTGCAGGAACCGTTTCTCTGCAGCAGCAGAGATCTCCCTACCACTACAAAGGGAGAGGACATTTTCAACACTGTGGATTTGTATTTGAGCTCAGTGGGCCTGAGCTGGGAATACTGCGTGGGAATCACAACTGATGGCGCTGCTGCCATGACCGGGAAACATTCCGGTTGGGTGAAGCAAATTCTGGAGAGAGCACCTAATGCAACGTGAAACCACTGCTTTTTGCACCGTGAAGCGCTGGCAGCCAAGGATATGGTGCCGATGCTCGACGAGGCCATGAAAGATGTTATCAAAGTGGTGAACCACATAAAACGTAGGGCAAAAAACAGCCGCTGCTTCTCAAAGCTGTGTAAAGATTTGGGCTCCGAGCACATGCAAGTGTTGTATCACTCAGAAGTCCGCTGGCTATCGCGGGGTAAGGTGTTGTCACGTTTTTTATGAACTTAAAACCAGAAATCGCCACCTTCCTCTCAGAGAATAACTCCCCATATGCTGAACTGTTTGACAACGAAATCGGGCTGGCACGAGTTGCATATCTTGCTGATGTGTTTGAGCACCTCAACGCATTAAACGTGTCTATGCAAGGAAAGAAGAGACACCATATTTTTGAACAGAACCGACCAAAATCGCTGAGTTCAAGAGAAAAAAAATCACACTGTGGGTAAATCATTTATCCAAATACAGACTGGACATGTTTCCCAATGCTTGACAGCAAGCTGGACACCGCGGCCAAAAGTGACTTGAAAAAAAACCCTCAGTGCGCATCTTTACTAAACTTCAAGCTCGGTTTGACCACGACTTCCCTGAGAAATAGGGAAGCATAATGGTGCTTGGAGACGCGACCCCTTTCGCCTGCCCAGCTGTCTCACTGACTTCCCCAAATGAAAGGTTAGGTGAACATATCTTGTTTTGTAGATCTTTAATTGTTTTTGATATTTATTTTATTGTGCTTTTTGTCCATGCAGTTGTAATGGTCCTCCTAAGTTCCTTATTATTTCTGAACAGGCCTACATAGAAGTGAAATATAGAATTTTGTGGCCTTAATTACTTTGTGCACTTTTGATTATTTCATTCACTTGTCATGGTACTCCTCCGTTTCTTAGTAATGTAGACTGAATGCAGTGAAAAGACCTTGTTTGTTTTGTGGGTCTTTATTTTGTGCAATTTGATATTCACTTTTGTCTGTATGCTGCTGCATGGTCCTCCTCAGGTTCTTCTGAATGTGCTCTGAATGCAGAGATAGAAGTCAAATATCTCATTTTGTTGGTCTCCATTTTGTTACTTCACATTTGATACTTATTTCATTCACTTCTGTACGCAGTTGTCACGGTTCTCTGGTGCTCTGAAATGCACTTTGACACTCAAAAAAAAAGTATATTCATGTTAAAGACTTGAGTTTTCAAAGCCTTTAAAAAAATATGGGGTCGCGACTTAATGACCATGGGAAATGTGGGTCCCAGAGGGAGACCAGTTGAGAACCCCTGCTCTAATACTGTAATATGTGATCTTATTTCCGATGGTCGTATTCCCCCCGCCCCCCCCCCCCCCCCCCCCCAGTGCGAGCCGTCCATCGTGTGCTGGAGCAGCGCTACCATGGCAACCGGTGGCCGTCGACGCCCCTGTCCATCACCCAGCTGCACTCCTGGATCCTGAGGCGGGTCAACGAGGCGTCGGGGCCCTACCAGATGTTCGGGGTCCTGGGGGACGTGGTTCTCCTCCAGGGGTACAAATGTTTGTCTTCTAGAGCAGTGGTTCTCAAAGGGGGGTGGGGGGGGCGGGGGCGGTACGCGTACCGCTAAGGGTACTCTGGAGTGCTTGCAGGGGGTACCCCTGAAAATGTCTAAAATCAAAGCTAAAAAAAGTTGTGAAAGTTGAAATTCTGAAAGAGAATCGAGAAAGTGGTTGAAACTTAAATCGGGAAACAAGGAGAATCTGTGAAAAAAAAAGCTTCACCAAAATATTGTCAGTTTCAACGGGGTCCACCTCTACATGCTTTGACCCTCCCCTGGCTTTTTGCTTCTTTTGTTGGGAGGAATCAGCCAACAGGTCTCCCACTAAATTGTACATTTTTGCACCCCTTTAATGTGGCAAAATAGAACACATAAATTTTTTACGTTCATTTTATTTATTTTTCTCCCAAAAATGTTTTGTGCCGGTATAGGGGGTTAGCTCAGCCGTAATAATATCTGAAAGGGGGGTACACTAGTAGACTACCGTAAGCTTGAGAACCCCTGTTCTAGATCTTACTGTTTCTCTGCTTCCTCCTGATTGGTCGGGGCCCCTTTCACTCTGTTCCCAGTACTAACGGCTCCTCCCCCCCCCCTCCGCAGCTCCCAGTGTGAGTACCTGGAGGAGTTCCCGGTCCAGGCGCTGCCCCAGCTGCCCTCCCTGGCGGGCCACCCCATCCCCCGAGGCGGGCTCCTGGTGCTGGTGATGCAGTACGGGCTGAACCGCTCCGACGCCCTGGGACCCGGCCGCTCCGAGTCCGAGTGGACCCAGGCCTGGAGGTCCAACTTCCTGCACCCCGTGCTGTACTACTACGACCGCCTGCCCACCGGTGGGTGGCCAACCGCGTGGGTGGTCCGGACACACAAACACACACACACACACACACACACACACACACACACACACACACACACACACACACACACACACACACACACACACACACACACACACACACACACACACAAACAACACACAAACTACCGTCCAGGAGGAACCGTCGTAAACCTCTCTCCTGGCCTCCCCAACATATCCCTTACAGAAAATAACACCCTTGTACAGATTCTGCAGATTAGCATTTAGCTGCATTAGCATTGCCTGCCATGTAAACAACAGCAATGTATCACGTTAATATATCACATTGGTCTGTTTTAGTGGAGCAATTACCCAGACCAGTGTTACGCTTTAAAGAACGCATGAGGTGCCACTCGGAGTGCACCTTTCCCTTTTGCAAACGTCCGACCTGGGGTAGTAAAAGTAGACCTTATCTTACTTCTATACAGTCTCGTATTTCCATGCAAAACAGGATATGAGTGTGTGTGCATGTAAACACAGTTATACCAACCCGTCTTTCTTGTTCTGGGTATAAGATATTCAAACAAAGTTGCAGGAAATCCTTAAATTCATCCAAATTATGGACTGAGCACAAATGCGGTGAAACAAAACCAAATTTGTAGCGTTAAACATTAACAGAGTTGTCGATATCCTGGTTTGGTTCACTACGGAGAAGGGAGGGGGGAGAGCTCCGAGTCAAACGAGGCTCTTAGGCCGCGTTCAGACTGCAGGCAAATCTGATTCAAATCTGATTACTTCTCATATCCGATTTTTAGGGCTGACTGTCCACACTGTTTTAGCAAGTGTCCAAATCGCATTTGGCTCTGTTCAGACTGGGCCACATTATTGACCCATCTGACAGGTTGCTGTAGCAACGACGTCGGAGCGGAGGCGTCATCCAGCGCGTGTATTGTGTGACGTCATGTAATAGCGACGAGAAAAACAATAACAAACAAGATGGATCAAAGAACGCGAAAGACTTTCATAAATCGACTTATTCCGATACATGTCCTCGAGCTTCGCTTGAACGGACCCATCTCCCCGCAGATTAATGAGGCATTTTGTTTCTTCCTCTGTCCAAGGACTGAGGCGGGTGGTTTGGCGCATTGGGTCAGGTCTGGCGTCGCGTAGAGTGACGTCACGGACAGTCAAATCCGATCTGAGTGTTTGGAGCTGTTCAGACTGAGACGCATCTGTCCAAATGCGATCTGAAACCACCTCCCGGAGGTGGTTCCGAATCCGTTTCGAGCAAAAATCGGGATTTCATGTGACTTGGGAACGTTAAACATTAACAGAGTTGTCGGTTCCATCTGGTTTGGTTCACTACGGAGAATCGGGAGGGAGGCTGGCAGTCTGAACGCGGCCTTATTAGCCTCCGTTCAAACAACTAACTTCATACAGAACTCCCTGGCCACGCCATGTCCTCTGGGATCCTTATTGGTCCACACACAGCTGTCGGCCTCTAACCGCCTTCTCCAATTGGTCCTCAGAGCGCGACATGCGGCGCCGGCCTGCCGGTTGGCCGTTGCCACGGCCCAAGGCGGTGCATCACATGATCGAGGACTTCCTGACGGAGTGGGATGGCCCCGTGTCCCATGGTCAGCCGCTGCGACGCTTCCTGGAGCACTGCCTCCAGACGGACCTCAGGGCCTTCTACGCAGGTAACACACCTGGTACCGTCTACTCGAGGAGCCCTTACAGATAACAACAATTAGTGTCTGAGGGCCCCCACAGGTAGCACCAATTTGTTTCTAGCCCTCAAAAGGTAACACACCAGTCAATGTCCAGCTGAGGGCCCTTTTATTTATAGATTAGTTCTAGATGTATATTCACTAAGAGTGTGACATCACTTCCTGTTCTTTGTGAGTGTGACCTCACTTCCTGTTCCCCCCCTCCCCCAGAGACCTGTTTCCTCCTGTCCCTGACCCATCGTAGGCCCCCGCCGTTCTGCCAGCGGGGGTATCTGGAGCGGCAGGGCGTGGACGGGGAGGCCCGGGCGTGGCGGCCCCCCAGGGACGAGGCCCCGCCTTTGGGGCACGACTTCGACTCGTCTGAGGCCGGCCCCTCGCTCCCGAGCTACCTGAGCCCCGCGGGAACCTCGGCCTCACTGGGCTCCAAGCTGGAGCTCTGACTGGCTAAGCTAATCGCTAATATGCTAACCGCTAAGCTAATGGCCTGAAGTCTGGGGCCCCTCCCTCGCTCTTTACCTCGTTCACACCCAGTCCTTCCACTGGACGAACCAAAAAGACATGGTTGATAAACCATTGGAGGGAAAACTAGGAGTACTACTCATGGTTAGTAGTAGAGGTGTTCCGCTCCCAGTCCAAGGGTCCTGAGTTCGAACCCCAATGTCTGCGGTCTACTTGTACCTGCTTCTCGATGAAATGTGTCTCAAATAAATTCACTGTAATAACTAGTTTTGGATGGAAGCATCTGCTAATGACTATATAGTACACATAAAATGTTTTTTTAATGAGATGGAAAGTAAGGGTACGTTTTTACATCAAGGTGAACGTTTACATTATATGAAATCCTGTTATGCATTATTCACTGTTTATTTTTATACTTTGTGTTAAGATGACATGTAAAAAACACATTAAAACGAGATTGTATACTACCGCTTTAAATGTGTGTGTGTGCGTGTGTGTGTGTGTGTGTGTGTGTGTGTGACAGAAAAGGTCCACGCCCGCCTTCCAATGGGAGTCTCTGATTGGGTCCTCGGCTGAGTCGATACTATTGGCCAAGAACAAATAAAGAACACGGAGTCTGATTGGCTACTAGCTGGCTCCTTTACGGCAGCACAATGGGCGTTGTTTTTACTACGTTTACTCGACAGTACGGGAAACCCCGAATTAGGGACATTTTGGGTCATTCTGAGACTACATCTTTATAAATAGTGAACGCACTGCAGTATACGGGACTCCTAAAACGCTGGGGATAAAATCCTCTTCTTCAATCGTGAGGTAAAACGGCAAACGCCAGCTTTAAAGTTCACTGTGGACAATGAGCATTGTATTTACTTTCTGGTTCCTCCAGACCAGCGGACCCATGCAGCGAGCCTGACCCCTGACCCCAGATCCAGCCTCCGAAGGCTCCCACCGTCGCCATGGAAGGATGGAGCCCGATAGCCAGCACGGTGTCGGACCACGATCGGTCGAGCAGCGAGGGCGAGTACATGGTGGAGCCCGGGGAAGCCCCTCCGCTCGACGGGGAGGAGGAGCGGAGGAGAGGCGGGGAGACGGTGATGATGATGGCCGGGGGGACCACGACAACCACCACCACCACTGCCACCACGACAACTGGGTTCTGCCTGGGTGGGATCTCCGGGGGGAACACCATGGTGTTGGGTCGAACCGGACCGGCGGCACAGTCCGAGCTCCGGTACCTGCACCTGCTATGGGAGCCGGGGAGGACCGACCCCGGGTCAGGAGTCGCCAACAACAAGCTGGGGAAGGTGACCGGGGGTAGAGCCAGGCGACTCGGCCGAGCCTCCAGGAACCTCAGCCCCATCGGGAGGGATTTATACGGTCAGTTATTCACTGTCAAAATGCTGTCTGGTAGTCCCTAGTAGTGATTCACTGTCACAATGCAGTCTGGTAGTCTCCAGTTATTAGTCACTGTAACCAATCATACATGTAGTCTCTAGTAGTTAATTACCATTGCCATTATGGGCCATTATTATATTGTTATTGTCAGTGAGGGTGTTAGACAGTACTACTATCATAGTACTACTGTCTAGCACCTTCACCCTAATTTCTGTCTTGTCAATAGTGCTGTTCATCCTGACTTTTAGTTTAATTTCTCGTTATTCCAGCTATGAAGAGACTTCGAGAAGCAGCCAACGGCAACGATATAGATACGGGTATGTAGGGCAAGCATTGAAGAAACATAAAGGAGCCAAATAAAAAAATCCATCGTATACTAATAGTGTGTACCATTGCTGTTGTTGTGTGTTGTGTCTCATGTTGTGTTGCTTCAGTGCGTAACCTCCTGCTCGAGGACATCGACCCGTGCGCTGCAGACGACAAGGGGAGGACCGCGCTCCACTTCTCCTCCTGCAACGGCAACGAGAACATCGGTAGGTGGCCTGGTGGGGCGAAGCGTGGTTTGGTAGCATGTAGCTCCCAGGTTGGAGCTATACCCCGCGGGTCGTAGGAGAGGGGTTATTATGGATCACGACCAAAAATGGTATGCGATCCAGATGTAGGTGGGTCTCTACTCCGCCCCACAGAGAATTCTCGGCACACCTGAATTGTTGATGGTATTGTGCTACAGAAGTAGCACAACCACTCTCTTAAGTAATTTAGAAGGTTTAAACATACAAGCAGAGTCCAGTGAGTGGTCATTAAAGAGCAGGTAGGGGTCAGGGTCTCCTGCTAAGACAGGGGGGCAAGGCAAGGGACATGTATGGCCCTTTCCGACCGTGACCTCTTTGTTTTTTCTCCGGGTGCAGTGAAGCTGCTCCTGAGCCATGGAGCAGACCCCAACCAGAGGGACGGACTGGGAAACACCCCCCTCCACCTGGGTGAGAGCAGACACACACACACACACACACACACACACACACACACACACACACACACACACACACACACACACACACACACACAGACACACAGACACGCAGAAAGAAAGACGTCCGTCAATGTAAAATGATATGTGGCCATACTATTGTGGTTTCATAATTATCTTTCTCCTGCTATCTGTGACTTTTTATCATCAGTAACCGACATTCCAATGTATAATGTAGGTGCATGTGATCTCATTTATTATGAACTTTGTAAATGTGTGTATCTTCCAGCCGCCTGTACGAATCATGTGCCTGTAATCACCACGCTACTGAGAGGAGGTGAGGTCACAAAAATACTTCTTCGTAGACTTACTTAGTATTAACAAAGTAAATGAGTACTATTTCATATTAACAAAGAACTGCTTCATATGAAACCATTTTCTCATGCTAGCTAGCGACACCTTTTGAGAGTTGACTCAATCCCTCGCTCTCTTTCTCTCCCTATGTCACTCTCTCTCCTTCTCGCACCGTCCTGTTCTCTGTTTCACTCTCTCCCTCGCTCTCCCTATGTGTCTGTGTGTTTCTCTCTCTCCCTCTCTCTCCTCCGCCCCCCCCCTCTCCCAGGCGCACGTGTGGACGCCCTCGATCGTGCTGGGCGGACCCCCCTCCACCTGGCACGCTCCAAGCTCAACATCCTGCAGGACGGAGACTCCCGCAGCGTCGACACGCTCAGAGGGGAGGTCACTCAGGTACCACCGCCCTCTGCTCCACATCCTCCCAACAACTAGATCTTTGTTTCATGACACAACCAAATGATGTTGTTCTTTGCATACGAACACGGTTGCATTGGGCCAAAATATAATGTATCACATGTTGAACCCCATGTTGTACTCCATTTTTACATCATCTACTTATATTTCACATTAGGGCTGATATCAGACAGTGGACAGCGATGGCGCTGGGGGCGTTTGATTCTGTTGCCTGGCTAACTCTCTCTCTGTCTGTATGTCTGTCTGGCTGTCTGTGTGTCTTGCTCTCGCTCTCGCTCTCGCTCTCGCTCTCGCTCTCGCTCTCGCTCTCTCTCTCTCAGATCATCCAGATGTTGAGGGAGTACCTGAACCTGATGGGTCACAGCGACGCCCGCGAGAGACTGGACCATATCTCGTCCCGCCTCCAGCACACACGCACCAAACAACAGGTTAGCCACAAACACTACACACACTAAACGGGTTACTATCACTCAGCTGTTAACACACTTTACTACAACGCCTTCTACTTTTTCCATCTACTCAGCATTTAACACACCAGTACCGAACAACAGATAACTATCTTTCAGCAATTGACACACACAATACCACCTCAACTATTAGTACTACTTCTGCTTTTATTATATAGTCAGCTGTAGACAAACACAGCTGATCAACTGATAACCTATATTATAGTATGACGCATGCACACACGCACACACACACACACCACACACACACACACACACACACACACACACACACACACACACACACACACACACACACACACACACACACACACACACACACACCACAGTTCACTCGGTTGCCGCTATACTTGTAATATTACAACTGCTATTACTAAGACTGTTATTATCTCATCAGCTTTTAACACACACACCCCAAATATCAGGTCACACTTACTTATTCTACTACCACTACAACTACTACAAGAAGTAGTTTTGCCCTCTACGAAGTGTCGCAGTTGTTTTATATTTCTGCATAGTTAACAATCCTTATCTTGCCCAACCAGTCTGTCGACAAATATTATTGTCGACCAGGATCTTAGAAAAATGTATAATGCATGATCCTAACCAAACAAAGATAAGACGTCTGGGCTTTGTGTTGTGAGAAGGAAAACACATTTCTTCCGGTTGACCCCCACCTCGGCCCCTGATAAAGGGGGGGCGACGTCAGCTCCAGGGCTAGGTTGAGAGGCGGAGTCCGCCTGCCTTGCTGCTAGCCTGGGCTGGCCTGGTAGAGCCACCCTTACATGCTAGTCTCTACCACAAAGAACCCAGTTGCCGTTAGAGGAAATGCATGCTAGTCTCACAGACGATGGTGGCTGCCTCTTGGGCCTCTACCTGGATAAATAAAGGTGTTATTAATAAATCTGTGTGTGCCGTCTGTTTGTGTTCTCTTCCAGGTGGACGAGGTGACCGACCTGTTGGCCAGCTTCACCTCTCTCAGTCTACAGAAACAAGACCTGGGAGATAGGTAGAGGACGTGTGTGTGTGTGTGTGTGTGTGTGTGTGTGTGTGTGACGTGTGTGTGTGTGTGTGTGTGTGTGTGTGTGTGTGTGTGTGTGTGTGTGTGTGTGTGTGTGTGTGTGTGTGTGTGTGTGTGTGTGAGAGTACAGTCAGTTGTTCTTTGGAGGAAGTTTTATTTTATTTTACCAATGTTTTTTGGATGAAGATTGAATGACTGTTAATGTTAACAATGTACCTTCTGTTTGTAATTTATAACATGCCATACATGGATTTGAAGATGATTTGTTATGTCATAACTGTTTGTAAGTAAGTGGATTATCGCTCGCAATGACGTACAATCAATTTTCACATTATGCTTTCATGACAGTGTTGATTTTTATTTGTTCTGTATTTCTAACCATGAATTCAAAGAAAACAATTTTACGAAATTTGTAGTAAGATTATAACTCATGGTGTATTATTTATAAAGCAACATTTGAGTATTAAGCTCATTACAGATATACGAACAGTGAAGGAAAAAACCCACAATATTCTGATGTCTTAACTCAAGATAATTCCGTTGAAGTATTGTTGATGGTTTAATTTGAGGATATTCCATATAACGCCTTGTTTTATGCCTTGCATGGTACATTAAGTGTGTTGTGTAAACTACTTGTTTAACTGTTTGTATATTGGCTTCAGTTCAATAAAAACTTTGGATAACCTTTGTATGGAGAAATATTGAACTTCCTCTATATGTGCCCGCACAATTTGAACATAAATAAAGTTTGAACTTGTCTACACGTTGTTGTACTTTTCGATGCCTTCCAAATTTATTTTATTTACATATTATACAATTGACAACCATTGAAATAATTATTTTGCTCCCCTAAAACTATAATAAATAAATTATAAATAATATTATAAATGTTTTCAGAATAGTGACATTTTGCGCCCCCTACCGCCTGTCGTCGTAACATCACACTCCTGATATGGCTACTACCGCTCTCCTCCGATTGGCTGTGCCCCTAAGCCCCGCCCCCACCAACATGCATTGTTGTTCCCCGACATCCAAGATGGCGACCGGACCCGCGTAAAATCGCTAAATTCACAGAGGTAGTACGCTTTAATAACCCGTATCATATCCCTTTTCCCGATGGTAATACATCCCACATAATGCAACCCATGCGCGAACACACATATGCATGGAGTTGATCGTATGGAAGTCCCGCTTTAGCCCTCCGTAAGAGCGACAGGGCCTCGGCTGCCGCGCCGGGCCGAGAGCCGCCCGCCGCGGCGTCGCCCTCAGACCCGCACCGCCGCGACTTCCAGCCGCACCAAGTCGGAGCGGGTTTGAAATGTCGGGAGTCCCAAGTGAATGAAAGGGGGTGTGTTTGTGTATCTCTTGCGAAAGTAGGCGGGAATGAGTGTATAAATGTTGAATACTAATATTGGTCATTTAGTGGTTGAGCAGCGTTGGTTTAATGAGGCATTAGTGTTTGGGTGGTTTGCAGCCCGATGATAGTAAGTTGCTCTGAGCTTTCTCCACTTTACCTGATGGAGCTGGGCTGGATTCATTTGACATCCCGGAGGTACCTGTGAGTGGATCGACTGGCCGCTAGTTTTCTTTCCACTATGTGGTTGAGTAGTTTTGCCCACACTGCTGGATGCAACCGTGCAATAATTTGTGGTGCTGAAATGATAATATTCTGCGGTCAGTATTTAGAAGAGGACGTGTTTGTTGTGTTACAAGCAAAGCTTGAATCAGGTAACTGAAATGTGTGTGTCTTTCTATGTGCTGTTCACAGGTCATTGTCTGGTCTGAATGCGGTCCGTAGAATCGAGGAGCTCTGAAACCACTTTGAGGAGGAGAGAGGACAGACCATGGCTTTTGAGGAGATCATTAGTAAAGGAGGAATGGGTATGGGACTCTCGTCTTCTGTGTTATTCTCTCCAGGGGGCACTCCAGTTAGTCATCAGAATGTGTGGTTTTATATATGTGTTATTATTATTTCAAACTGCAATATATCACAATTCCTGTTAGTGTAGTACAGGACAGTGATTGAATCCCAGTCCAAAAGGTTTTAAGTTTGATTCCCGATGTCAATTGCCTAACCTGAATTAACTTGAAGTCACTTTGGATCAAAAATGCAAAAGCCAATATTCTAAAGCTAAATATTAAAAAAAATCAATAAATACAAATAAGTAACCTAAAAATGATTATATGCAATATATAAGGCATATGTATGTCTTTATGGACAGGGGAGAGTAGATTGACGGGAGAGTGGTTTAAAGAAGAGAGGGAATGACATGGTAGCATGAGATGGCTAGCAGTCTAGTGGAAAGCCTCCCTCTAGAGACAGAGAGACACACACACACACACACACACACACACACACACACACACACACACACACACACACACACACACACACACACACACACACACACACCACAGGTCAAAGGTCACTGCCATAAGGATAACCTCTGTGTCCCTCCCCCAGACGTGGGCATGGAGGGGGATCGGGGCCTGGTGGCTGGCCGCAGCCAGCGGGAGAAGAGGAGGTCCTACAAAGACCTCCTGAGGGAGGAGGAGGAGATGGCGGCGCAGGTCCGAAAGACCTCCAAGAAACGACCAAAGGTTCCTCATCCCACCCCTCCATCTCGCAGGGTCTCGTTTTATTCTTCATCCGTGTGTCAAATTTCTACATTGTTGCTTTTTCGTTCCATGAATCCATCTTTCCCATCTGTTTCGCCCCTGACCCCCACCTCAGACATATTGGAAGATGCATTCTAAGGTGGACGTGTGAACGTGTTTCCCTAATGTCAAGCCTCCCGTTGTTTCTCGACAGGACTCGGAGCTGTTCCTGCTGGGAGGAGACGGCCACAAGAAGAAGAAGAAGCAAAGCGACGACTTCTATTACCGAGGTGAGAACCCCCTGACTGAGGAGATCAGACAGAAGCAAACGATGACTGACAGTTCAGACAGAGGCAAACTATGGCTGAGGAGTTCAGACAGAAGCTAATGAGGACTCAAGTAGACACACACACACGCACGCGCGCAGCGCGCACACACACACACACACACACACACACACACACACACACACACACACACACACACACACACACACACACACACACACACACACACACACTCACACTCTCTGATACTTTGATCAATGCTAATCTAGAACCCTTCCTAAGTGAGCCTCCTCCACTCTCAGACGCGTGGGCCGTGAGGCAGGGAAGGGCTGGTAGAGTATCTCCTGGTGGATCTCAGTGAGACGGGACTCCCACTTAGACAGTGTCCACGCCATGCTGTGACTGGATTAATGCGTCCAGAGCTCTCTAGCTCTCCGAGCGTGTCCGCTGAACAGAGCACTTACCCCAATGTCTGGTTCACAAACCATTTCTAAATAATCGTTTTCTGTTATATTGGTTCGTCCTCACAGCGGCCATTTTCCGATTCATGCACTGTGGAGAACACTTTGAAGAAGCTCAGTTTTCATGGTGGATGAAGATGGCCGTAGTTAGGATTAATCTTTTACTGGGACACTGGAATCCGGAGGGACTTTGCAGTCCCTCCGATATTCAATTCTGTAATTATCACGATACAACCTCACTCTCTCGGGTGGTACCAGCTCTGTCGAGGTCTGACTTGGATGATGAAAGTGGACTCTTTGTTAAGACATTACCTCTTTGAGTTAGAAAAATAAAAAAGCATAAATATTTGTTAGTATTGTGGAAGGACAGAAATGCAATGTCATTTTAATGTTGTGTGTGTGTGTGTGTGTGTGTGTGTGTGTGTGTGTGTGTGTGTGTGTGTGTGTGTGTGTGTGTGTGTGTGCGCGCGTCATCCCGCCGCTCAGACCACGACGGCACCGGCCAGCCCGCGCACAAGAAGAAGCGCAAGTCGTCGGACCGCTCGCCGCAGCTCTCCTCGCTGCCCCCCCCCTCCTCCCTCTCCTCCTCCTCCTCCAACGCCACTGACACGGCCATGGGCCTCCTGCAGGCCATCACCTCCCCCCTGGCCACGGGCACGGCGCCCAGTCCCCACATGAACAAGAAGCCCTCCTACCCCTCCCTCTCCTCCAAGGACCGCAAGCACGGCTCAGCCAGCGGGGGCGGGAACAGCAAAGGAGGCCACTCCTCCCACTCGCGTCCCGCCTCCTCCTCCTCTTCCTCCAAGAAGCACTCCTCCTCCTCCTCCTCCTCCAAGTCGTCTCTGTTCCACGGCGGCAGCGGGAAGGAGGAGCCCCTGGCGCTGCGCGAGGCGGACGGCCTGAAGATGAAGCTCCTGGTGTCCCCGGAGCGCGACGGCTTCCCGGCCCCGGGGCCCCCCCCGCACGGCGCCAAGGGCCCCAGCCGGAAGGAGAAGGAGCGCGGGGAGCGCGGCGGGGCCCCCGGGAAGACCAAGAAGAAGGCGTCGGCGCGGGAGCCGCTGCCCGTCGTGGGGAAAGAGGTGGAGGTGGAGGTGGAGGGTGAGGAGGACATGTTGACGTAGAGCTGCTCTCTGAGGTCATCTCTACAGGGGGCCGGGGGGGGTCAGCTTAGAGAGGGACTCTGATTGTTTTAGAATCAGTCCTTTTACATGGTTTTTATTTTATGGTTTTTATTTTATTGCGTGTTTAAGACGGAGGGACATTGTAGACGTGGAGGGGAAAATAAACCAGTTCCTACCAGAAAGAAAGAAAGGTCTATTTTAGTGTATTACTAAAATACAACACGATGTTGATGGCGTTTATTTTGAATGAATCCATCATCACAAGTGATATCTTTGCCCCTTTTGTTATGTCCAGTTATAATGACACTAAATCCTAAACCTAATCAATGCTCTCAATTATTTTTGAGAGCATTTGCATTTTTGTAGTTTATGTTTTAAATGACTTGTCACTAGAAACCTCCATCCTCCCCCAGACCATCGAGTCTTCTTATTGGTCCGTTCCTGGGTAGACTCCTAACCAATGGGACGCTCCGCCCTGCAGGTCACTACGGCGGGGGTATGGGCGACGACAGCTCGTCGTCGGGGGCCGAGCTGGAGGCCGGGGAGCTGGTCATCGACGACTCGTACACACACCTCTCCAAGAAGAAGAGCAAGAAGAGCAAGAAGTCCAAGAAGAGAAAGGACAAGGACAAGGAGCGCGACAAGGAGAAGAGTGGCAAGGAGCGCAAGCACAGCAAGACGTCGGCGTCGGGTGGGTAACCATGACAACCAAATTCCACTGTTTATATATATATATATATATATATATATATATACATATATATTATATATATATATATATATATATATATATACATTATTATTACAACATGTAAATTTACATTTACGGCATTTAGCCAACGCTTTTATCCAAAGCAACTTACAATAAGTACATTTGTCTGAAGAAAGACAAACAAGAATATATCGCTGTGGGTACAGTAAGGGATGTTCATAGAACCAAGTGCCAAGCACTAACCATCACCAGGTTAACCACCAACCAAAGAACCCGGATTTTGTCACTTTTTACCTTGATGAGATAGTTAAGCGTCATACATTTAGCGGTTGCTTTGGTTGAAGCTACTTATAACTAGGGCTGGGTAAAAATATCGATTCATCAATGCACTGCAATTTATTTCTTCTCAATTAAATTTCGATTCGGAATCTTCTTGAAAATCGATTTATTTCCATTTTAAAAAGAGAAAAAAGAAGCATACTCACTAATTGTAATCTAGAAGCGAGTATGCCTAAATGTACATGCCCTTTTACATTTGTCCATGTTGTGATTGTTACTTTTATGCTGCAAGTTTAGCTCAGGAACAATGCATACAATGGTGTATTCCCTTTCTGCTATTTAAAGCACAATGAAATGGTTAATACATTTTGAAATGGTTAATACATTTTGAAATGGTTAATTCTAAATAATATTTAGGTATTTTTGTCATCTGCACGTATTATTGAATCAATATCGAAGCAATTGGATCAATATCAAATCGAATCGATATCGAATCAAGGCCTAAAGAATCAAATTGAATTGAGTTGTGGGTGAGGTACCTGGCAATACCCAGCCCTACTTATAACAGTGGGTCATTTCCTCTTAGACCTTGTATTTCTAAATATATTAAATACTAATTTAACATTACAAATTATGTTTAGTAATTCACAATACAGATTAAATGTCTGTAACGTAAATGTTGCCATCATATCTGCAGTGCTTTCTTTTAGTTTTTGAATCGAATACACACTAGAACGGCAAAATATATCGGGTTCAATTGTGGCTCTTCAAACTCCCCCAATAGTCCAGGGAACTACCACCCTGTTGTTGCAAACAAATGGACTTATTGTACGTCGCTGTGATAAAAGTGTCTCCTACATGTAAATGTAAATAGCTAGACGGTTCCTCTAACCAGCTCTCTCCCGTTCGTTGGTTTTTACTGACCTTTTGTCCCCCAGACGTGTCCAGGGGCCACGGGCACCCCACGGTGAGCCACAGCGCGGTGGGGCCCATGTATGCCATGAACGCCCCCCTGCCCCCCCATCCGCACCACCCCCACCATCACCCCCCCGGGGAGGCTCCCCCGGAGAAGAAGAAGAAGAAGGAGGAGAAGGAGAAGCATGGCAAGGAGAAGGACAAGGTGGGAGTAAAGGGGGGGGAGTCAAAGGACAAGGTGGGAGTAAAGGGGGGGGAGTCAAAGGACAAGGTGGGAGTAAAGGGGAGGGGATGGGAGTAAAGGGGGGGAGTCAAAGGAGGGGGAGGTGGTTAGGGGGGGTCAAAGGAGGGGTGGTAGTTAGGGGAGGGTCAAAGGAGGAGGTGGTAGGGGGGTCAAGGAGGGAGTGGTAGTTAGGAGGAGGTCAGTAGGAGTTAGTGTTAGTAGGGGGGTCAAAGGAGGAGGTAGGTAGTTAGGGGGGGGTCAAAGGAGGAGGTGGTAGTTAGGGGGGGGTCAAAGGAGAAGGTGGTAGTTAGGGGGGGGTAAAGGAGGAGTGTAGTAAGTGGTGGTTCAGGAGGGGGAGTTAAAGGAGAGGGTAGTAGTTAGTTAGGGGGGTCAAAGGAGGAGGTGGTAGTTAGGGGGTCAAAGAGGAGGTGGTAGTTAGGGGGGGGGTCAAAGGAGGAGGTGGTAGTTAGGGGGGGGGGTCAAAGGAAGAGGTGGTAGTTAAGGAGGGGGGGGGTCAGCAGGAGGGTGGTAGTTAAGGGGGTCAAGAGGAGGTGGTAGTTAGGGGGGGGGGTCAGTAAAGGAAGAGGGTGGTCAGAGTGAGTGTAGTTAGGGGGGGGGTCAAAGGAGGAGGTGGTAGTTAGGGGGGGGTCAAAGGGGAGAGGTGGTAGTTAGGGGGGGGTCAAAGGAGGAGGTGGTAGTTAGGGGGGGTCAAAGAGGGGAGGTAGTTAGTGGGGGGGGGTCAAAGGAGGAGGTGGTAGTTAGGGGGGGTCAAAGGAGGAGGTGGTAGTTAGGGGGGGGGGTCAAAGGAGGAGGTGGTAGTTAGGGGGGGTCAAAGGAGGAGGTGTAGTAGGGGGTCGAAAGGAGGAGGTGGTAGTTAGGGGGGGGGTCAAAGGAGGAGGTGGTAGTTAGGGGGGGTCAAAGGAGGAGGTGGTAGTTAGGGGGGGTAGTTGGGGTCATTCACTGACATCAGCCATCCTGAGTCTGCGGTAAAATAAAATGTTTTTCCCACTATTTTCTAAAGGTTTGTTGTTTGCTGTTGTTGTTGTTGCTGTTGTTGTTGTTGTTGTGAAGACTCCTCATCCATGTATGCTGTAATTAATCACACATTTTATAAAACCCTATCAATTAGCATTATCAATTCTACACTTATTCTAATTAGTTCATGTTGTTTTCAGAGTTGGCTGGGATTTTTTTTGGGGGGGGGTTTTACCGGCTGAAAATAAGTTTACATTTATTATACGTTATTTTTTATTATTCCACACACAACAACAACGTGATTCACAATGCTTTAAAGTAGCAACATAAGCCCCAGTCGTAACCGGTGGTTGGTGGTACACCCTTAACTCAGCGAATCATCATCCTCCTCTTCTTCTCCTGCTGTGCCTCTCAGCCAAAGAAGAAGAACACGACAGCCTATCAGGTGTTCTGTAAGGAGTACCGCGTCAACATCAACGCAGAGCAGCCCGGCCTCGGTGAGTACTACCATGACTCAGAACTGAATTCAGAGGTGTGTCCCACAGCAGTGGGCGGGGCAAGACCTCTCCCTGAAGGAGGGTCCAGGTAGCGTGGACGTTGGGGGTGGCCTCACAGTCTTCAAAACAAAAGCCATTGAATGCCCTTCTCTGTGTTTGTGTATCCAGTGTTCGGTGAGCTCAGCAAGAGGCTGGCAGAGGTGTGGAAGGCCATGCCTGAGAAAGACAAGCTGGTGGGTGTTACCTGAAAACATTTATCAAAAGGATCGTCTGTTCTGCCTGGCACTCGCTCCAGCAGTGGCACTGACCTGCTGTGTGTGTGTGTGTGTGTGTGTGTGTGTGTGTGTGTGTGTGTGTGTGTGTGTGTGTGTGTGTGTGTGTGTGTGTGTGTGTGTGTGTGTGTGTGTGTGTGTGTGTGTGTGTGTGTGTGTGTGTGTGTGTCTTGACCTGTGTGTGTGTCCTGACCTGTGTGTGTGTGTGTTTGTGTCTTGACCTATGTGTGTTTCCTGACCTGTGTGTGTGTGTCCTGACCTGTGTGTGTGTCTTGACCTGTGTGTGTGTCCTGACCTGTCTGTGTGTCCTGACCTGTCTGTGTGTCCTGACCTGTCTGTGTGTCCTGACCTGTGTGTGTGTTTCCTGACCCGTGTGTGTGTGTCTTGACCTGTGTGTGTTTCCTGACCCGTGTGTGTTTCCTGACCTGTGTGTGTGTCTTGACCTGTGTGTGTGTCTTGACCTGTGTGTGTGTCCTGACCTGTGTGTGTGTGTCCTGACCTGTGCGTCTGTGTGTGTAGGTGTGGAGACAGAAGGCTCAGTACCTTCAGCACAAGCAGAACAAGGCGGAGGCCACCACGGTGAAGCGCAGCACCTCCACCGACACCAAGACTAAAGGGGCCCTGAAGAGTGCGGGAGGGGCCGCCGGCCTGGGGTCCCCCTCCAGGGGGTCCGCCGCCGGCCTGTCGCTGTCCCCCGCCCGCATCCCGGAGGTGGACCCCATCGACGCCGCCGCACACCTGCAGCTGCTCGGGGAGTCGCTGTCCCTGATTGGACACCGGCTACAGGAAACCGAGGTGGGCACACAGACAGACAGACAGACAGACAGACAGTCGCAGAGACACACACACACTTTTGTAGTTTTACCTCTGACTGGCCTTCTGTGCATTAACTGAATATTATTCTTATTGTTAGCTATAGCATTATAGCTAACAATAGCTATAGCGTCGTTTTATTTGTCCTGTGAGGCTGAAGACAAATTCTCACATTTTGGACGTTATGTATCCGTCTTGGTCTGTCTGATGTTCTAATAACCCCGGTGTCTGTCTCTCAGGGCATGGTGGCGGTCTCGGGTAGCCTGTCTGTCCTCCTGGACTCCATCCTGTGTGCCCTGGGGCCCCTGACCTGTCTCACCGCTCAGATCCCTCAGCTGAACGGCTGTCCTCGGAACGTCCTGGTGCGTCTTCCTTAGACGACTTTAACCCCTTTTTACTCAAGCTTTGACTTTCAGTCTTTTGTCTTTTTAAATTTTTTTGTATTTGTTTTGGAATATATACTATATTAACAAAGTTATACTATTATCAGTTATTAGTAATTATTAGTTGAGTATTATCTTTAGTTTTCAATAAATGAATGTTGGGAATCAGTCATAGAATAAAACCTCAAACAAAATAGTAATAAATAGAGCCGATAATCAAAGAACATCATTGATCATTCAAATAACAAATATTCCACCTTAAAGAAAGAAGCTAATGCTAACCAGAACTTTCCCTCCATTCTGTTCCCTCCTCAGTCCAACACGCTGGACAACGTGGCCTACATCATGCCCGGCCTGTGAGGCCACCCCCACTAGCTTCAGTTGTCGGTCAAGACGAAGCTAGCTAACGTCGGTTGGCGGTCAAGACGAAGCTAGCCTCTAGCACTCAAGACGACGCTCACTTAGCTTGGTTTTCACGATGGTGCTAGTAATTGTTAGCGGTGAAAGCTAAGCTAGCGTTCGAAAAACGCCAAAACAAAAAAAACGTCCGTTAGCCATGATGACCGCTAGCGTCGGTTGGCGCCACCTGGTGGCCGAGCAGACAACCAGTTTGAGTACAAACGTCGTTCTTCTTGAATGGCCATCAATACACAGGCTTTTAATCAGGCCACGAAAGAATATGTGGATATTTTTTAGTACCGACATGGTTTTAAATAGTATTTTTCAAAAAAGAAATGTTCTTTTTGTAATTGTTATACTTTTAAAGGAAACCTATTTTGCCTAGCTCTCCCTCGGCACGAATGCTCTGTTTAACTGTTGTTATATGGTGTGTGTTTTCTTAATGAGTGTGCTCACGTTTCTATAAGTCTGTGCGTGTGTGTGTGTGTGTGTGTGTGTGTGTGTGTGTGTGTGTGTGTGTGTGTGTGTGTGTGTGTGTGTGTG
This sequence comes from Melanogrammus aeglefinus, assembly GCA_900291075.1. Classification (NCBI taxonomy): domain Eukaryota; kingdom Metazoa; phylum Chordata; class Actinopteri; order Gadiformes; family Gadidae; genus Melanogrammus; species Melanogrammus aeglefinus. The sequence goes on from OLKM01000247.1 coordinate 407,777, forward strand.
TGTGTGTGTGTGTGTGTGTGTGTGTGTTGGGATGCAGAAAGTGTTTGCCACTGTTACGACCAAGGCAGGTTTGTTGTGTACAAAGCGTGTATGTTAACAATGTCAGATGATGGTCCCAGACCGGTTATCTTTTCTACTTGTGTGTACAGATACAGTTTGGACGGGGTCCGGGTATTTTACTGGACATCAACATAATATATTTCACAACTTATTTTTCATTCATATACTTGACGCTATGCTGTTAAATATTTGCTATGACCCGATGTTTGCAGCTTTTAAATCCACCAAGGACTTTGCTCTGTGGAGCATTTTATGAGGAGCCTGTACAACACAACTACACACTGACTGTAAGATACCCCAAATACTGACATTAAACACGTTTTTCAAGAAAATGATCTGTATGTCTCTGCTATATTTCACCTTGGATCTGGACTGTATTGTTTGAAGGTAAGGAACATTAATCCCCTTCCAAACACAATGCCATTAATTGCGCTTTAGATCTTTTCAAACTACATTAAGCAAAATTGAGGCTATTAAAAGTAGGTTATGAGATGGTAAAAGAACAAACATAACCTACTGGCAATAAGCTACATTTGGCATTTACTGGTAGGCCTAATTAAATAGCAAATATGTATAATATAGTAAATGATTTAACAAAAATATACAGATCAATACAATCAAAAGTAAGAAAACGAAACCAAAACAAATAAATGAATTGTCTAAAGTTTATCCTCCGGGTTTGTATCCGTTATGATTGTGTTCTCATAGATATTAATACACACACACACACGCACCGTGGAAGGTATGTGACTCTCTGGGGTGTAGACCGGTTCATGCCACAGTGGCGGCAGGAGGAGCTGAGAACGAGGAAGTAGATCCAGACTGTCTGATCTTTTATGACCATAACAAGAGGAGCAGCAGGATGGACGAGGAGACATCACAGCACGGTAGGCCCGGAGAAATCAGTCCCTAGATGTAAACGCGTTGTCCCTGCGTCAGTTGTTAGGTTTTAAACAGATAGTGAGTAGAGATGTTGAACGTCCCCTTCATAAGAGACTGCGGGGAGTCGCCCATCAGCGCGAATAAAACGGCGTCATATCTAAACTGCGTGGACACATCCACCATGTTTATCGTACCACGTCAGACTCAACGAAATCCCGATAACAAATGAGTACATCAACTTGTTTCTTGTCATGTTGTGTATTAAGACGGACCGGAGCTCCGGCTGGTGCTACTTGGCCGGGCGGGGGCAGGGCAGAGCGTGGCCGGGGACGCCATCCTTGGCCGGCCAGCCTTCCAGAGCGGGGAGGACGGTGCTGCCCAGTGTCAGAGGCACAGAGGCCGGGTCGGGGGGCGACAGGTGAGGCCATGGACCTCCTGAGAAAATGCGACTCACTTATTAAAGATATCCCGCGAATAGACAATATTGTATTATGGCCAGATGGAGGAAAGCTTTTATTATTATTTTATTATAATCTATTCAGGGCTGAGGAACATTAAGTAGTTCCTCTATTCATCATTTGACAATATTTGCTAATATTGTTATTTTGTCACTCTCTCTCTCTCTCTCTCTCTCTCTCTCTCTCTCTCTCTCTCTCCCTCTCTCTCTCCCCCTCTCTCCCAGGTCGTTGTGGTGACCGTTCCAGACTGGTTCAGTTCCCGGGCTCCTCCTCAGGAGGAGGCGCGGGCGCTGGTCTCCTCCTTCGTGGCCCTCTCCTCCCCGGGGCCCCACGCCTTCCTGCTCTGTGTCCCCGGGGACCAGCCCCCGGACGGGGAGGAGCGGGCCCTCACCGCCCTAGAGCTCATCCTGGGGCCCCTGGCCGTCACCGCGCACACCCTGGTGCTCTTCACCCAGGGGGAGGAGGAGCAGGAGAAGGAGAAGGAGAAGGAGGTGCAGAAGGAGATGAAGACGCTGGAGGAGCTCCTCTCCACCCGACGCCGGGACCTCCTGGAACTGGTTGACTCCTGCGGGGGCCGGTACCACGCCCTGAGGGGGGCCAGGGGAGGAGGAGGAGGTGCTGAGGGGGAGGAGGAGGAGAAGCAGAGGAGGAGAAGTGTGCAGGAGCTGCTGAAGAAGGTGCAGCAGGCGTTGGAGGAGAGCGAGGAGGAGTTCTTTACATGCGCTCTGTACGAGGAGGCGGGGGGGAGGGTGAGGAGGAGGCAGGAGCAGCTCGCCCTGGAGAGGAGAGAGGGAGCCGAACGGGGGGGAATAGAGGAGGAGGAGGAGGAGGAGTCTGGGGTCCACGAGGCAGAAGGAGCAGAGCAGGAAGAGCGCGAGTGGGAGGCGGCGGCGAGGAGCGTGGTGGACCTGGACGTGGATGTGGGCGGGGTTCTGGCCTCCCTGGCCGTCTCCCATGCCTCCCCCCCTCCCTCCCTGCTGTG
>OLKM01000248.1:2500-15000 GCA_900291075.1 Melanogrammus aeglefinus
ATGGTTCTCTACTGTTTACCAAATACTCAACTGTTTTCCAATAGCATTTTACTTACTTTAGGTTATTCAAATATTATTTAAAAACAAGTAACTGACAGTAGGCAATATTTTCATTCTAGACTGTCCAACCCGATATCGATATCAGTTAATGAAATCAGAACTAAGTAGGCCTATTTCATGTTTCAGTTGAATGAACAATATCCAAGCATTTGAGCCAATTTTAGTTGGCTTAGTATATTTACCGTGCATTATTGTGTATTAAATGATGTTATTGTATGTTGAATATTATTATTGCTTAATGTGTTGTAATGTTCTAGCCTTTATTATTTTTTAATAATATCTTATTATTATTATTATTTTCTTCAATTAATACATTTGAATGTTAATGGACGTAGGATGTGTCGCCAAATCTTTCAACTGCAATATGCAAAATAGCCTCCACTAATGTAGCGTCCGTTTGCATGTAATAGTCAATTACTAAACAACTCGGAAGCCAACTAACACGAGGCAAGGTAAACGGAGGTCAGCGCACACAGAGAGCGGAATGTGTGTGCGTGCGTGTGTGCGCGTGCGTGTGTGTGTGTGTATGCGTGCGTGCGTGCGTGCGTGAGTGAGAGAGAGCGAGAGAGAGAGCGATAGGGAGGTAGAGAGAGACAGAGAGAGAGAGCCGCCTTCAAACATGGCGTCTCCAGCGGAAAATGACTAAAAATATTAAAACGCGGCCTCCAATCTCTCCACCCAGTCGTTGTATGTCTGTAACTCTGCGCTACTCTCCACAGACCTGCTACTACTAATAGCCAAACCAAAACGCGCAGCAATACTTCCACTACGACTTCTATTACTTGCATACATTAGCCTGCTAGCATCTCTGGAGTTTTATTTTGATGCGACGCTACCTCCAGCTAGCGTCTGCTAGCCCACAACAACCCGGGGGGCGGGAACGATCTGCGGGCGGAAAAATCACGAATTCGGGCTCTTGCGCTGTTGAGTGGAACGGTTGCAAATAGCCAGGTTCATCGATCCGAGTGTTTCCGATCGCGGATCCGATCGACGTGGTGACGAGAGGAGAGGTAGATTGGAGACGGAAGACGGGAGAGAAAAAAGGACGCATTGGATCAAATGTTTCTCAGCCCAATCATCCATCATCTCCATAATGACTGCTGTGTGTGTGCGTGTGTGTTTTTTTTCGGATCGAATCCCCCTTTTTCGGCGTAAATGATGGAGGGATAAGCATAGGAACGGGGAAAAAGGAGTGATATCGGTGGTGTTTTGGAGTATAGACCCCTAGACCCCCCTCTCTTTTCTCTCCTCCTCCCTCCATTTCTTCTCTCAAGATGCTGTTTTCCACCCCGGACCTCTGGCTTATCAACCCGGGGAAATAAGCCGAGATCCGAGAGCGGGGGGAGATAGGATCTTTCGCCTCATAATCTGATTTCTGATTCCGACTCCCCAAGTCGCTTTCGTCCACATTGCACCATCACATTATATCACACAGATGGATCGGAACTACCCGGGCGCCGGGTTTGGAGACCTGGCTGCAGGGGCAGGATGGAGCTACGAGAGGTCGGCTAAAGCCAGGTACGTTACCGAACAAAGTGTTTATAAAGCCCCCCGAACACTGCTTCACCTGACAGTACACGGATGGGCAAGGTGTAAGTCGCCTTATTATTTACACGGATAGTGCAGTGTGCGTGTCGAGGGGGTGGGCGGGGTGGAGGGAGGGAGGGAGGTAAAAAAAATTATTGATTGATTGTTGATGACATGTTATGGTTTAATAAAGCAGTAAAGAGGATGGTCGTGTGGGCCATCTGAGGGAGCAGTAGTAGTATTATTATTGTGTGACACAGGCCTCAGTGAATAGGAATGGGGGTACAGACAACCTCTAGTGCAGACCCTGGGTGCAGGCAGCAACCCATTCCCTAATGCATGACCAGAAAGCACTGACAACCAGAACATTATACTCCATCGATCATGGGGGTCTTTTTCTTAAACGTTAAAATATACATATGGAAGAAATGGAATGTGTTGATCATATTAGCTCTCGTTTGCATTTCCCTCGGTTCCGACTTCCATGTTATTTGTGATGATTTACAGATCATTTCCATAATTACATTCCGACATATCCCCCTTGTTAAGTGCTGAAATAAACCTCTTCACTACCCCTAATTAGGAATGGGCTGCACCACTCTCCTCAAACACGACCTGATATTCAATAGTAGCAGGAATATGCAAAGTGGCAGATTAATCAGTCTGTTAGCCTAGCTGCCGTCTAGCATTGTGGTACTAGAATGGGTCCGTCTGTTGGACTGTTTCCGGGCTAGCGTTTTAGAACTAGACGGATCAGTCTGTTGGACTAGCTGCCAGCTAGCATTGTGGTACTAGACAGAGCAGTACTTTAGCCTAGCTCACAGCTAGCATTGTAGTACTAGACAGAGCAGTACTTTAGCCTAGCTCACAGCTAGCATTGTAGTACTAGACAGAGCAGTACTTTAGCCTAGCTCACAGCTAGCATTGTGGTTCATGATGGGTCTGGCTGTTAGCCTAGCTCACAGCTAGCATTGTGGTTCATGATGGGTCTGTCTGTTAGCCTAGCTCCCAGCTAGCATTGTGGTTCATGATGGGTCTGGCTGTTAGCCTAGCTCACAGCTAGCATTGTGGTTCATGATGGGTCTGTCTGTTAGCCTAGCTAGCTCCGATAGCTGCAGGCCCCGGCCGGTAAACAACGCACTTAGCGGGTCATTTACATAGATACATTTTTCTTGAGTTGTCGCTCAGAACAGCGACATAAAACACCAGGACAATTAAAACACATTAAAGGTGATATTGGGTCAGAGGGGAAGGTATTTCGGTGATTTTTTTCCACAGAGTATTTTGGTATTTCCTGCAGGGAGCGGTGGGCTTCAGTTATCTTCCCCCTGTTAATACACGTCTCAACACACCGAAAGAGTCAGACATTCCCACGAAAATAACCATAGAAATCGACTAGTTTTTTCTCTGTGTTTTGTCATCGATTTGAATTGACTGTGAAGATTAAAATGACCAGTTTTCCACTAAACCTACGGCCTTGGAGCCGCGGCCTAGCGCCAGAATTCCCCCCGCTTTGCGTCGCGGCTACTCGGCGCTTCTGGCTGCAGAGCCCCGGTCTCTCCGGTTCTCTCGCCCATCAACTATAATCGGGTCACCAAGCATGTCTGCTGCATATCCATCTATAAACGACACTACCTTCTTCTTATCTGTTTAGCGTTATCTCTAGACATCCCTAGGTATTCACCAGGTGCACACACCTGTGTTATACACGATGGTTGATAATGACTAATTAATTGCGCATAATTACTGGCCTTGTCGTTACTGACATACATTATTTTGTATCTATTAAGTCCCATGAGAAGAGAGCTGTTCTGTCTGATATGTTCTACAATTAAATTGTAATGGTCCCCTTTCTCCCCCAAGATAAAGGGATAGCAGTAACAACAGATAATCAACACATGTATTTTACAAAATTGTTTATTGAGTAAGTAAGACGTTATAAAGAAAATCTGTCATACTAGTGTAGTGTATAACCTAATATTAGGATTACATTGATATAATATCATAATGCTATAATAATGTAGTTTAAATTATTTAATTTGCATTTCATTATAGGTACGCATGATTGAGTCAATGCTCAATGTTGATGACCATTTAGCAGGTGCTTTCATCCAAAATTACTTACACTGATTTCAGATACATGTCATCAAGGGTTCTTGGATTTAGCAGGTAGACTGGACCTCAGGGATTAAACCCAGATCATTTTGTCTGACAGAGTAAAACGGCCATAAAGGCAGAGATGGACTTGAAAGAATTTTCTAAAACGTGTGCTTTAAAGGTCAAGGTCAAGAGTTTCTTATTGGTTGTAATTTGATGGTTTGACAGCAGATTCTGCTTAGCAACCCATCTGGATTGTGTGTGTGGAAAACAACAAATCCTGAACACCACTGCTAAATGTTAAACTACATGTCAGGGTGACATGTCGTTTCCGGTTCATTATGTCAGACTAATCGAGGAGGTTCGCATTGACTTTCATTTGTACGCCACATAATCTTCACTTTATTAATGACCCAATATAATGAGTTAGTGACTGCAACTTGCAATTTAAGCAGATTACGCTCCGATATACAGACAAGAGTATCATAAATGCAGCCCCTGTGTAGAGACGCACAGCATCCCGACGGCGATCGCTATGCCAAACTCGCCCAATCAGCAGAACAGTGACGTCGGTCTGGTTCAACAGGAAGAGCCCGAGTTCACCTCTACCTGTATGTGAACGAGGTGGTCATTAGTTCATTCATTCATTCATTAATCCTCTTCCTGTCTCTCCAGTTTGATGTATGGGAGCTCCCGGTCGTCCCACCCAGACTCTGAGCTCCTCCACCGGCAGGCCTACGCTACGCCCCATCCCCTGCAAGGATATGCCACCAACCACCACCCAGGAAGCTCTGGCCAGGGGGGCGCCTGGGGGGCTGCCGGCAGGAGTTTGGGTGAGAGAGCCGTCACTCATCTTTCCCGTTGCCAGCGTTACGGTTACAGTCCGAACAGTTGGATTTGTGCTAAAATGGGGTTAACATATATCAGCATATTGTTTGTTTAATGCTTAAAATAATACCAAATATACTCTCCTGCATCTGGTCTGTCTCGTTAGCATAACGTCAGCGGGCTACCTGTGACTCCTGTATGTTAGCATAATGTTAGCATGTAACTGTATCTCCGGTGATGATTGATACATTATTCTATATTTATTTTCAAAGTAATATTATTTAGTTATTGATTGTTCTAATAACTTATTCATATTTTTAATTGGATTTATTTATTATCTATCTTTAACAATGTCCTATCCTTTCTGCTGGAACACCTTAATTTCCCTTATGGGATAAATAAAGAATATATCTTCTTATGTTTGCATAATATTATCATAATATCAGGATACTAACTGTCTCCAGGTCAGATCCTAGCACGGTAACGTGCACGCTAGCGTAATAAATGCGTCTCCAGGTCTTTCATAATGTAAACTCAATGTTAGCATAATGCTACCTTGCTAGCTGTCCCCAGGTGTAACATTAGCATGCTCGCTGTCTCCCCAGGTCTGTCGGGGCTGTTTGACACCGGGCTCCACCACGCCAGCCCATCTGGGCCCGACGCCTCGGTCATGAACCTGATCTCTGCTCTAGAGTCTCGCGGGCAGCAGCCCCCTCCCGCCGCCTCCTCCCTGCTCTCCCAGTTCCGCACACCCTCCTGGCAGACAGGTACTCAGCCGGCCGCACGCACCTTCCTCTGTTGACATTTAAACCGGCCACTGAGGCAGCAGCTGTGCTAACCCATGGCCCTCTGGAGCTAGCAACATGAAGCCTACTGAAGCTAACTATAGGCAGTGCCATCTGGGTTTGACCTCCAATGTCCTCGGTCTCATCTGTAGGCAACCTTGAGTGAGATGTTCGACCCCTAACTGCTCATTAATCTGCATTGTATCTTTTTTAATAGATGGGATTATTAAGTGTTTCCCTACGTACTCAATTGTAAATGAATGTTCCTCTCTGTGTGTGTCCACAGCCATGCACACCCCGGCCCCGGCAGAGCTCTTCATCTCTGGGGCCCTGCCCGGCTCCGCCTCCTTCCCCTCCTCCTCCGCCCTCTCTGCCTATCAGCATCCAGCCTCCTTCTCCAGCCGCTCCTTCCCCGCCGGCTCCCTGTCCCTACAGGACACGCCCACCTTCAGCCCCACCTCCAACGGCCTGCTGTCCCCCCACGACCCCCTGCTCCACATCAAGGCCTCCTCCCAGTCGGGCCTCGGCTTCGACCGCCTCCTCTCCTCCCAGAGCGCCTCCTATCGCGGCGGCCAGGACCCCGGCGGCGCCGGCTCCTCCCCGGGCGCCTCCTCCTCCTCCCGACACCTGCAGTCGCACCAGTTCAACCTGCTGTCGTCCCAGCTGCAGGAGCAGTCCTCCCACCAGCTGTACAACGCCTCCGTCTTCTCCTCCGCCCAGGCCCAGGCGGTGGGGGGGTCCCAGGAGCGCGCCGTGCCCCGCCAGGACAGCGTGATCAAGCACTACCAGCGGCCGGGCGGCGCCCCCCAGCCCCACTCCCTCCAGCACTACCTGAGCTGTGGGGGAGCAGGCTACCAGCACCTCCCCTCCCACCACCGCCACGCCGGCCTCTCGGCCTGCAGCCCCCTGGGCGACCAGAGCCCGTCCGCCGAGCACAAGGCCACCCCCCGACCCGACCAGTACCGGCCCATCATCCAGCCCCCCTACTCCGCCTCCTCCTCCACCCCCTCCTCCTCCGCGGCGGGGAAAGGAGCCAAGAGCAGCTCCAGCAGTGGCTACTCCTCGGCCAGCTCCGCCTCCTCCTCCAGAACTCCTCACACCCCCCCCTCGGCCTCCTCCACCTCCTCTTCGTCCTCCTCTTCCTCAGCTCCCTCAGGACCCCATCCCTCCAGCTCTAGCTCTAGCTCCGCCCCCTCCCGCCAGCAGCCCCCGCCTCAGCCGGCCCCCCCGCCTCCGGCCCCCCCCCAGCCGCCCCCCACCTCCAGCTCCTCCGTCCCACAGACCCTCCCCAAGGCCTGCCTCTCGGGCTACGGCTCCCCCGCCCCCCCCGTCAAGACCCCCAACTCCTCCCTCACCGGGCAGACCCCCCCTCAGCAGCAGCTCCAGTCCTACTCCCCCAACCAGCCCCCTTCCTCCCACCTCTCCCAGTCCTACTCCCCCAACCAGGCCCCGCCCTCGGCCCACCTGCCCCAGGCCTACGGGGGCTTCAGCTCCCCTCAGGCCCAGGACCTGAGCTCCGCGGCGGGGGGGAAGGGGTACGGGGGCCTGGGGGGACGGAGCCAGGCGTACTCCGCCGACGTCTACGCCACCGACTCCGCCTACGGATCCCTCCCGTCCTCCCTGGGCGGGGCCGGAAGCCCGTCGCTAGGATACGGCGCCCCAGGCCACTCCCCCGCCCTTTTGAGGTCAGGGGGCTCATCAGGAAGCGCAGCGTCCGGCTCCGGAGGCGGGGCCGGGGGTAATCTGACCAATGAGAGAGCCGGGAGCGGCGGAGGATCTTATCACATCCAGGACTCGAGCCCGTCCCCGTCCGGGAACTCGGCCATCATCCGGCCCGGGCTGCACTCCCCCACCCAGTCCCCGGGGGGCGCCGGCTCCAACAAGTACCTGTCCTCCGTCCTCTCCCCGGGCTTCCTGTCCTCCCCCCAGGGGGGGTACCCCGACTCCCGGGGTGTCCCCTCCTCCCAGACCTACCACCCATCCTCCTCCTCCAAACCCAAGGCCGACTCCTCCTCCTCCCTGCTCTCCCAGCGCTCCCAGGAGGAAGTGGACGACGAGGACTTCCTGATCGAGCACCTGCTGCAGGCCCAGGCGAGCCCCACCCCCCAGAACTCCCAGAGCGGGACGCCGGGCGGCGGCGGCGACGGCGGCGGGGGCAAAGGCCTCTCGTATGACCTGGCCAAGTCCTCGGAGGAGCGCTACCACCTTCAGAGCGTGATCCGGACCCACACCGCCACCTCCAGCGGGGGCGGGGCCGGGGGCGGGGCCGGCTCGGGCAGCGCCATCTCCGGGCTGGACACGCAGCTGGAGATGTCCCTGAAGAAACAGCAGCAACAGCAACAACAACAACAACAACAGCAGCAGCAGCAGCAGCAACAACAACAACAACAACAACAGCAAAGTCAACAGCTGAGGAGCGAGCGCCCGGGTAACAACAGAGGGAGCGGTGGTGGGGGCGGCGGCGGGGGCAGGGGGAACCAAGGCGACCAAACGCACCCCACGCACCTCCATCACCATGACACCCTGGGCTCGGTGGTCCACTATGGGCGGGGGGACCCCTACTCCCAGCATTCCCTGGGCTCCCACGCGGGGCTGCAGAGCCACGCTCAGATGGAGCTGCAGAAGAAGAGCCAGCAGCAGCAGAGCAGTCGGACATCCCCCCCTACCCCCGGAAGAGCAGCGAGGGCGGGGTCTCCCTGATGGACTCCCCCACCGACCGCCAGCCCCCGCACCTGCTGCAGTCGGTGCTGGCCCACACGGCGGCACGCAACAAGATGGACCAACCCCACCACGCCGCGCCGCACCCGCAGCACCACAAGATGGAGGCTCACCGTCAGCACCCACAGCACCAGGCCCACCACAAGATGGACCCCCTCTCCCAGCACTCCCTCGGACAGCAGCAGCAGCAGCAGCAGCAGGGCTCCGGGAAGCACCCGCCGCAGCCGCAGGGCAGCCAGCTGCAGATCCAGCTCCAGTCCCAGGCTCTGGAGGCCGCCGCCCACTACGGCCAGCAGGAGCAGGGCCAGGCCAAGCACCAGGGGGGCGTCTCCTCCCTGGACATGCTGGAGCGATCCCTGGCCCGGACCAGCGAGGTGGAGGAGGAGCGGCGAGGGGGCGGGGCTAGAGGAGGCGGAAGAGGCGGAGCGGTAGGAGGTGGCGGAGGAGGAGGTGGAGAGTGCCACCAGCAGGAGCAGCAGCAGCAGCAGAGGTCCCACCCCTCGCACCACCTCTCCCAGCACCCCTCCAACTCGGACCTCCACCCCTTCCTGTCGGAGGCCGACCTGGGCCTGGCCTCCTCCCACATGCACCACCCCCACCACCCGCAGCACGGCCAGCAGCAGCACCCCCACCACCTGCCCCCGCCCCCGCTGTCCGGCCACCAGCAGGCCCAGCGCGAGGCCCAGCAGAACCTGCCCCAGTCCCAGGCCGGCCAGGAGCAGCACCAGTTCGACCAGGTCAGCCCGGTGGACAAGGGCGCTCAGAACCAGCAGAGCAACCGCTTCGTCCCGCTCACCTCCATCTGCTTCCCCGACTCCCTGCTTCAGGACGAGGACCGCTCCTTCTTCCCCGGCATGGAGGACATGTTCTGCCCGGACGAGTACAAGCCCAGCTGCGGAGGCGGAGGAGGGGGAGCCGGCCCCGGGGGCCAGGAGATGAACAGCGGCCAGACGGGCCAGGAGGGCATGGACTCCCTGAAGGGAGGCCCGGGAGGGGGCGGCGCCGGGTCGGGAGGAGGGGGAGGGGGCTACGACATGATGGGCCACCACAGGGCGGAGCAGGGCTACGGCCAGTACTGCCACGGGCTGGAGGACTCCGGCCCGGGGGGCATGAACCTGGACCTGGACTCCCTGAAGGGCCACGAGCTGCCCTCCACCGTCAACACGGAGCAGCTGGGCCTGATCCAGTCCCAGGGGCCCCCCATGGGGCTGGGGCCCAACTGCTCCGGACCCAGCAACAACGGCGCCGGCGGGGGGAAACACCCGCCGGGACACGGCGGCGTCGGGGGGCCGCCCGGCGGGGGCTCGGTGGGACTCCAGTCCCCGATCTTCTGCTCCTCGCGGCCCAAGAAGCTCCTCAAGTCGAGCTCCTTCCACCTCCTGAAGGAGCGCAGGGACCCCAGCTCCCTGCCCAAGAAGAGCTACGCCCAGGAGTACGAGTTCGAGGACGACGAGGACAAGGCGGACCAGCCCGCCGACATCCGGCTCAACAGCCGCCGCCGCACGGACCTCCTGCCCGACCTGGTGTCCAGCTGCCGCAAGGGCGGCGCCGCGGGGGCCGCGGGAGGAGGAGGAGGAGGAGGAGGAGCAGGTGCTGGCTCCCTCAGCCCCATGATGGGTGACCTCGACTTCTACCACTCCCTGATGCCCCAGGAGGGCCCCAAGAAGAGGGGCCGCAAGCCCACCAAGCCCAAGAGAGAGGGGCCCCCCAGACCCCGGGGCCGGCCCCGCATCCGACCCCTTCCGGAACCCTACACGCCCCGCGGCATGATGGGGGAGCTGGGCCCCGCGGCGCCGGGCGCCGGGTACAGCGTGGAGGGCGGGCGCGGGCGGGGCCGGGGCCGGGGCGGGCGGGGCCGCGGGGCCAAGAGGGAGGACATGATGATGGAGATGAAGGAGCAGGACCCGAGCCTCCTGCCCCACCAGCAGATCCACCACGAGCCCATCCCCCCGCTGAAGGTTAGTGCCCCCGAGGGGCGCTCTAGGACAGAGGGGGCGCCCTAGGACAGAGGGGGCGCCCTAGGACAAAGGGGGCGCTCTAGGACAAAGGGGGCGCTCTAGGACAGAGGGGGCGCTCTAGGACAGAGGCTATAGGACAGAGGAGGCGCTATAGGACAGAGGCTATAGGACAGAGGGGGCGCTATAGGACAGAGGCTATAGGACAGAGGGGGCGCTCTAGGACAGGGGGCGCTCTAGGACAGAGGGGACGCTATAGGACAGAGGCTATAGGACAGAGGGGGCGCTATAGGACAGAGGGGGCGCTCTAGGACAGAGGGGGCGCTATAGGACAGAGGCTATAGGACAGAGGCTATAGGACAGAGGCTATAGGACAGAGGGGGCGCTATAGGACAGAGGCTATAGGACAGAGGGGGTGCTATAGGACAGAGGCTATAGGACAGAGGGGGTGCTCTAGGACAGACGGGGCGCTATAGGACAGGCAATAGGACAGAAGCTATAGGACAGAGGGGGCGCTATAGGACAGGCTATAGGACAGGGGACGCTATAGGACAGAGGGGGCGCTATAGGACAGAGGCTATAGGACAGAGGGGATGCTATAGGACAGAGGGGGCGCTATAGGACAGAGGCTATAGGACAGAGGGGGCGCTATAGGACAGAGGCTATAGGACAGAGGAGGCGCTATAGGACAGAGGCTATAGGACAGAGGGGGCGCTATAGGACAGAGGCTATAGGACAGAGGCTATAGGACAGGCTATAGGACAGAGGGGGCGCTATAGGACAGAGGGGGCGCTATAGGATCAGAGGGGGGGCTATAGGACAGAGGGGGCGCTATAGGACAGAGGCTATAGGACAGAGGCTATAGGACAGAGGGGGCGCTATAGGACAGAGGCTATAGGACAGAGGGGGCGCTATAGGACAGAGGCTATAGGACAGAGGGGGCGCTCTAGGACAGAGGCTATAGGACAGAGGGGGCGCTCTAGGGGGTAATGTAGGATACTATATAGAGGGTATTAATATTATATTATAGAGGGTTATAGTGTGGTTCTGTTCAGGGGGGTAATGATGGGAGGTGATAATGTAGATTAATTGATCGTGATTAGTTATGATCATGTTTAATGATTATGTACATCCATTGAAATTTGTAGTGTATAATGATCATGTATAACGATAATGTATGATAACGTATAACGATAATATATGTCATGATAATGAGTTCCTCTCATCGGTGTAGAATGATGGCCTTCCTGTGCCTCAGATCAGGTCCTGTGATTGTCTGATGCTCATGTTTATTTGAATCATTGCATAACGATAATGAGGATAATGAGTGGTAATAATGTGTTCCTCAGATCAAGCTGCCCATCGGCACCATGGCCTCGGCCGACTCCCTGCTGAGGACCGACTCTCTGTCCGGGACGGACCCCGCGCTGTCGGACGGCTCGGTCGGCTCGGCCCCCTCCCTGGGGCTCAGCCCCGGGGCCCCCTGCAGCGCAGACAGCTCCAGGAGCCAGGACAAGAGGGCCAGGGGCCCGCTGGGGGCCGACGGGGGGGACGACGGCGGGATGGACGACAGGGTAAGGACTCCACCCCGTTGGTCAAGATGAGGGCTACTGGATTCACTACTGGCTGGTTTTAATTGGTCGTCCTCCTCTCTCTCCTCTCTCCTCCCTCCTCCCTCCTCCTCCCTCCTCGCTCCTCTCCTCTCTCCTCTCCCTCCTCCTCCTCCCTCCTCCTCCCTCCTCCTCCCTTCCTCCTCCTCCTCTCCTCCTCCTCCTCCCTCCCTCTCTCTCCTCCCTCCTCCCTCTCCTCCTTCTCCCTCCTCCTCTCTTCCTCTCATCTCCTCAACCCATTTCCACTCTTCTGCTCTCTCCTTTCTCTTCTCCCCCTCTTCCCCTCCTCTTCTCCTCTCTCCTCTTAATTCCTCTCCTCCTCTCCTCCTCCTCCTCACTTTTCCTCCTCTCCTCTCCTCTTCCCCCTCCTCTTCCTCCTCTCTCCTCTTAATTCCTCTCTTCCTCTCCTCTCCTCTCCTCTCCTCCTCTCCTCTCCATCCCTCTTCCTCCTCCTCTCCCACGTCTCCTCCTCCTCCTCACTCCAGGACCAGGAGAAGGAGGAGTCCAAGGCCGGCTTCATGGCCTCCTTCCTGGACTTCCTGAAGACGGGGAAGCGCCCCGTCGGCATGGAGATGGACCCCGTCACCTGTGACTCCTCCCCCTCCCCCTGCAAGCTCCGCCCCTTGTCCCCCGTGCCCGCGGCCCCCACCCCGTCGTTCGGCGAGGGGTCGGAGGGGGCCGGCGGGGGCCTGTCCCTGGGGGGCTGCTCCTCCCCCAAGCGGCTGGAGGACGAGCTGAAGAGGAACCTGGAGACCCTGCCCTCCTTCTCCTCCGACGAGGAGGAGGAGGACTCGGTGGGGAGGAACCAGGACCTCCAGAAGAGCATCTCCTCGGCCATCTCCGCCCTCTACGACACGCCGCAGCTCCAGGCTCCGCCCCTGCCGCCGCCGCCCACGCCGCCGCCGCCGCCGCTCACCCCC
>OLKM01000248.1:19067-86567 GCA_900291075.1 Melanogrammus aeglefinus
CTCTCTCTCTGTCTCAGTCCTCGGTCTCTCTCTCTCTCTTTACCCTTTTGTCTGAAAGTCTGCCCGACTTCCTGTATGTCTGTCTCTCTACCCGTCTGTCTGTCTGACTACCTGTTTGTCTGTCTAACCCTCTGACTCTCTGACTCACGTACCTGTCTGTCTGATTACCTTGCTTCTAAATAGGAAGGGCTGGTGAAGACAGGTCTAGTCTGGTGTAGACTTGTCTAAACCGGTCTAGTCTGGTGCATGGCTGACGTATTGATCCCCCCCCCCCCCCCACCCAGGAGGTCTTACAGGCCTACCCCCAGATCCAGGTGGACCCGCTGGACTCGGGCCTCGTCCGGGTCCGGCTGGCGGGCGACGCCTACAACCGTAAGACCCTGAACCGGGTCAAGAAGAGCCAGCCCAAACCCCAGGTACACATCCTGTCTGTGTGTGTCTGTGTGTGTGTGTGTGTGTGTGTGTGTGTGTGTGTGTGTGTGTGTGTGTGTGTGTGTGTGTGTGTGTGTGTGTGTGTGTGTGTGTGTGTGTGTGTGTGTGATGCTGACTATGTATCTCACCCTGTGTGTGTGTGTGTGTGTGTGTGGGTGTGTGTGTGTGTCTGTTCCAGGAGGTGAAGCTGTCATCTGAGCTGTACCGTCTCTACAGCCTCTACCACTCGCTGCACCACTATAAGTACCACACCTTCCTGCTGTGTAGGAGAGAGGTACACAAAAACGAACACACACACACACACGTGTCTATATGTCTATACCTTGTATATATAGTGTGTAAATGATATACGTTATGAGTAGGGGTGCAACGGATCACAAAACTCACGGTTCGGATCAGGTCACGGAGTCACGGGTCGGATCACTTTCAACAACAACAAAAAAGATAACGAGACAGATGTGACTTTCAATTAAAATAAGGGAATAATCCTGCTTCCTTTAAGCATAGTCAATATTTAGAAAAATTGCTTGTGTCCACATAAAATAAAAAATGAACTCAAGATGTCCTTAAGTTATTATTTTTTAGAAGAATTTAAAACAATATAAAGTGCAAACTAAAGCATTATTCCTTCTTCTTTTAAACATGGATAGTAAATTTAAAAAAAAAAAAACCTGTGTCCAAAGGAAGCACAGCAGACCTGGACTTCCAACTTTGAATTCAGGATTTCTGCAATGCAGACATCTTCATCTTTATTTATTTTTTTCCTTTTAAGTGTCGTAGCGAAGTACAGTTTCCGTCAGGCAGTTTGTAAATCCATTGATATCCGTTGGAAGACTGATTGCTCGTTGACCGGAAACAGAAGGGGGGGCTAGTTGTAGTCTTTTCGCTCGGTTCTAGCCATACTGTTGAGACGAAGAACCGAGCGAAAAGACTACAACCAAACATAAACAGCCCCCTTCCGTTTCCATTCCGGTTTCAGTTTCAGTGGGATTGACAAAACGCCAAATAAACAACGACAAAAACTGTATTTCACTACGATACTTGATTAGGAACATCAACAAACACCACTAACCGCTCGGCGAGTTGCACATTTCTGAAAACGAACGTTTAGGGTTGTTTTAAAAGGACACTGTGTAAAAACTACTCCCATCTAGTGGTACAACTGTATATTGCATTCAAACTAATAGTGCTCGCTTGTTCAAAAACTACGGTGGGCAGTATGTGCCAAGAAGCTGTGTCATGACGTCCAATACTACCTCATCGAGTCATTCGAGGGATTACGCGGTTCGTTATTTCAAACTGCATTGAATGATTAGTGTAAGCTAATGATGTATGAGTAATTATTCCTCGAGCAAGATAGTGAATTATTTCAGTCATCATTCACGACACCATTCACGAAACGCGTTTGCATTTCCTGTACCACAAAGTGTTTTTTGTCCCTCTGTTCATAGACCGGAGGAACATGGAAGCCTCCATGAGGCTTACCCGTCCGATGTAACTACATATTAATTATTCTTCGCTCAGGAGGACCAGTGAGATTTTTGGCATAGATAATTTTACACCAATGAGGACTTATTTATGAATGAATACGTTGATTTGAGGGAATAAATGACTTAAAATATTACACAGTGTCCCTTTAAGGACAGGTTTGTGAATGCCCATAGCCAGCCATTCTGGAGCCAGCAGGGGCCAATCGGAAGGAGCCAAATACCCCAGACAGGACCAATAGTCAACATTTCTGTGTCCACCACTATATTTCATCCTAGACAAATCAGAAAGGGGGCTCAATGTGCTAAATACCAGAATTTAAACGTGAGCCGAGCGCGTGAACGCACAACGTTTTTTGTTGTTTTTTTTGCATCGTCAGCCGATCCGCGGGTCACCTGCGTCCCGAACCGTGAGGGTTGATCTGTTGCACCACAAGTTATGAGTTTAAAGTGTGTATAAAGTATATGAATGTGCATGTATATTATGATGTGTATAGCTGATGTGTTTGTATATTTTATTGTGTTTTATAATGTGTGTGTCCATAATGTATATATCTTTATCTGTGTGTATTACGTATGTAATGTGTGTATATATAATGTATACATCTTAATGTGTGTGTATACAATGTACATATCTTCATGTGTGTGTATATAATGTATATATCTTGTGGGTATGGTATGATGTGTATCTTGTGTATATGATGTATGTAATGGGTTTTATTATGTGTGTATGTAATGTCTATCTTACTGTGTGTGGTGTGTGTGTGTGGGTTTAATGTCTCTATTTTACTGTGTGTGTCTGTGTGTCTGTGTGTCTGTGTGTCTATCTTACTGTGTGTGTGTGTGTGTGTGTGTGTGTGTGTGTATCTTTGTGTGGTGTGTGTGTGTCTGTGTGTGTTCATGTGTGTTGTGTGTGTGTGTGTGTGTGTCTGTGTGTCTATCTTACTGTGTGTGTGTAATGTCTCTATCTTACTGTGTGTGTGTGTGTGTGTGTGTGTGTGTGTGTGTGTGTCTGTGTCTGTGTCTGTGTCTCTATCTTACTGTGTGTGTGTGTGTGTGTGTCTGTGTCTCTATCTTACTTGTGTGTGTGTGTGTGTGTGTGTGTCTCTATCTTACTGTGTGTGTGTGTGTGTGTGTCTCTATCTTACTGTGTGTGTGTGTGTGTGTCTGTGTCTCTATCTTACTGTGTGTGTGTACAGAGTCACAGTGTGGAGCAGGCGGCTGACGACCCGGGCCAGGAGGAGGTGGTACAGCAGTGCATGGCCAATCAGAGCTGGCTCGACACGCTGTACAGCTCCTTCAGTAGCCTGTTGGCTCTCAGCTCCAAGGCCTGACCCAGCCCCCAGGACACGCCCCCACCAGGACACGCCCCCAGGACACGCCCCACGCCATCGATGACGTCGTGTTGACATCATCAGTGGGTGTGGTCTCTTGAGGCACAGGAAGTGGTAGTACCTTCAGACAGGAAATGACCCCCAGGGACTCGCCATGGCTACAGCCGAAAGGGAAGCGAATAACGTTTTTAGTTTTTACGTAAATTATTTTTTTGGAGAATCTTTGACCGTGAGCGGAGGAGTGAGAGCGTGTGCAGAGAGTGAACGAACGACGTTTCTATGGAGACTGTGTGTTTAAGTAAAAAAAAATGTTGATAACTAAACCCCATGCTGTAACTGTGCTAGCTAGCCCGCTACGTGTTTACACTAGCTAGCTACCAGGCTCTGTGTCTACACTAGCTAGCTAGTTATGTGTGTGCTAGCTAGATAGTAACTAGCATACACACATAGCTGGCTACCTTGCTAAGTGTCAATGGTAGCTAGCTAGCCTGCTATGTGTCCACACTAGCTAACTAGCCTGCTGTGTAGCTATACTAACTAGCTAGCAATGTGTAAATGCTAGCTAGCTAGTATCTGGCATATACACATAGCTGGATAACCTGCTCCTTGTCAATGCTAGCTAGCCAGCTTTGTAACAATATGGAAACATGTTTTAATTATTTATAAGAGAACGTTTTTAATAGAAACTGTGGCAGGCTAACATTTAAAATACAATTTTTGTTCCGTACTGGGTACTTAACTAACCATTACATATCCGAGATCCGTCTTCCCCTCTGTATATAAGAGCAACGCCTGTCTGATCAGCAATCAATAAGTCCATCTACACCCTCAGAGTGATATTTAAAGAGCAAATAGTCATTTCATTTCTATCATCTAAATGTTTGTGCATACTATGACTTATTTTGGAAACAATCTAATTTTCCAAGAAACTATTAAAAAAAGAAAGTCTTTGTGTAAATATTGTACAGTTCTTGACAAAATCATTTTCTTCTGTACATTAACTTTCCTGTATTTGAGAAACGAATAAAACACGCCAAGAACCGTGTACTACTGTGTACTGATTTGTGTTTTGCTGTGTTTTATTGTGGGTTGCTGTGCGTGCATGGACCTATTGGAACTTTTGTGCGTGCTTGCGTGCGGGGGGCGGGGAGAGCATACGGGTCCTCCGCCGGGTGGACTCGCGGGATCAGGTCGTTGTCGGTGTTTGGAAAACGAAACTGAAGATTCGGGACTTCCCGGGAAGCCTTGTTGGGGGGGGAAGAACCGAGCACTCCTTGCTTGAGATCAGAGCTCCCCTCTTCCTCTCTCAGTCTGACAGCTCTGTGAAGAAGTTAAGGTAGGTAGACTACAGCTATTACACGTTATTACTAAGTTAGGACGGTGGCTATATCAGACCATAATAATCAGAATGGGGAACCAGGGCTAGACATATAGTATATCTGTCTAGACTTGGTTCACCATTCTGATTCTCATGGTCGTCTATTCAACATTATATTATATCATATTGTGGCGACTCCTACGGGGGTCGCGCCGGGGAGTCTGGGGATCCGTGATGTCGATTGGGGGGAAAAGGGGTTTGATTGTCTTTTTGTGTTGGGGTTAACGGGTTTGGGGTAGCTGTGTGTCGTGGAGTGTTACTTGTTGTGTGTAGTGTTGCCTGCAACCGTTACCGAATGAAATTGCATGTTGGTTGGGTGTGCGGTGCGGTGCGGAGTGGGTTAGGGTTTAGGGTTCGTCTCGTAGTCGGTCGGTCGGTGTATTGGGCCGGTCGGTGTATTGGGCCGGTCGGTGTATTGGGCCGGTCGGTGTATTGGGCACCAGAGTTGCGTCATCGCCTGACCGGAGCGCAGGTCGTCACCGGGCTCCCGTCCCGTCCTCCCCGCACGGCTCGCCGCCACTATATTACGGAAGCGCGTATTCCTCTTGCGTTGTGCGCGGTTTGTGCGCATTTTTGGTTATTGTTTGTCATTCTTTGTATTAATGGTTTAATATGAACCAAAACCTTTTCATATTATGGCACTTTCTTTCGCATTGACGCCGACGTTTACCGTCTGGGTTTAATTAATATGAATACGGAAGTTCAATCACTCACCTCACCTCACTTTCCTAAATTTTTCACCTAGAGACTCCATTCAAATTTTAACATTTTCAGAATAGCTTGGAATCTGGCTTTTTTTTCAGATTTTTTTTAATATTTTATACTTTTTAAGATATTCTACTTCTAAAATACTATATATTTTTTAACATTGGAGCGGGAGGACAGCGAGCTTCAACCGGTCAAGACGCAACTAAATACACTTTCAAACCATTTAACAAATCTACACACACCTTAAATAATATTCAAATGATTTGTTTTTTAAACTTTATTCAGAATCACAGTTTTAGTTTCACACCGGCTTCGTTTTTAGTGGTCTCATTGATCTACGACGGTTGACGCTGGAGCGTGAGGACGTTTATTCTCTTAAAGCCACACACACACACACACACACACACACACACACACACACACACACACACACACACACACACACACACACACACACACACACACACACACACACACACACACACACACACACACACACACACATACACATACACATACACACACACAAACACACACACACACACACCAGCAGTGCAGGGCAATACATTTGACCTTTCAGATTCTTCAGTTCAATTCATGTCTGCATTTTTAGCAATGCTTTGCGCTTTTCATTCAGCGGTCACTTTATTTGTTTCCAACCATTTACTTTTTCTCAAATGGTGTGCATGTTTACATTGTTTACTCCATTTAGACTTTTGAACTTTTGTTCAAATCCCTTCACTTGATTTAAGCCATTTAACATTTCTTTATGTCTTAATCTTTGTGACTTTATTAAAAAATATTTTCAACCTCACTTTGTACTACAGCACTCACCTCATTTTCTGCAGGAAATGCATTTTCTAGTTTAACACTGTTCCCTGGGGGGGGGGGGCTTTCAGCCAGGCATGGCTCAGCCCAAGCCACTCTTCATCCCCTGGTTGAAGGCCAGGATCGACAGCGAGCAGTTCCCCGGGGTACGCTGGACCAACACGGGCAGGACTGAGTTCTCTGTCCCCTGGAAACACGCCCTCAGGCAGGACTCCTCCAGCATTGACATCCTCATATTCAAGGTGAGGTCCCCAACCGCGCATTCGCTCTATTTAGAAATGACAGGTTTCATTTCACTTTGCCTTGCGCTTACAGAGAATAAATAATATTTGACGGCATGCCTGTAATCCTTATATGCGCTTATTATCCTCTTTTATCATCTATTATCCTCCATCCATCTCATTGCAGTTTTTTTTAGTACTTTTTCACAGTTTAATCACGCTTCAGAAGACATTTTACGGAATCATTTAGAACTGACTAAGAAATGTACTATCAGTTCTGTATAAAAATAATATACAAACACACACTCACACACACACACACACACACACACACACACACACACACACACACACACACACACACACACACACTACACACACACACACACACACACACACACACACACACACACACAAACAGACACACCGTTATGATCTTGTGTGGAAAAGGACCCCTCACACTAACGCTATTTTCTAACATCAGAGTGAACTGACTCATACACACGACGTGAAAAAAATTAAACTCTGTTTCTAACAAGAATAGATAGATTTCGATCAGGATCTGTCTTCTCAAAACCAATCACCAGTTTTCACAACATGCCTATGAGGCAGCGGTCCCTTACAAGAGAAGATATCTGAGTGTGACGGTTCCACCCCCCTGCGCCAGGCCTGGGCGGAGGTGAGCGGGAATGGCCAGGCCCAAGGAGAACCGTCCGTCTGGAAGAGGAACTTCCGCAGCACCCTTCGGGCCAAGAAGTTCGTCTTGGTAACAAACAACAGCAAGGAAAATGCCAACCCCATCAAGGTGTTCCGCTGGCCAGAGCAAGTCTCCTCCCCCTCCACAGGTAAGGAGGCGACCATACCCACAAAGTGCTTGTTTAAAGCGTTCCAAAATCTCAGACGGAATCACGGACTCAGCGGAGGTGAGTGTGAGTCCCTGGCCTTCTGCATGGGTTTATTCGCACACCTGGATGGTCTCGGTTGGCTACCTTTGGTGACCAGTTTTATAAAGACTTACTTTTGCTTTCTAGATTGCGTTTAGACCGCTCCTCCGTTTCGTGATGATTTGGTTTTAAACACATAGAGTCTGTAGAGTGTGGTTCATTTAACAATTAAAATTAGGGTTGGGTCTTAGATTTCAGATAAAGCACAGAAGCATAGCGTTGAATAGCAGAGTGTACTACTTTAGCCCCCCCATGTTCGCTCAATCTTTGTTTACAAATAAATACCTGTTTGTGTTCCCCATTGGTTGAATGGCCACACGAGCTTCTCCTCATGAAACGTAATGTTTTTAATAGTTCTACTGTCATCTGTGTCGGGCTGATGATAGGCTGATATGTAATGGGGCGATGTGCGCCCTCTCTCAGCCTCACCCCCTGTGGAGTCCCAGGAAGAGGACGAGCTGTCCACTCCGGTCCAGGAAGAGAACCAAGAGGTACCATTTGAACCAGGAATGGATTCTGGACCAGGGTTTCTCAAACATAAAATGGGCCGTATTTATATTTAGGTGTCAGGGTTAAAGGGTTAAGAGCTCAGCGTTAAGTTAAGGGGGTGAAGGACTCAGCGTTAGATTGTTGTGACCTCAGGGATAGGGTCAGAGGGTTAAGACCCCAGGGTTCAGGTTAGGGGGTTAAGGCTAATTTTTGTGTGTGTGTGTGTGTGTGTGTGTGTGTGTGTGTGTGTGTGTGTGTGTGTGTGTGTGTGTGTGTGTGTGTGTGTGTGTGTGTGTGTGTGTGTGTGTGTGTGTGTGTGTGTGTGTGGGTGTGTCACAGGACCCGTTTATCTTTCTAGATCAGAATGTTGACAACATCTTGCTCCAAGAAGACATCTATCTAGGTAGGCTGGTTCTCCACCGAGTCACACGGCCAGTACACCAATAGAAGGAGCATTGATATTGTAGAACATAGATATAGATTAATAGAGGAACATCAATATCATGGAGCTTAGTGCTAGATTAGCAGAAGAAACACTCAATCAAAAAATAGAATGTAGATTTAAGATAAATCGAAGGTACAGCTCTAGAAGGAACGTCAGAAGAACAGCACGTAGATCTATAGCCTTAAACATGAACAGAACAGAATGTAGATCTAGATCTAGGTCAATACAAGGAACATAGACTGTGGATCCAGATCAAAATAAAGAACGGAGGTGTATCTCCTCTGCAGCCCCGACCTCCACCCTTAACCCGGACGACCTTCAGGG
Source organism: Melanogrammus aeglefinus (assembly GCA_900291075.1). Classification (NCBI taxonomy): domain Eukaryota; kingdom Metazoa; phylum Chordata; class Actinopteri; order Gadiformes; family Gadidae; genus Melanogrammus; species Melanogrammus aeglefinus. Next base: position 27,658 of record OLKM01000248.1, read on the forward strand.
CTGCCTGATGGCTCTCAACATCCAACCTTCAGGTAACCCCCAGACACTGACCTGGGCACGGCCGGGCTCTCCGTCTGACCTTCTGCGCTAACCCGAGCCCTGACCCCAGTAGACACCGCTGCCTTGCCGGAGGAGCTTCCGCAGCTCTTTGAAGACATGGCTTGTGCCCGCTGGCGGGAGCCACAGCTGTCCCCCATGGCAACAGGCGGAGAGGCTGCAGCAGAGGGCCAACCGACCACAGGGGTGGTGCCTGTTGGGGTGCGAGGAGAGGGGCAGCAGCAGCCGGTGGCGGAGCAGTTCATGCAGTCTCTGTCCCAGACCTGGGTGGACGACGCAATCAGTGAGCGGGCACGGAGTCCTGACTGAAGTATTTTTTCGGTGCTATAAGCAATGCCCAGTGTAACAGGTGTGTGTGTGTGTGTGTGTGTGTGTGTGTGTGTGTGTGTGTGTGTGTGTGTGTGTGTGTGTGTGTGTGGTGTGTGTGTTGTGTGTGTGTGTGTGTGTGTGTGTGTGGTGTGTGTGTGTGTGTGTGTGTGTCTTCAGAGACACAGTTCAGGGTGTCAGTGTTCTACAGAGGGGTGAAGTTTTCTGAGAACCTGGTGGATAACGAAGCTGGTTTCAGACTTGTCTACAGGTACGCCACAGACGCACACACAGAGACACACGCGCAGACACACACACACCACAGAGACACAGTGCATGCAGTGGTTAGCAGTTGTGTCTGGAGCAGTTCATCCCCGTAACCTTTCTCTGGGACCATGTGACCAGCCCAGAGACGAGGACGGGGGAGGTGGACCCCGAGTCAGGCCTAACCCTGGTGACCCTGCCCACTCCCCCCTTGGCCGTCAACTCGGAGCAGAACCATCTCACCCAGCAGGTGCTGGACAGTCTGGGGGTGGGGGTAGATGTGGGCGTGTCCGGCCCCGTGGTGTACAGCCATCGCCATGGAAACGCCAAAGCGTTCTGGAGCCGCTGTAAGTTCGACCGCAGCCAAAAGCCGCAGGAAGTGGCAAAGAGGGTGCCCCAGGCCCTCTTCCGGTTCCAAGACTTTGTGGGAGGTGAGCGTCCATTGCTGACGGGTTTAGCCGCTAGCCTGAAGGCTAACAGCGTGTAGTGTGGAGTAGTTTTGTGTCTGTTAAAGTTGTCACTTGGTGTGTGAAGTTTGAGTTGGCCGTCATGTCTTCATGTGTGTAGTTTGTGTTTGTAAAGGTGTGTGTTTCTGTGTGTGTCAGGGATACAGGAATTCATCGCGGGGGGGAAATGTCCGTCCTGCTGCCTATACATGTGTCTGGGGGAGAAGTGGCCAGACAGTAAGCCCTGGGAAAAGAAGCTGGTGACGGTGGAGGTAAAGCTCTCCTCCTGGTTCTCTAACACACCTGGAAACACCTTTATCCATGACACACACATACACACCTGGAAACACCTTTATCCATGACACACACATACACACCTGGAAACACCTTTATCCATGACACACACATACACACCTGGAAACACCTTTATCCATGACACACACATACACACCTGGAAACACCTTTATCCCATGACACACACATACACACCTGGAAACACCTTTATCCATGAACACCACACATACACACCCTGGAACACACCTTTATCACACACACATACACACCTGGAAACACCTTTATCCATCACACACACACATACACACCTGGAAACACCTTTATCCATGACACACACATACACACCTGGAAACACCTTTATCCATGACACACACATACACACCTGGAAACACCTTTATCCATCACACACACATACACACCTGGAAACACCTTTATCCATGACACACACATACACACCTGGAAACACCTTTATCCATCACACACACATACACACCTGGAAACACCTTTATCCATCACACACACATACACACCTGGAAACACCTTTATCCATGACACACACATACACACCTGGAAACACCTTTATCCATCACACACACATAAACATGTTATTATTCTCCAGACAGGAGAATAAAATGAATGCACCTGATGAAATCACATCCCTGTATTGTCAATTTGTTGGATACTCCAACCACTTCTCATCAGTACATTTTAATATCCAACATGGATATATTGCTTGTTCAACATATTTTCAATGGAGCAGATTTGGTCTCTCGATGCCGTGTCTGGCCGCCATGCTGTGACACGGTCTACCTTCTTGGGTGGTGGTCCTCTCCTCTCCCCCCAGGTGGTCTTCACGTCCCTGGAGTACCTGAAGATGCTGGCGGAGGATGGGGGTGCCTCCTCTCTGCAGTCAGTGGAACTGCAGTTGTCTCTGACGGAGATGATGGAAGTAGAATAGGTCATCGAGAGGCCTCACGCCTCATGGGAAAAGTAGTCATTAAATGGAGTCCTAAGTTCTTGGAGGGGGCGTCTTTATCATGTTTACATCTGTTTTTAATCATTTTTACAAAAAATATTTATATTTAATATTTTCCGTCTATTTCATCTCATGATTCAGTAGCCATGAACATAATACAATGTTATCAACAGATTATTTGATTATAGTCAATGTTTTGGGTTATAAGATGGTGCTTTTAATTGATTCTCTTTGATTGGCTGTAGAGACCGTCCATTTGTAGTTTTCATGTGTATTAAAACCATGACACACATATTCAATTATGTCGTTATATTGATATTCCATACACTTACGACGGATGAAGGAGCAGCAGGTGACCAACAGATACAGGAAGCCAGAACACTGATCTCTTGGATGTTTGAATCCCAGCTCAAAGGATCTTGGGTCAAAATATTTGGATTCCAACCTGTATGGACACTGGATTCCCCCTGGCTCCTAGCAGCTCCTTCAAGACCTGGATTTGAATTGATGGCGAGTTTTGGAAAATATAAATAAATAAAACAATATATAATATATATAAAATAAATACATTATATATAATAAAGTGTGTATGGCTGCTGTTTGCGTCCACGTCCGCTAGGGGGAGACACATTCCCCGTAATAACCATTGTATCTTTTATACTGCTGGGGGAAGCAAAACAAAACAATGAAACATTGATGATCTGTACTTTAAAAGGTGGTGGTGGTGAATGGGATGTTTGAGGGGATTGGGTTGGAGCGGGTGTGTTTGAGTGACGTAGAGTTGGTGTGTGTGTGTGTGCGTGTGACGTATTTACTACTTCCTGTAAGGATGCTGTCCCTGGTGCATGGCACGGACAGGAAGTTATGTTGAGCTGGAAAACACAACAGGAAGTGAGCTGGCAGCGTGTGACCAGCGAGATTTTATATTTCCCATGATGCATCTGATAAAGTTCAGGTATTAGGTTGGTTAAGTTTAGAAGGCCCTTCGGGACCTGTGATACAGGCAGACTGTAGCTGTGATAAAGGACAGACTAAAGCTGTGATAAACTGCATACTTCAGCTATGATAATTGACAGACTGTTACAGTGATGAAAAGAATGTTAACTGTGATAACGTACAGACTTACTCTGATAAATGTCAGACCTTGCCTGATAGGCTTGACTGCAACCGAAAGAACAGCATTACTGTGATAAAGGAGCCATGAGCTGTGATAAACCCAAACGGAGGCTGTGATACTGGATCGACCGTTATTGTGATAATGGTGTTTAGCAGTGATTACTTTGTTTCTAGGCTGTGATACTGGATTGACTGTTACTGTGATAACGGTGTATAGTTTGGATAAAGTACTAACTGTGATAAAGGACAGATTGTAGCTGTGATTAAGGATATACTATAGCTATGATAAAGGAAAGACTAACTGTAATAAAGGACAGACTAGCTGTGATAAAGGATAGACTGTAGCTGTGATAAAGGACAGACTAGCTGTGATAAAGATCAGACTGTATCTGTGATAAAGGACAGACTGTAGCTGTGATAAAGGACAGACTGTATCTGTGATAAAGGACAGACTGTAGCTGTGATAAAGGACAGACTGCAGCTGTGATAAAGGACAGACTGTAGCTGTGATAAAGGACAGACTGTAGCTGTGATAAAGGACAGACTGTATCTGTGATAAAGGACAGACTGTAGCTGTGATAGAGGACAGACTGTAGCTGTGATAAAGGACAGACTGTAGATGTCATTAAGGATAGAATTCAGCCATGATCAAAGTCAGACTGCCGATCTGATAAAGAGTAATACAAACACACTTGACTCGAGCGGCGTGCAAGCAACTGTTTGATAGCATGGCCTGTCAGCACGTAGCGTGTAGCTCTCCTGCATACAGTATATTAGTCATCTGTCACTATCCACGTGTAAGCGTGTTAGCTCACAAGGTTAGCCTCGTGCTGTACATTGATATCATTGGCTATTGTGATGTCACAGCCAGGTGTATGTCAGGACAATGGCATAGGAAGTGTGTGTGTGTGTGTGTTTATGTGTGTGTGTCACAGAGACGTATTTAGAGAATATAACTGTTCCTGGAACCTAGCATCAACCAGTGTGTGTGTGTGTGTGTGTGTGTGTGTGTGTGTGTGTGTGTGTGTGTGTGTGTGTGTGTGTGTGTGTGTGTGTGTGTGTGTGTGTGTGTGTGTGTGTGTGTGTGTGTGTGTGTGTGTGTACGCTTATGTATATGGATGTCTATAAATGTAAGCGTGTATCATACAGTATGTGTGTGTGTGTGTGTGTGTGTGTGTGTGTGTGTGTGTGTGTGTGTGTGTGTGTGTGTGTGTGTGTGTGTGTGTGTGTGTGTCTGTGTCTGTGTCTGTGTGTGTCGTTCTGTGTTTGAAAGCGTGTGTGTGCTTGCGGATGTGTGCGCACGTGCGTGTGTGCGCATGGCTGGGTTATTTTCAGAGTTTCCTGCAGGGTAAACAAAGTTCTCCATCAGTAGTGTGGACGGGGGTCCCCCCAAGCAACACGCACCTGACTCCACCCACCTGCCCCGGCTCGCCATATAAAAACCAATGCTCCTCATCGACCAACTCCATCAGTCCAGGAATACCAGATAACACACATCTACACACATCTTCTCTTCTACTATTGGTGAGTTCCCTCTATTTGATTATACCGTACTATACTATATACTATACCTCTATTACACATACACACGTACATTGGTGAGCTACTTGTTATATAATACATACTATACTATGTTGTGCTATACTATATGATACTATATACTATAATAAACGGTACTTTTCTAGACTGTAATACAATATCAAATTATATACAAGTATTTACAACAGAATACTTGTGTATTTCAGTTTTCATTCTAATGTTGTTATGATGTTCTTTTACTGTACTGTGGTATTCAGACTGGGCCTTTATCTTTCCGTCTTAGGTGATTGTAGCATGGAGATAGCCATACTGGTGCTAGTGACGCTAACAGTGGCTACGCTAACAGAGGCTTCGCCACTCAGACTCAGGTCAGACACACACACACACACACACACTCACACACACTCACATACACTACACACACACACAAATACACATATATACAGACACTATGCACACGTATACGCGCACACGCACACACACACACACACACACACACACACACACACACACACACACACACACACACACACACACACACACACACACACACACACACACACAAATACGCATATATACAGACACTATATGCACAAATATACGCGCACAGACACACACACACACATACAGACACACATATATAAAGACACTACACACAAACACACACACACTATCTAACCAACACTTAAAATAGAAACGCTCTATCTAGACTCTTATGTGGATGTGCTTCCTGGGTCCTCAGGTCAGCAGACGGAGCGTTGGTGAACTCTGAGGACCTGGAGGCAAAACGCGACCAGGAAGTTCAGGCCCAAAAAATATACACCTTGAATGTCCTGGAAAACAGGTAACAGATTATTATTAAAAAATGAATGAGGGATGCCTATTATTTTGTTAGTTATTCTTGCTCTGGCTGTTATCAATGATCAATAACACTATTGTTGTTGTGGTGCTCTGTCAGGCTGGTGGCAGGGTCCCGTGCGCGGCGGGCGCCCCAGGGGGGCTGCAGCCTGGGCACGTGCCAGATGCACAACCTGGCCAACACCTTGTACCAGTTAAGCAAGAACAGCCACCGAGAAAAGTCCAAGAACACCCACGACCCGCAGGGCTTCGGGAGGTAGTCCACGCCAGACCCGGGACGTAGCCCCCTATGGACCGGGGAGTCCGGGGAGAGCGGCGTGGGCCCCGGCCACCCCATTGGTCACCCTTGTCATAGTTACATTTTTAATATATATTTTATGTATGAATAATATATTATATTATTCTTTTTCTTTTTTTTAATTTGCATTTTTTCAGAGACTTTATACGTTTATATCCGGCTCTCATGTCCACGTCTGGTAAACAGATGCCCTCTAATATTGTGGAACTCACAAAGATCATTGAACCGCCCAAGGAGGTATTCAACGAGCCGCTTAGTCAAAGGGACCATACCTGTGAGCACGTACCTGTGAACGAAGCATTTCCACAGTCAAAATGGTCAAGACCTACTTTAAATCTACCATGGACTGGCTCGACTCAGCAATTTAGGAGTTTTAAGTGTAGAGTCAAGATGAGCAAAAGCCATGGATTTTGTTGATTTTGTGAATCGCTTACAAACCACAATAATCGCAGAATACGGCTGTTGTAAGATGATATGCCAAGTTAATGTATTTTATATATGTTACAGGCAGGGATTCAAAAGTAAGTAAAGTGAATGTTTTTGCAATTATGTAATTCATTTTCCGATAAATGCACTGCATTTTTACTTTTTACTTTTACAGTCTTAGACCATAAGGTTCGAGTTAGTCTTTTTTAAACAGACCTGAAAAGCTAAAACCAACCTGCCATTGTTGCCCTAGAATCTGAGTTCAATCTATACACACAAGGCCTTTAGAAATGTGACATTTAAAAGGAGTCGGAAATGAAATTCTTCTGATTATGTTTTTTGATCATAAAAAACGAACTAATAGGTAACTGCAAGAAATTGATAAAAGTAAAAGTGTATTTGACAATTACACCACTGTCTGAATTAATATTATGATGCAGAGTTACAGCGTGTACAGGCCTAAAATATTCCCTAAATGTTATGATGCCTTGTATCATATTTAGATTTATGTGCAACCCAAAAATGATCTCGGGTCTCACCCTGGCCACCCTAGTGAAAATGTTCTGAATCCGCCTGAAGTAACGGTCTGGAACCGTCCCCGTATTAGACCGTCCAATATATATTTAATATATATGTTTATCTTCTGAAGATGTATTCGCATAGCTATTTAAAAAAAGATGTAAATTATGCATTATTTATGGCTAAAATAAATATTTGGTACAACCTGATGATTTTTTTTGTTTATTCGAATGTGTTGTCTTAATAATTATCAGTTTTATCTAAGCCTAGCGCTTTTCAAAAACTCAAGGACGCCTACATTGAGGGCCAGTAAGAAGTAAAGCGAAATCCAGACTGGAGGCGTTGAGATTGATTGTTTTATTGAGGTTGTTGTTGTCCAGAATTGGAGTTGTGTGGCGACGAGGCGTTCCAGGGTTTGTGAGCTGAAGGGGAGGTTGGAGATTTGGTCGATAGTGGTTCAGGCAGGAAGGACCAGGACCAGGTTTTCTGAGTATTGGGCCGACAGTGGGGGTCTTGGGTTTCGAAGGCGGAGGGAACAATTTTGTGGGAGAACGGGGGATTGAAAAGTGTGAGATAAGAGCATGGGGGGGGGGGGGGGGGGGTAGAGAGCAGGTAGTGGGTTTAGATGAGCTGACGAGTTTAGAGATGCTGGAGGGGGTGTGTTTGCGTGTATCGTGGAGAAACTACACAGTTCTATCAATACTAGATCGAATAGGTCTACTAAAGCCGCGGTCAAACTCGTGCTCAAGTGCGCTTCAAGTTGGTTAAAGACTGGGTAGAGTTGCTCAGGCAAAGCCGCCCCTCCTGTTTGTCTGCTTGTGGACCACACCCGCTTCTGTGTCCCTGACCACGCCCACACATGTTTGACTTATTGGTGGGCCACACCCTCTTCTGTATCCCTGACCACGCCCACACCTGTTTGACTTATTGGTGGGCCACACCCTCTTCTGTATCCCTGACCACGCCCACACCTGTTGGCCCGAACATGCAGCGCTGCTGAAGACGCACTTCAAATACCGAGGGAACGTCTCGAGAACTTGAGCAGACATTTGACCGCCTCGAAGAGACGCCGCCGGTGCAAATGAACCGCAGCGGACAGCGGTAAAACCATGACCAACGCGGAGGGCGACGAGAGCGCCACGAAACCCTCCAAGTCCGAGAAGGAACAGGTGGGTTCGGTTGAGATCTGGTTAAGGAGCGGGGAGCTCGGCGGAGCTCCGCCGACTGGGAGGTTCGATCTCCGGTTAACGTGAGGGGTTGTTCGCCGGTTGAAAGTCGACACGTCCGGGATCGTTTTCGGCTGACACTCTTCCACAGAAACAGACACAGACACAGACACAGACACAGACACAGACACAGACACAGACACACACACACACACACACACACACACACACACACACACACACACACACACACACACACACACACACACACACACACACACACACACACACGAAACGAAGCATTTCCTTGTCAAAACAGGAACAATGAAAAATAAGGAATACACTGCCAATCTAAAATGTGTAAACATTCAAAAGGTGCGGCGTGTAGGTAGGCTATAATTCTGTACTGGGAAGACTAAACTTCGTGACGAGGGTTGTCAGTGTAAAAGAGTAACGAGTAGTTTACAGCGAAAAGTAATTACACAACTGGCGTTCTGGTCCTTGCGGATACCTAAACATGTGTCAATGTTCTGCTAGGCTTGGATTCCCAAGATCTTCAAGAAAAGAGTTTGTACCACCTTCGTAGAGGATTCCTCAAGGTAATTACGTCCCAACACACATGAATATTAAACTGAATTCTTAATGAGAATATAATATAATATAATATACAGGTAGGCCTACGTACAAAACCCACCAACATCTAGAGTGGTTCCTAACCCACTGTGTCACCAGAGGCAAGGTTCAGTAAGTATCTTAAGATAATTGTTGAGAGAAGTTTCCTGAGAAGAATACTACTTCCTAAATACGACTAAGTTCCAAAGCATGTTCTGAACTGCAAATCCTCATAGAATTTTCCTAAGAAGCGTTAATCATCCTTTGAACTAATTATTTCTTAAGAAGTCCTTTCCATTCTTACAAACCTTCTTGTTAGAGTCAGCTGTGTGTGTATAAGTATAAATCACTCACTTGTTATCTCTATAGTAAATCAATCAATACTGTTATCTCAAAAGTAAATCGGTAAAATCCTAATTTGGATCCTAAATCCTTATTATTGCATAATTAGCATAGCGTTTAGTAGCCTAGACCTCTGTCTTTATCTATATTATAATAATATCATGGACATCTTAGTCGCAATTCCCTCCACGTAGTGCCATTTTTATAAAAGTATTGGTCTTAACTGAATCAAGAAAATCACCAACATTGCAGGGCTGACAGTTCCTTCGCATCACATGCCTTTGGTTCCTGATGTGTAACATTTTTTAAATAAAGTTCATAGCGTTGTAAATAAACTTAAAAATATATAAATAAACGTCAACTTCAGCAACTTTCTGTTAAGAAGTCTTCTTAGAGTTACATTTTTCAGTGTGTTGAAGTGAACCAAGCAGGCTTAAGTATGATAATGTAACATGCTATACCCATATAATGGCAGGCCAACTTGTGACATGTAACAGTATATTAATATGATATGTGCTTTATCAGTAATGGTGGGCTAGCAGGTATATATTATATGTGCTGTACTAGTATTGACAGGCTAGCATGCTACAGTATGTTCATTTGATACATGCTGTCGGCCTACTGGTAATGGCAGGCTAACTAGTGGCTGCAGTATGTTAATATGACACATGCTCTACCATTAATGGCAGGCTTACTAGAGGCTACAGTGTGTTAATATGATCATGCTGTACCAGTGATGGCAGGCTAACTAGAGGCTACAATATGTTAACATGATAAGTGCTGTACCAGTGATGGCAGGCTGTGCCAGTGTGGGAATGCCAGAGAGAGCCATCTGTCGGTGGCTCTGGGAGACTACTTCAGCACAGCCATGGTGAACCACTGGGACAGCAGCCAGCACTCCTCACTCCACCCCACTGACGCCTTCGGAGAAATGCAGTTCACTGTAGCCAGCAAGAGGCAGAGCTACGTAGGTACCCGTCTGTCTTGAGCTACCCGTCTGTCTGACTGGAGAGTTGCATGTCTGGCTGTCTGTCTGACTGGAGCTGTCTGTCTGGCTGGCCTGCTGGCTGGCTGGCTGGCTGGCTGGCTGGCTGGCTGGCTGGCTGGCTGGCTGGCTGGCTGGCTGGCTGGCTGGCTGTCAGATCATTGTAGTTGTATTTGACATCATGTGTTTGTAGTACTGTGTAGTTCTTGTGTAGTTCTCTTTAAGCCCTTTCGTAGTTTTCTGTAGTTCTTTGTAGTACTCTAACTTTGTTGCCCATCCCACCAGTTCATGCGTTTGGCAAATGACACGGCCCCCTCAATCGTCTACAACCTGTTGACCCACCACTGGGGGCTGCCCTCCCCCAACCTGGTGGTGTCCGTAGTGGGAGGGGAGGGGATGGAGAAGGTCAAGACCTGGGTACGAGAGGTTCTGAGACAGGGCCTCGTCAAGGCCTCCCAGAGCACAGGTATGTACTCACTCCTCCGATCTCCTCACCATCATCCCCGGATTTTCTAACCCTCCTCCTCTCTTCTTCTCCTCTCTACTTAAACCTCCTCCTCTCCTCTCACTCTCCTCCGGTTATTTCTTTATGGACACAATAGCTACTTCCCCTCTCCGCTGGTGTGCCATGGCCAGGTGGCGGCCCTCTCTGTGCGCACTTATTCCCCCAGTCCCTGGTGTGTTGATCAAGGTCAGAGATAGAGGGGCACAAACAGACCCTCTGTTCACCAGAGGAGGCCACACCCCCGGACACACCCCTTCCTGTGTGTGTTGTTGAGGAGTAAATACAGAGACGGAGCGTTCTCACACACTGTCGGAGACCTGAAGACCACACAAAAGCTGTCTGGTCTAGACTCAAAGACCTCACACAGACTGTCTGGTCTAGACTCAAAGACCTCACACAGACTGTCTGGTCTAGACTCAAAGACCACACACAGACTGTCTGGTCTAGACTCAAAGACCTCACACAGACTGTCTAGCAACTCAAAGACCACACACAGACTGTCTGGTCTAGACTCAAAGACCTCACACAGACTGTCTGGCCTCAACCTAAAGACGACACAAAGACTCTTGTCTAAACTGGGAGTTAACCACCCTAACCTAGTTTATGTGATATATAGTGCTAGCTGGATGCCCCGCGCCCCCAAGCAGGCTACGGCTATAGCTTCAGAGTATTATGGTCTTTAATTTGTTAAATGTACCGATAGGACTTTGTTTCCTGTGTGAAGTGTTGACTACAGCAGGTTCTACTGTCTGACGGATACAACCTTTAACCTGGTACCTGTACTGTCAAATCAACCATAATCAACCACTGTTACCTGTACTACTGTCATCAATCAACCTATCAATTGATTACGCCGGTCCCCTGACCTACCGTCCCCCGGTGCTCCAGGTGCGTGGATCCTGACCAGCGGCCTCCAGGAGGGGGTGGGCCGCTGTGTGGGGGAGGCGGTCCGAGACCACGCCACCGCCGCCGCCTCGACCTCCACCAATAAGGTGCTGGCGCTCGGTGTCGCACCCTGGGGGGTCGTCCACGACAGCAAGCAGCTGGTCAACCCAAAGGTACACCGCACGCACGCACGCACGCACGCACGCACGCACGCACGCACGCACGCACGCACGCAGCAGCAGCAGGCACGCACGCAGGCACGCACGCACAGCACGCAGGCACGCGCACGCACGCAGCAGGCACGCACGCAGGCACGCACGCACGCAGCACGCACGCACGCACGCACGCACGCACGCACGCACGCTTATTAATGGTCTCTCCTTGTCTTAACTGGTCTCTTTTGGTTTTTACTGGTTTCCGCTATTCTTAATGGTGGTCCTCTCCTCCCTGGTCTCTAGGGTAGTTTCCCGGCTAAGTACACGGCCCAGAGCATGTCCAGGGACTCGTGTTCCCTTGACAACAACTACCAGGCCTTCCTGCTGGTGGACGATGGCAGCGTGGGCCGGCGGGGGGTCGAGACCGGCTTCAGAGCCAAGCTGGAGGAATACATCTCCCACCAACGCACCGGGATCTCTGGTCCGAGCTCTCTCTGTGTGTGTGTGTGTGTGTGTGTGTGTGTGTGTGGTGTGTGTGTGTGTGTGTGTGTGTGGTGTGTGGTGTGTGGTGGTGTGTGTGTGTGTGTGTGTGTGTGTGTGTGTGTGTGTGTGTGTGCTCTTAAGTTGTCAAATCTTTCTACTTTTCCGTTATATTGTAAATGATTTATGTTAGTTGCATTACTGTAATAATAGTTCTAATTATAATGTTGGTTCTTTTTTTCAATGTTATAACAATGTAAGTTTGGTATTATTTATTCTAAGTGTCTCAGACCCCCCTGGTGGCGATGGTGCGAATGTGCTGCGTGCCAGAGCCCGCACACGTTGCCAGAGGAATCCAACAAGTCTAAACACTCTAAGATACACAAGCCTCCTCTCTTCTGACGTGTGTGTGTGTGTGTGTTTTTGTCTGTCTGTGTGTGGTCCAACAGGCAGTGGCAACATCGACATCCCTGTGCTCTGCATGCTGATCTCAGGACAGACCAACATGCTGGAGGTATGACCTTAGCCATAACTCTGAACCCCTGACTCTGACCCTAATATCTCTGAAATCCTCCATAACTCTCCTATATCACTAGCTAGTTATCAATACTCTCACCTTGTGCTAGCGTTCTCTGATATTGACCCGTGTTGCTATCCCTCTCCACTCCAGCGGGTGGAGCTGTCTCTGAAGACCTCCGTGCCCTGGCTGATCCTGGCGGGCTCTGGGGGGGTGGCTGACCTGCTGAGTGAAGTCCTGGAGCGGGTGTCGCCGGCCCCGCCCTCGAGCGGGCCCCCCGCGGAGGGGGAGGGGGAGGCCCCGCCCAGCGTCGACATGAAGGAACGAGTGGCGGAGATCGTCCGGAGCCACTTTCCTGGGCATGGCGATCTCAACAAACTGGTCGAGCAGGTAACCACCTCCTCAACCACCTCCTCATTCACGTCTCCCCTCAATGGTCACATTCCGACCCAAAGCCAGGTTACCTCCAAACAATAAGCTGCTCCTCTCCTCCTCCATCTTATTGTTGTTTCTTTTCAATGACTTTTGTGTACCTTTTGTACGGTGTCCTTGAGTGCCGAGACAGGCGCCTTCAATTTAAATGTATTATTGTTATTCAACAAAACATGAAGAAGGTCTAGACATAGATAACCCCAATATACCCCTTTATGCATCTTCTCCAGGTGCTGAGTATTTACCAAAACAGAGAGCTGATCACTGTGTTCCACGGAGAGCAGGAGGGGGCAGATGACTTTGACACAGTGCTGCTCAAAGCCCTCGTAAGAGGTACTCTATATAGTATATAAACACAGTTTACATATAGATAGAACTATACACTGTATATACAAACACACATAGACCAGAGGTACAACGGCTGTACATGTGTGTATTCCAGCCAGTAAGCAGCGCATTCTGAACGATGCTACCCCCAACATGGAGGAGCTGAAGCTAGCGGTGGCATGGAACCGCGTGGACATTGCAAAGAGCGAGCTCTTCAACGGCAGCATCCGCTGGAAGGTGAACCACGAAGCGCCCACATGGCGCTACACTTCATTAGCCACGCTACATTAGCAATGCTACATTGGCTATGCTACATTAGCAATGCTACATTAACCATGCTACATTAACCACACTACATTATCTATGTTAGATGAGCTATGTTGTCTGAGCCACACTACATTAACCATGCTATATTAGCTTTGTTAGTTTAAACGCTAAATGCTACATTAGCTATGTTACCAGGGTAGAAAAAACAAGGTAAACAAGTCATTACATTTTTTTAAAAGCATTACGTTTGTCCTGGTGTTTGACCTCTTGATCCTTTCAGCACTCTGACCTGGAGGACTCGATGACGGACGCCCTGGTCAACAACAAGCCTGAGTTTGTCCGTCTCTTCACGGAGAACGGCCTCAACATCCTGGATTACCTGAACTATGAGAGGCTGGAGTTCCTGTACAGCTCTCCGCTTGAGGGCACGCTGGCCTACCACCTGCTGCAGCGCATGCTGCAGCGCCGCCTCCAGGAACGACCTTTCAGTACAAGCTCTGCCAACCTGCTGGATGACAAGCCCGAATCCGCCACCAAGATGATGTCTGGAAATGGTCCCAACAATATCAGCCTGTTTGAGGTGATGACCGCCAGAACAGGAATGTATTAACTCTAGGATGAGTGCATGATGAAGTTAAAGGTAGGGTAAGACATTTGGAGAAACATGCCAGAGCAGGCTTGATTTCGACGGTAGCCAACGCTAGCAATTGCACATCTCCCTTCAGGCCTCCTTCAAGAAACAGGCTCCCTTAAAACACACGCTAGCTTTTGCCTAGCCTTGTACAAGACTTGGTCATGTGCTGTGAGTGCAAGGGCAGAGTGTGCGCACAAAGGGTGGGTAGGAAGACAGACAGGTATGCCATCCAATTGGACAGGAGTATAAGGGGCCTGGACAGCTACAGATACCAGAATATTTTCTTTTTGATTTGGTTTGATTTATTGATTGATATCGTGATGCTGAGCTTAGAACCGGCCCAGAAAATGAAGCCCGACCCGGCCCGACACATTAACTGTAATTATGAGGCCGAGCCTGATTCAACCTTTTTTTTTAATGCATGTGTAACTTTGTACACATTTGTTACTTAGGCCTCCTCTGCTAGATATATATGTAAGGTAGGCTACAATGTATAGAAGAACGCCGTTCATTATCGGGGAAATAAGCGATTATGACCGGCGACGTTCTATACATTATCCCGCTTATTACACGGCTACTTGCCAAAACGAAAAAATAACATCACATGGTGTGTCTTTTTACAATTTATTCGTTACCAGCATTCGTAGAGTTGATCAGGAGAGAAATAGTCCGCCAAAGACGTTGACGTCGCATAGCAACGGAAGACTCTGGGGTTGACAAGTCACCGGACTACTTACTCCCCATGAAGTGAACGGAGCGTTCCACGGCATTGGGGACCCGATTAATAAAGGCCTATAATATTTCTGTTTATGGCATAGATTTCTCCTCAGATTAGGCCAATAATGCAATGATAAAAAAACACCAAAAAGCTTGATCAAAGGCCCGACCCGAGGATAGTGGTGGGAAGTATCGGCCCGCGGGTCGGGCTCGGACAGAAAATCTAAACTCTATCATGATGTAGAGATAATTTCAACAGATGACAAAAAAAAGGTTCTAAAATAATCAGCCTACCCTATCTTTAATACATGCATCAGGCAGTTCCTCCCTATGTTTGTGAGTGTCTTTGCATGTTCTTTGAGTGTGGAGAAGTGGGGTTAGCATGGTGTTGGGTGGTGCGTTCACTTGAGTGTATCCTGGTCTGTTTGTATCTGTGCGTTAGTGAAGGTGTAATCAAAGTGTGTTTCCTGGGGGGTCCAGGTGTCGGGGGTCCTGGAGCTGCTGATTGGGGATGTCTGCAAGCCGTTCTATTACTCTGCTCTGGGTCTCGACCCCAACCTGTCCAAGAGGAAAGCCCTGAAGGTACCCAACCCATAAACCCCAGAACAGGAAGTCTGATGCCCGTTCTCCTCATATATCATCTGGAATCATATCAACCCCTGATCTGCCCTGTCATCTTCTCCTCCACCTTCTCCTCTCCTCCTGCCCCTCCTTCACTCAAACTCCACCTCATCTCCTCCTCCTCCTCTCCCTCTGTCCCACTCCTTTGCCTTGTCCTCCAGAAAGCCATTAAGGGGTTGCGTTTAGGCCGGCTCTACCGTGGCGAACGGTGTCTGTACCCGTGGGCGTCTCTCTTCATCTGGGCTGTCCTGCAGAACTACAGCGACATGGCGGTCTTCTTCTGGGAGATGGTAACCTAGCCTGTAGCTCGGACCCCTAACTACCTCTCCTCCTGTTCACCATGGTGACCAGGGAGCCACTCAAGAGGAGTAGCGGGTTGACATGTAACCCCAAGGTTGCTAGTTTGATCCCCGGCTCCTCCTAGCTGGGGTTGAGCAAGACACCTAACTGCTCCCGATGAGCTGGCTGTCGGCTAATATGGTGGACACCACAGTCGGTGTGTGAATGTGTGCCTGAATGGGTGAATGTTAGGCAATGATTGTAAAACGCTTTCAGTGGCCTCTGGTTAGAAAAGCGCTGTATAAATCCAGTCCGTTGACCATTTACCAGTGTAGGTGTCATGGTGTTTTAATAACCCATCTTCTCCTCCTCCTCCTCCTCCTCCTCCAGGCGGGGGAGACCGTTCTTAGTGCTCTGAGCGGCTGTAAGCTCCTCAGGGAGATGTCAAAGCTGGAGAGCGAGACTGAGACCAAGCTGTCCATGAAGGAGCTGGCTCAGCGCTTTGAGAACATGGCCCACGGTGAGACGTCCGGCAACTCCTCTCCTAAGTGTCTCGTCTCACTCTCGTCCTCTCTCATCTCTTTCTGTTATAATCCCTATCCAGTTCTCTCGTCTTGGTCAACGGCATCTACTCGTTAAAAGATTGTTTTCCTTCAGCTTCTCTGTTGTTTTCCATGTTCAAAGGACCAGGTGACTTGGTTCGGTCCTCTGTGGGTTTGTGCGGGCTGCTTTGTGTACATGTGTGTTATATTGATGCCAGAGCAGTTTTGTTTCAATGTGTTATTGTATGTGTGTGTGTTCATGTGCGTCTGTATTGATGCCAGAGCATTTTTGTCTAATGTGTGTATGTGTGTGTTGTCTGTTGTATTATTTTTTGTCATTGGTTGCCCTGATGTGTTTGGCTACTGCTACCAGAGCGATCGGATACAGTGTTTATTACCATGTGAATATTTATTAACATGTACATTGTGTAGTCGCGATATCTTTCGCTCCTTCTAACAGAGCGATTTGATATACTATGAATGTGAATGTGTCCGAACATGTGAAGGTTAATCACATGTGCGTTGGGTATTCCAGATGTGTTTGGCTTATGCTACCAGAACAGCGAGTCCCGCTCCTTCACGCTGCTGATCCGGAAGTCTCCAGTGTGGGGCGCCACCACCTGCCTGCAGATGGGGACTGCGGCGGACGCACGCCTCTTCTTCAGCCAGGACGGCGTCCAGGTGAACTTCCTCTTAGAACAGGGGTCCTCAAAGTGTGGACAGCTGAGGGACAATTTAGGAACCCTTTGACTGAGGGACGCCAAAGGGAAAAAAATTTGGCGGGAAACGCCGTCAGCATCCCAGTGGTGGCAAAGAAACATTACACCGTGGACCTCTGGGAGTGAGGTCAAGTGAGGTCCAAATCACAAAACTGAGGTTCATCCTTTCAAAGTAATGTCGTATTTAAACAAATGTAACGGGATGTAATTGAAAGCTAGAGAGTCGACTTTTCTCTTTATATTATTTTCTTTTTGTTTAAATTAATATTGATATAATAATAAAAATATATACATATCTTTCTGTTTCTGCGGGCCGCCATTGGCCCACGGGCTGCACTTTGAGAACCAATGTCTTAGAATATAACACACTTCCAGTACTTACAGAATATAAACTCTTTTTTTTGGGGGGGGTGGGGGATAAAGCTCACTACCTGTCGGACTGTTTTCTCACCTCCTGCTAGACTACAACTACCGCTTTCTATGATCATTTCACAAACTTCCTGTTAGTGAAATTAGCATCGAAAGTAAGCAAATCACTTCCTATTACAATAGAACTATCTCCTGTGATCATGTAACTCGCTTCCTGTTTATCCACACCGCACCAACTTATTTTCATGATGAAGGGTTGTGATGAAGTTGGAACAGAGTTTAAATATTGATGACGAAGATGAGTTGGTGATGAAGGTGGTGTGTGTGTGTGTGTGTGTGTGTGTGTGTGTGTGTGTGTGTGTGTGTGTGTGTGTGTGTGTGTGTGTGTGTGTGTGTGTGTGTGTGTGTGTGTGTGTGTTTCCTGTAGTCTCTGCTGTCCCAGATCTGGTGGGGGGAGATGAGGAGGGGCACAGAGGTGTGGAGGGTGGTGCTCACCTTCTTCTGCCCCTTCCTGTGTTACACCTCCCTCATCTCGTACAGGTGGGGTCGGTGTGGATTGTGTTGTGATGTTTATCCTTTACATCCGCTATTATATTATGTTTTTTGGATGCTGATGCTGATGTTCTCCCCAGATGGTGTATTGGGATGTTACGTAATGTTTTATTGTTGTGGCTGTCAGTGATGTGTGTGTTGTCATTTTATGTGTTGCTGTGTGTTATGTGTTTGGATTTACTGTTGTCTCTGCGGTGATTATGAAATGATCTGTTCTGTGATGCTTGTTTGTTGTTCTTTTTTTGTGGTTTGCTCTATGTCTGTGTGTGTGATGATGTGTTATTATGGGATTTGTGGTGTGTGTGTGTTATAATTGGTGGATAGCTGATGTGCTCCTGTGTGTTCCCCCTGTCAGGGAGGAAGAGGACGAGGAGCAGGAGGAAGAAGGCATCCCAAGAGATGACTACAGAACCTACGGGGCCACAGTCTTCTCCTTCTCCGACATCAAACACCTGTAAACACCCCCCTGTCCCCTGACATCGGCCCTAAGTGACCCCCTCTCCTGTCCCATCACACCCAAAGACCCCCCCTTCTCTGACCTCACACACCTAAAGACCACACCCATCTCTGACATCATCACCTAAAGACCACCCCATCTCTGACATCACCTAAAGACCACACCCATCTCTGACATCACCTAAAGACCACACCCATCTCTGACATCACCTAAAGACCACACCCATCTCTGACATCACCTAAAGACCACACCCATCTCTGACATCACCTAAAGACCACACCCATCTCTGACATCACACACCTAAAGACCACACCCATCTCTGACATCACCTAAAGACCACACCCATCTCTGACATCACCTAAAGACCACACCCATCTCTGACATCATCACCTAAAGACCACACCCATCTCTGACATCACCTAAAGACCACACCCATCTCTGACATCACACACCTAAAGACCACTCCCTTCTCTGACATCATCACCTTAAAGACCACACCCATCTCTGACATCACACACCTAAAGACCACACCCATCTCTGACATCTACCTAAAGACCACACCCATCTCTGACATCACACACCTAAAGACCACACCCATCTCTGACATTACCTAAAGACCACACTCATCTCTGACATCACCTAAAGACCACACCCCTTCTCTGACATCATCACCTAAAGACCACACCTATCTCTGACATCACCTAAAGACCACACTCATCTCTGACATTACCTAAAGACCACACTCATCTCTGACATCACACGACTAAAGACCACACCCATCTCTGACATCACACACCTAAAGACCACACCCATCTCTGACATCACCTAAAGACCACACCCATCTCTGAGATCACCTAAAGACCACACTCATCTCTGACATCACACACCTAAAGACCACTCCCTTCTCTGACATCATCACCTTAAGACCACACCCATCTCTGACATCATCACCTAAAGACCACACCCATCTCTGACATCATCACCTAAAGACCACACCCTTCTCTTAAGACCATCTTAGACCATCCTATGACGTCGTACCCTAAACCCACACATTCTTTTGACATCACAAGTAAAGACTGACCTCTCCTCTGACATCACAACTAAAGACCACCCCCACCACTTTGTTCTGAGAGTCTCAAGATGAAGTCGCTCAGAACAACGTCCTGTTTTAGATCTGTACTTCCTGTCTCGCCGTTTTAATTGCACTGCCGTTTCAGAGAAGCTGCTCCGGGGGACGGACTCTCTAGTCCTGTGTCTGCCACCCTTAAAGGTGAGGTTAAGGACATGTTAAAGGTGAGGTTAAGAACATGTTAAAGGTGAGGTTAAGAACATGTTAAAGGTGAGGTTAAGAACATGTTAAAGGTGAGGTTAAGAACATGTTAAAGGTGAGGTTAAGGACATGTTAAAGGTGAGGTTAAGAGACACTATGTTAAGAACATGTAAAGGTGAGGTTAAGAACATGTTAAGGTTGAGGTATTAAGAACATGTTAAAGGTGAGAGGTTAAGGACAATGTTAAAGGTGAGGTTAAGAACCATGTTAAAGGTGAGGTTAAGGAACAATGTTAAAGGTGAGGTTAAGGACATGTGAAAGGTTTTGGGTCAAGATCATGGTATAGGTGGGTTAAGAACATGTTAAAGGTGAGGTTAAGGACATGTTAAAGGTGAGGTTAAGAACATGTTAAAGGTGAGGTTAAGAACATGTTAAAGGTGAGGTTAAGGACATGTGAAAGGTTTGGGTCAGATCATGGTATTTGGCTGGTTTGTTAAGACCCCAGGTTAATTGTTGAAATTGTCTATGTCCAGATGTAAAACCCTTTGTAGATGCGAAATTGGGCATCAATTTACATCCATTATATCACAAATTAGTGTTCAGCAGTTCCGATAGCTGTAGGATTGTTTTATCAAGCACATACCAACTGCCCTGAATAGGAAGCTTTCATTAATATTGGCCATAAACATACAGTTTGTGGGTACCATTTAAACGTTAAATGTCAGTGTTAACATGCCACTGTGCATCATCACGGAGTTAGAGACTGAGGCGCGCAGGTAAAACTCAGTGGGAAGATAATTGATGGATGTCTAGTTCTGACCCTCAGTTCTTCTCTCCAGGCATACGGCTACACTCCAAACCGCCCAAGAGGCCCTTCATCGTGAAAAGATGGCGTCAGTTCTGGTACGCTCCCGTCACCTCCTTCATGGGCAACGTGCTCATGTACTTCCTGTTCCTGCTGCTGTTCGCCTACGTGCTGCTGGTGGACTTCAAGGGTCCCCCGCCCACTGGCCCGGCCGTGTCGGAGTACGTCCTGTACTTCTGGGTCTTCACCATCGTGTGTGAGGAGATCCGAGAGGTGAGGTCACACCGTCACGATCACACTAACTCCATCTTGTAACATCTGACAACGCAAGCAGTTTAGGGCAGACTAGAACTTTGTTGAGCTGTACCATGTTGTGGAACTGTAGAAACTGAGTTTAGTTCAGAGCCTAAAGCTAAAAGAGTCTCTATTTTGAATCGCTCTCTCTAGACCTTCCTGGTTGGTAGTCTGAGTCTCCGTCAGAGGCTGAGGTTGTACTGGCAGGACATGTGGAACAAGTGTGACCTGACGGCTATCACCCTCTTCATAGCTGGAGTCATCTGCAGGTACACACACACTCACTGCCACATGCACACACACACAAAGTTAAACACACCGAAGGGTGTCCGTGTCTTTGAAAGAAACTTTGTGTTAAACCTAATGTTTGTGCATCTCTCCCATGTGTGTGTGGCAGGATGTTTTCCTCGTGGTTCGATGCAGGCCGGGCCCTCCTGTGTGTGGATTACATGGTGTTCACACTCAGGCTCATCCACATCTTCGCCATCCACCGCCAGCTGGGGCCTAAGATCATCATCGTCGGCAAGATGGTGAAGCCTTCTCCTTAAATCGCTAAATCACACAGAACCAACCTCTTACACTGCTATAGCACAAAAACCCTGCCTCTAAAACCTCTTAAATACACAAAACCAACCTGTAACACAGCTATAGCACAAAAACATGCCTCTGAAAACGCAGCAATCCCTCCTCTAAAACCTCTTAAACACACAAATCCAAACTCTAAAAGCTCTTCACCTAAAGCGTCGCCCGTCTGGCTGCCATTCTCCACCAGTCCACAAGAGGCCCTCACTCTTCCCCTTGCTTTACAGATCCTGCCAGTCCCATCTGTATCCCATCACTTGATTTCCCTCACCGGAGTGTCCTTTTCCATCTTCACACTACATCAAATGCCCTCACCTGTCCCCATATATATCGGTTAACTTCCTTTATTCCCTTCTCATATTGCTGTAGTTGGGATTTTCAAGTTTTCATGTTGTAATTTACTTTGTTCTGAGTTGCAGTCTGCGTTTAGCTTTCGTTCCTGCTTCCCTTCTAGCAGCAGTCCCAACCAAAACCTCCTAAATACACACAAACCTTCCTTCAAACCTCTAAAACACTACACCTTCCTCTCAAACCCCTACACTGCATTATGCTTCCAAATAACAGAACGGGCTCAAGTAAAACGATCTCTTCTCTCCATTTTTTTAATTTATTTCTTGTTCTTTGGTACTTCTTTCTCTCTCCCTCCCTCTTTCTCTCTCTCTCCATCCCGTCTCCCCCTCCAGATAAAGGATGTCTTCTTCTTCCTCTTTTTCCTGGGGGTGTGGCTTATGGCGTACGGCGTAGCCAATCAGGCGCTGATCTACTCCTACGACCCGCGGCCGGACCGTATCTTCAGGAGGGTCTTCTACCGGCCCTACCTCCACATCTACGGACAGATCCCGGTGGAGGAGATGGACGGTAGGACGCTGTCTCTGTAGCAACCACAAGCCAATTTATATATATGGATATGAATACTTTTTTTTTTTATTGATAACATGAATGTGTGCACTTTTCTCGATTTGGAAAATTCCCTTTTTTGCAGTTATTGAACTCAACCTCAACTCAAACAACCTCAAGATATTGAGGTTTAGGTCCTCCAAAGGTTCCCAGTTCCTGGGGAAAAGTACTGCATTGGAAATGTGGCTTTTATTTTACGTTAGGGTATCTCTGTATACGTCTTTGGTCAACCATTTAAGTTAGATTTAGACAGAGTAACAGAGGTGAATGTGTTTCCAGTGGGGAAGGAGTGGGACATGCCGTGCACCAGCAACATCACACTGATCGAAGGCGGAGCTGAACCCTGCAGGAACCAATACGGTAACTGGTTGGTCGTGATTCTCCTGGTCACCTACCTCCTGGTCACCAACATACTGCTGATCAACCTGCTCATCGCCATGTTCAGGTACACAGCTGTAGGTCTGTCTCTCTCTCTTGACTTGGCTCTATGTATACCCATGAGCGTCCGTCTGGTTTGAAATGTGCGGGGGACAGAGACTCATTCGGAAGTGCATTTTCAGAAGTGCTGGGTACAATGAGGATGCACTCTTTTTTCTCTCTTTAGTGCCGCCGGTAATGAAAGGTTCAGAAATACGGCATACCCTAATTACTAAGGAATAAAATGTATACAAAATCTGTCTGGCACGTTTTAAGACGAATACGTTTCCAAAAAGCATCGGACGTATGACCCACTATGTTCTGCTCCATGTATCCAATGTTGACAACGTTGCATGACATGGCTAAGCTAACAACATAAACAAGAGGAGCTAGGGAAGGAAAATTAACTGCGTGTTTAAGTTCAGAAGGGCCAAACGTGTGGCTACACACAGCACTACAAAAAGGACTACAAGTAGATTGGCGAACACAGAGTTTGCGTGTTGCTGACGGATGTCACAATCTCTGTGTTCGTCAATCTACTTATCGAGTCTTAAAAACAAAATGGCGTCGACTCGTGATCTACTGATGGTATTGTGTGTATAAAATGTCCTTTTTAATAAACAATCTGTACGCTTACAAAATCCTCAATGCCTCGTTTTATATGTTAAGATCATTATTATACTACCAAAGAAGTGGCGGGCTACTTCTAGCCTTTTTAGTGGTTTAAAATAGCGATTTAGTTTTTACCATAACCACTGCCCCCTTCGTTCCAAGTTTATAGCGTTTTGATAGAATCGGCTAAAATCAGCCAACTGAAGAAAGCGTCTATATGCGTTTTTTGTGCTCCAAAATGAACGTTTCAACTCATTATCATACAAAACATATCTCAAATCCATTTTACACCGGAATTACCCTTTAAATAGCGGCACAAATTGGTGGGCGCCATTCGTGAGACTTGAGAGCCCTCTATTTGTTGCACACCTGAACGCTGTATCACATCATGAGCTGGCTGTTCTCAACACACGCATTCCATCAAAACTAGCCTACATCAGGCATCTGACCAAAACTCATGCACTCTGCCCCCCCCCACGCGCGCGCGCGCACACACACACACACACACACACACACACACACACACACACACACACACACACACACACCACACACACACACACACACACACCACACACCACACACACACACACACACACACACACACACACACTTATTCAAGAAAAGCAAGAATGACCAAAAGTCACTTTGTGTCAGCAAGAGACTGACTCCACCGGCCATCAACTGCAAGTTAAAACAGCCGATCACTTGAATACAAAAAACACAAATGATCTCACCACAGCACCAGCAAATCTTAGGCAATAAATATCGCGTCTTACCTTTTATTTATATGGCGGTGTTCTGCAGATGCATCCCGTGGTGTAGCCTACCACATCCATTTAGTTCAACAGCTTATCGTTCTGATACTGTCCATGGTACTAGCAACCTGCTCTGGTGCTTTTTACCTGGCATGTGTTCAGGCTGAGATGACTTGATTGTCTGATGCCTCATCATCCCAGCCAAAGAGTATTGGTATTATTGTAATGGCTACTTTGTTAAATCGAAAGAACTAACCTTCACACAGGTGTGTTCTTTTTCCAATGTATTTGTTTATCATTTCGTAGTGTTGATCAGCAGAGAAATAGTCCGCCAAAGTCGTTGACGTCGCTTAGCAACCGACGGCTGCTGGGGTTGATGAGGTACCGGACGGCGGAGGGATACCGATGACGGGAATCAGAGGCAAAAAAAACACTTTCCTTGACAGCGGTCAATGTGGTGGACGTGAGCATTCAACTGTATTGAGAAGAGCCGTATAATAAACAAAAATAATTGACAGCTGAACGTTAGGAAGGTCCATGCAAGTGAATGGAGCAGTCTCCAGCATTGGGAAGAGCCGTGTAATAAGTAAGAGATAATGTAGGTAGAACACCGGTCATTATCGGGAGAATAAGCCCCGACAGGGCGAACAGGACCCCGACGAGCAGCGGAGGTGTCTTGCTTCGCCATGAAGGGGCTTATTTTTGATAATGACCGTTCTATACATTATCCCGTTTATTACACGGCTACGTGCCAAAACGAAAAAATAACTTCACATGGTGTGTGTTTTTACAATTTATTTGTTACCAGCATTCGTAGTGTTGATCAGCAGAGAAATAGTCCGTCAAAGACGTTGACGTCGCTTAGCAACCGACGACGCTGGGGCTGAAAAGTTACCGGACTACTTGAGGAGTGATACCAGAGACGTCATTAGAGGCAAAAAGTCCTTTGTTTTCCTTGGCAATGGTCAATTATACTTGGGGATAATTCACCTCCGGAAGTTGTGAAGAGCCCATGCAAGTCAACGGAGCGTTCCACGGCATTGAAAAGACCCGTGTAATAATCCATAATTATTCAACTCTATTATTATTATTATTTTTTACCAGTGGTAATCGAAGCCTACCTGTCTACCTCATCTCTGCATACTGCTGCTCTGATGCAGAACAAAAACGATCTTTCCAATGAGATTTTCTGCTTTTTGAATGGACTGCGTAATGGGAAAATTATATTCTCTAAGTGCCATTTATTTGTATGTGCCAGTTTTCCTGACCCCCCTCGGGAAGGTTAAGAAGCCGGGGCTCTAACTGATTAGACACGGCTATGTCCCCCCCTTTATGACGTCCTAAGGAGGTTCATCGATAGTTCATCTGTTCATTTACGTGGTCCAAAATACCCACCACACTGATCCTGTCTTTTCGAGGGTTAAGGGGAGTCTTCACACTGTTCCAATGGCTGCCTGTACCTCCTCCACCCCCCTCTACAGCTACACCTTCAACAAGGTGCAGGAGCACAGCGACGTGTACTGGAAGTTCCAGCGCTACAAGCTGATCGTGGAGTATCACTCCAGGCCCTCCCTGGCTCCACCCTTCATCATCCTCTCCCACCTCAACATCTTCATCAAGAGGCGCATCCGCAGGGTGCCCTCGGTCAAGGTGCATGACTTCGGTCAGTCCCCCAGATACCTCATTATAACCTCAACGTTACCTAATAGTCCATACTAACAAACTGTTTACATCATCATGACATTGTTATAATCTCAATGTGTCCCCAGCATTACTTCCATATTACATTGATATTAGATCAATATTACATCATTAAATATTATCACCTCATTGAATAATTATTACCTCTTTATTATGGGGTCAGGACAGTCTCATTAATAATGAAAGCACAGAGAAGGATTCACAAATGTAATTTATGATTTATATATAAAGGACTCTCTTCTCACAAACACATTTCAATGCACACACAAACGGATATCGGTATGTATAAATGTAAAAAAAATCCATAAACGAAAATAGGTTTCACAAACACATTTCTGATCCACACACAAATGTGTCTTGTTATAAAGAAATGTAATATAAATCCATAAATATATGAATTAAAAAAATGAATACAATTTTCATCAAAAATGTATTTAGATGTTGGTACATTTATAAACAAACTGTTCAATTTGAATTTACAAGACGATTTTCATTTGTGAACTTGTTTGCATTTGTGTGTGAACTGGTCTGTATTTATATGTGGATTTTTGGGTCTCCTGACGTCGCGAGATTCACAAATACATTTTTTTTCAACAAGGAACTCTGTAGCCAATCAGATGCCTCCCTCGTTTTCAGCCAATCGCATGAATGCAGTCCCGACCTCTGAAGAATAAGTCCGGCCTCCGAGCCTCTCGGTTCCATCGGTCAAATCAATGTCTTAGGGAAATAACGGGTTTTTGTAATGATCTTACATATCAAACTCTCGGGGAGAAGTAAAAGTTGCGTCACGTTTGAACTACACATTTTTCCAGCTGGTTTCGTCTGGGTTATGGGATTGTTGGTGCCGTTAAAAAACTTTAAAGTCACCGACAATCCAAAAACCCAGTCACGGCAGTCATGTGATTGGCTGAAAACGAGGGAGGCATCTGATTGGCTGCAGAGTTCCTTGTTGAAAAAAATGTATTTGTGAATCTCGCGACGTCAGGAGACCCAAAAATCCACATATAAATACAGACCAGTTCACACACAAATGCAAACAAGTTCACAAATGAAAATCGTCTTGTAAATTCAAGTTTAACAGTTTGTATGTATTTGTACCAACTTCCAAATACATTTTTGATGAAAATTGCAGATTTATTTTTAATTCATATATTTATGGATAGTTATGAAATTCATTTAAAACAAGACACATTTGTGAGTGGATCAAAAATGTGTTTTTGAAACTTATTTATGTTTATGCATTTATTTTACATTTATACGTACCAATATCCATTTGTGTGTGCATTGAAATATATTTGTGAGAAGAGAGTAATTTCTACATAAATCACAAAATTCATTTGTGAATCCTTCTCTGTGCATTCATTATTAATGAGACTGTTCTGACCCCATACTTTATGCCTATCATCATAACATCAACATTAATTTCATGAATATATAATAAGTACATCTTAATTATCTCATGAGTGCATCCTTATCTTATCACCGATCATTCACTGATCATTAGATCATCATGACATCATCATTAGCTCATCGTGACCGCCTAACTACCTGAGCATTAGCTCATCATGCAGGATCCACCGAGGTAAACGTGAGAGGATGACATTGTCCCTGTTCGCCCTGTTCTGTAGTCCGGGAGCTGAAGGGGAAAGCGGCCAACAGACTGATGACCTGGGAGAACATCCAGAAGGAGAACTTCCTGTCCACTCAGAGTAAAGTGCAGCGAGGCAGCGACTCTGAGAGGATCAAACGCATGTCTGCCAAGTAAGATGACGCGCTCGTATGATTTGGAACACGCCCATTTCATGTAGACCACGCCCAACTGTGTTAGACTG
The DNA here is from genome assembly GCA_900291075.1 of Melanogrammus aeglefinus. Lineage (NCBI taxonomy): Eukaryota > Metazoa > Chordata > Actinopteri > Gadiformes > Gadidae > Melanogrammus > Melanogrammus aeglefinus. Next base: position 55,488 of record OLKM01000248.1, read on the forward strand.
TGCCCATATCCTTTTTTGCTCATTGATTTTCTTGACTACAGCCTTCATATGAGGGTGTGGTCTCATCTTTTCAATGTTTATTATCCATGTGCTCTATTGTTTATTATCGTACCCTGTATGTACTTCCTGTTTATGTAGAGTGGACACGGTGGTCAAACAGATGGGCACCAGCAGAGACTACGAACACAGACTCAGGGCTCTGGAGAACCAGGTAGGGGCCGTGCCATCACAGCCTCATCTAGAGTGATGTCATTTCCTGTGATGGTGGTGATGTCCGGCTGATGATGTGGCGCTGTGATGGTGGGGATGTGACGGCGTGTACTGCCGTCACATGATGATGATGTCATGGCTCCCCCCAGAGGGATTATAGTGATGTCATAGTGATGTCATAGTGACGATGATGTCATGGCTCTCCCCAGAGGGATTATAGTGATGTCATAGTGATGTCATAGTGATGTCATAGTGATGATGATGTCGTGGCTCCCCCCAGAGGGATTATAGTGATGTCATAGTGACGATGATGTCATGGCTCTCCCCAGAGGGATTATAGTGATGTCATAGTGATGTCATAGTGATGATGATGTCATGGCTCTCCCCAGAGGGATTATAGTGTTGTCATAGTGATGTCATAGTGATGTCATATTGATGATGATGCCGTGGCTCCCTCCAGATGGAGTACTGCTCCTCTGCTATGAGCTGGATCGTGGACACGCTGGTCCAGAGCCCCATGGTCCAGCCCCCCAGACCCCCGCCCACACACAGAGGTACTGCATACTACACATTATATTGTATATGGTATTAGGATTAAGCATGATATATTATATAAAGATCCCATACTATACCTTATATATATATTATATATTATATATTATATATATATATATTATATATATATTATATATATATTATATATATATATATATATTATGAATATTATATTTGGGGATTATTAATGATATATTACAAAAAATAACCCATACCAAACATTATATAAACATACATATTTATACTTATATTACGATTAGATATGATACATTGTAGAAACGATACCTATATATATTTAATATAAAAAAGAATGGATGTTGTTAAACTTTATAAAGAATGTATATATGAATGATCTTTCTGCTTGGTCACTCTTAGAATGTCAAAGCTAAAATCTGAACAGTAGCGGTCTGTAGTAGCCTAGTCTTATTCATAGTCTCTCTCCCCCTCTCCCTCCCTTCAGCGCTCCACGCTTCTCCCACTTCCAACTGACGAGGCGCCTAAGATGCACCGTCACGGACTGGCCATCAGGTGGTGCTGTCCCCTCGTTGCGTACGAAGGCCTACAGTTAACCAGCGTTATACTGGAAAAGATAACATTTTATCTCAATTAATTATATATTTTTTACATGAACTGTTACTGATGTTGTTTTTATCTACAGTTTAATAATTAAAAGGCTGATAAAATATGTATAATTACAATGTTTCCATAGTAACAACTGATGATGCAGTATTATACTACCTGTTATGACATTTTGTACAATAAACAATCAATACACCGGTATTGGAAAATACTGCTTTGGGAAAAGTAAATGTTACTTCAAGTAAATTATCTGCTATAAAACAAATGATAAACAAATATGATCTGAAGTTAACAAAAATGAAATCTGTCCTGTCATGATGACTAAAGGTTTTTGAGGCTACTGATTTATACAATAAATACTGTTATATATACTAAATATACAATTTATTTCTATAGGTAAAGTCTGATACATATTAATATATGCTACACGTGAACCTCCTAAAATGGAGCAATTGATTGGTTCGCTATCTCAGGATATCGGGCAATATCCCATGATTGAGATCTCAAACTTGGGATATTGTTTTCATAGCATAATGTCCAGCTTTGCAACAAATAACCCACTAATAAATCCCGGCAAAAAGTGATCTTGTTTTCTTTAGGAATGTTCACGTGTAGTAGGCCTATAGGCCTATACTAAAACAATTAATAACCTCAGGCTCCGGGAAAAGTGGTTGCTATTCCCCACTTTTCACTATTCAGAAGTATTTTAAACCACAGCGCTCTCACATCCTCTTCTCTCGCTCACACCAGGGTTATCAAAAGTTGATATATTTACTCTAAATATCGCAACTAACATTTTCTCAGTTCCCTTTAATGAGATGACTCGCTTATATGTTCAAATAAAGGACTTAAAAGTTGAAATAATACAATTATTTCGGCAAGCATTATTGATGCAAGTAAGAATTACCTGATAGAATTTCAATACTCCATCAATAAAGACACTAAAAGTAGCTTATACGACTTCTTTGTCTGTTTGGAGAGGTGGAGATGGATAATGACTTTGTAGAGATGGAGGATGTTCCAGCTTGGCTTTGGAGAATCCTTCATCTTTCTTGGTCGATCACACATTTAACGCACGTCTTTATGAGCCATCTTTACCTGAAATAGCTCCACCTGAATTATATTAATGGTCAATTGTAAATCTGCAGAGGTTTACAAGACTTACAGTAGGCATCAGCACAGAAATGGCCAGTGGTATTTTGAGCATGTGTTCCTTCCAACATCACCGATGTCTATGGAGAAAAGTCGGGGTCCTAGTATTGATCCCTGTGGCACGCTCTTCTGGAAAGTTCATTCAGCCAACATCTTTCAATCAACTTGATTTTATTTGTATAGTTCAATGGAAGTAGTCGTATATTTACCGTTTTAAAGTCACGTGGCTCCACTTTAAATATGTCATGACACTTAACATTGTCTTATCTTTTAAAGTCCTTCAATTCCTCCTCTAATTTGCGATGGCCAGCACCCTTTACCACTCCCACCAAGATCACCAGCACCACCCCTACACCTACACCATCACCCCATATAACACCATCCGCCATCTACCATCCAACCAACACGCCTCTAATAAAACCACCCAGTCAATCACCACCATCCCTCCACCACTACCAGCCCTCCGTGACCTCCCCCACCAGCACCCCCCTAAAAACACCTCCCGTCAACCAGCACCCCCCCCGCCCCCCGCCCCTCTGCCCGCCCACCGCCCACCGCCGCTTGGGGGAGAAAGTGCTGCTTTGTCAATGAAGACCGGAGCCTGGGAGCGGCGGAGATTCACGCAAACTTTCCAGATCTGCTGTCGGAATAACAAACCGCTCCTCGTCCACACGCCGCCGAACGGGGGTCTCGGGAAACGGACGGAAGCAGCAGCCGAGCAACGGGAGAGCAGAGAAGCAGTAAGTCCGATCTGTGTATTCGGTAGAAGGACAGAGAGTAGGGAGAAGACGTGAACCTTTTCTGTGCAGCGGAGGAGATGAACGGAAGCGGCAGCCCACCGTGACCAGAATAAGACCCTTCTACACCACGCACACACTCACAGCCACCGGATAAATAGTTCACGGATTGTGCGAATCATTTGCACAGCCGTCTATTGCGGTTTCCTAGCGAATTGCATGAACTGTTGTGTTGACCCACTGTAACAGTTGGTGTGCGTCTTAGAGACATTGTCGTACATTTATTTGATTTTAATGTGCTAAACAGTCTAGCTTGTAAATGCGACAATATAACAGTTCTGTCTTCTTCTCCCGTGTTTACTCTTCCAACTCCCAGTTTGAAAGCTTTGTTCTTCATTTTACATGACTGAAGTTCCATAACTTTCGATGCATAACTTTGCACATGATTTATCTGGAAATGCATTTCGCAATCTTCCTGACGTGCTCTCCCAAAAGAGGATGAGTCACAGCCATTCATTGTACGGCCGACATCCCGTCAAGAAGGGGAAGCAGTGAGTGGAGCTCTGGTGTGAAACCGAGATGTTGATGAGATGTTCGAGACATTTCCCCTAAAGAGCAGTTAATTTATGAACTGGCGCATACTAATCTGTCTGACTTGGGCTATTGGCGAAAGAGGAACCGGGAATCCCTCAGCTTGGGACAGGAAGTAAAGAGATTAATTTAAACTTCTACATTTCTCTTTTATTTTGTTCTTTGCAGAAGTCCGTCTTGTACTTTGGGTTAGTAAGCATGGTTCGGTGGGGTACTGGTATGTCCAGCTGGGTGTTCCTGGTTGTTCTGGGGGTGTCCCTGGCTGCGGACCCCTGCCTCATCATCAGCGAGGTGAACGCGGACAACCCCAAGCTGGACACCACGGAGTTCGTGGAGCTGTACCACACGGGCGGCCAGCGCGCCCCCCTGGACGGATACACCCTGGTCTTCTACAACGGCAACGGCAACGTGGCCTACAAGGTGCTGGACCTGAAGGGCCAGACCACGGACGAGAGGGGCTTCTTCCTGGTGGGGTCGGTGGATCTGAGGCCCAAGCCCTCCATCCTGCTGCCCCCCAACACGGTCCAGAACGGCCCCGACGCCATCGCGCTCTACCGCAGCGGGGCGGCCCGCTACGCCGAGAAGATGAACGCCACGGCGGTGGGCCTGGTGGACGCCGTGGTGTACATGACGCGCTGGACCAGCAGCGCTGAGGTGCTGGCCGAGGTTCTCACCCCCGGGCAGAGGCCCTTCGTGGAGGACGAGGCCAGCCACGAGGGCGACGAGGCCATCGAGAGGTGCCTCCTCTCCGGGGACGCCTGGACCTTCCAGCTGGCGCCGCCGTCGCCCGGGCAACGCAACCGCTGCACGCCCCCGGCCCCGCCCCCCGGCCAGCCGCTCATCAGCGAGCTGAGGCTGGGCGGCGGGCTGGCCAACGGGTGGGTGGAGCTGACGGGGGTCCAGGGGGCGGGGCCTCTGGTGCTGGCGGTGCTGGACCGGGCGGGGGTGGCGACGGTTAGCATCGACGTGGACAACGCCAGGGACGCCATGGTTACCGTGGACATAGAGAAGAGCTTCATGAAGGGTGAGAGCAGCCATGCTGTCACTGCCCTCGCATTCACTTGGCACACGTCAGCACCGTCACGTTCACAACAGCCCCGTCACGTTCACGTCACCCCCGTCACGTTCACGTCACCCTCGTCACGTTCACGTCACCCCGTCACGTTCACGTCACCCCCGTCACGTTCAAATCCCCCCCGTCACGTTCACGTCACCCCGTCACGTTCACGTCACCCCCGTCACGTTCACGTCAGCCCCGTCACGTTCACGTCACCCCGTCACATTCACGTCACCCCGTCACGTTCACGTCACCCCCGTCACATTCACGTCAGCCCCGTCACGTTCACGTCACCCCCGTCACGTTCACGTCACCCCCGTCACGTTCACGTCACCACTAGGGGTGGGAATCTCTTTGCACCTCACGATTCAATTCGATTCCGATTATGAGGTCAACGATTAGATTCTGAAGCGATTATCGATGCATCTTGATGCATCTCGATGCAAAAAAAATTTCTATGTACATTTCCATGTGTGATTTTCAAATATATACATCTGGGTTTGCTACTCAGAGTTAGCTAATCACTTCCTACTTTTGTGATGATCATTAAAGACATCAACAGATGAATTAACTTATCTATTATTTCATAAGAGAGAAAGCTTTTGTCACAAATATGACTTTCTATGAACAATGCAATAATCAATGCACCTTGCATTATAACACAATATGGAAGCATGCATAAAATAGGTTTCAGTTTTATTTTCTTTCTAATCTTTCTTTTCTATGTCATTAAAGGAAAAGCTGCTCTTGAATTAGAAGGAGTTCTTGTGTCTGGCTGTGAGTTTGCGTGCATGCTATGCGTCGGCTGAATCGCAATCGTGTCAAGACAAATCAGATCGGCCAATACACGCTGAAGATAAATTAAATATTTTTAAAATGACAAAAATGATCCCTCTCTGGCGAACAGAATGTTGCAGCAGGCAAAAAAAAAAAAAGTTTTTTTTTAAATTTCGATTATTAATTTTTCCGCATCGAGACAGAATCGTTCCAGTGAGAATCGCGATGCATCGAAGAACTGATTATTTCTCCCACCCCTAGTCACCACCGTCACGTTCACGTCACCCCCGTTGCGTCACACTCAACTGCTGGCTAAACGTGTCATGAATTAAATCCTGTGTACCATGCAGTAATGGAGGATGTCTTGTTGCTAGGAGACCAGGCGGGCGCGGTGGCGCTCTACGGTGGCCAGGCGGCGGACTTCCTGGTGGGCAGCAGCCTCAATCACTCCCAGCCAATCGACGCTTTCGTGTTCTCGGGGCGGGGGGGAGTGCCTAGCGACAACCTGACGGAGACCCTCGTCCCCGGGAGAGCCCCCTACCAGCTCAGCCCCATGTGAGACTGGTTCTTCTGCCTGTCTTCCTGTGTGTCCGTCTGTCTGTTTCATCTGCCTGTCTGTCTCTCTGCCTGTCTTAACGTGATTGCCGTCTCCATGGGAGACCTGTTTGTCAGACTTTCTGTCTATCTGCCTGTCTGTCTCTGTGTCCATCTGTCTGTGTGTCCATCTGTCTGTCTCTCTGTCTCTCTGCCTGTGTCTTTTTGCCTGTCTGTCTCTCTGCCTGTCTGTCTCTCTGCCTGTCTGTCTCTCTGCCTGTCTGTCTCTCCGCCTGTGTCTCTGCCTGTCTGTCTCTACCTGTCTGTCTCTCTGCCTGTCTGTCTCTCTGCCTGTCTGTCTCTCTGCTTGTGTCTCTCTGCCTGTCTGTCTCTCTGCCTGTCTGTCTCTCTGCCTGTCTGTCTCTCTGCTTGTGTCTCTCTGCCTGTCTGTCTCTCTGCCTGTCTGTCTCTCTGCCTGTGTCTCTCTGCCTGTCTGTCTCTCTGCCTGTCTGTCTCTCTGCTTGTGTCTCTGCCTGTCTGTCTCTCTGCCTGTGTCTCTCTGCCTGTCTGTCTCTCTGCCTCTCTGTCTCTCTGCCTGTCCCATGTGATTGTGTCTTGGTAGCGCTCTCTGAGTGTCTTGTGTTTGGGGGGTCCGGTATGACCCTCCTGTCCTTCCCCGCTGTGTCCTGCAGTCTGCGTGAGGGGGGGGTGTACCTGAGCCGCTGTGGGGTGGCCCCGGGGCCCCGGGACCCAGGGGTGTTCTGGGAGGCCCCCCAGACCCCCAACATGCCCAACAACTGTCCCTGGCCCCGCACCTGTCCCCAGAGCGCAGGTGAGGAGTCCCCTGGTCTCTGTCTCTCACCCTGTCCCCTAGCCTCCTATCCCTGTCTCCTAGTCCCCTAGCTGCCTTGTCTCTGTCTCCTAGGGCCTGTCTCCTGCTCCCTCAGCTTCCTAGTCCCCCTTTTCCTGTCTCCCAGTCCCTGTCTCCTAGTCCCTCTTGCTCCTAGTTTCCTATCTTGTCCCCTACTCTCCTAGCTTGTTGCCTTGTCCCGGTCTCCTAGTCTCTTAGCTTCTCTCCTAGTCCGTCTCTCCCCTTGTCTCCTATCCTGTCTCCTAGCTTCCTTACCCCTCCCCTCCCTTTCTCCCAGGCCTTGTCTCCTAGTCTCCTAGCCTGTCTCCCTGTCACCTCACCCCTCCCCCCGTCTCCCAGGGCCCCCGGGCACCACCGACGCCCCCCCCCACCTGCCCCCCTGGGGGCGGGGCGACTTCGTGATCAACGAGCTGAACGCCGACAGCCCCGGGGCGGCGGAGGACGGCGAGTACGTGGAGCTGTGGCACCCGTCGGGCCGCCGCGTGGCGCTGGCCGGCCTCTGGCTCCTCCTCTTCAGCGCCCACGACAACCGGCCCTACCGCGAGATCAGCCTGAGCGGCCACTTCACCACCGCCCGCGGCTACTTCCTGCTGGGCAGCGACCGGCTGGTGCCGGCGCCGTCGCTCCGCCTGCCGCCCAACACCATCCAGAACGGGCCGGACGCCGTGGCGCTCTACCGCAGCCCCGACGGACCCCCCTCCTCCCTGCAGTCGGGGGTCCCCACCGCAGGCCTCCTGGACGCCGTGGTGTACCGCCTGAAGGGGTCCGACAAGGCGGCGCGGACGCTGAGCGACGCGCTGACGCCCGGACAGCTCCCCCTGCTGGAGGACGCCACCGCGCTGCCCGGGGACGAGGGGCTCAGCCGCTGTGGGGGGCTGCACCCCGCCGACCTGTCGGCCTTCGCCGTGAGGAAACCTTTTTCATACCGTCCTTTATCATAGTTAGTCCTTATCACTGTTACTGTCTGTCCTCTATCACTGTTACTGTCTGTCCTTTATCACTGTTACTGTCTGTCCTTTATCACTGTTACTGTCTGTCCTTTATCACTGTTACTGTCTGTCCTCTATCACTGTTACCGTCTGTCCTTTATCATAGTTAGTTCTTTATCACTGTTACTGTCTGTCCTTTATCACTGTTACTGTCTGTCCTTTATCACTGTTACTGTCTGTCCTTTATCACTGTTACTGTCTGTCCTTTATCACTGTTACTGTCTGTCCTTTATCACTGTTACTGTCTGTCCTTTATCACTGTTACTGTCTGTCCTTTATCACTGTTACTGTCTGTCCTTTATCACTGTTACTGTCTGTCCTTTATCACTGTTACTGTCTGTCCTTTATCACTGTTACTGTCTGTCCTTTATCACTGTTACTGTCTGTCCTTTATCACTGTTACTGTCTGTCCTCTATCACTGTACTGTCTGTCCTTTATCACTGTTACCTGTCTGTTCCTCTATCACTGTTACTGTCTGTCCTTTATCACTGTTACTGTCTGTCCTTTATCACTGTTACTGTCTGTCCTTTATCACTGTTACTGTCTGTCCTTTATCACTGTTACTGTCTGTCCTTTATCACTGTTACTGTCTGTCCTTTATCACTGTTACTGTCTGTCCTTTATCCCAGCTACTGTCTTTTCTTTATCACTGTTACTGTCTGTTCTTTATCACTGTTACTGTCTGTCCTTTATCACTGTTACTGTCTGTTCTTGATCACAGCTACAGTATGTCCATTATCACAGTTAGTCTGTCCTTTATCACAGTTTCAGTCTTAAGTTAGTCACAGTTGCAGCCTTTATCACAGTCATCATAACTTATTATGATCTGGTTAAATATCTGGTTTAGAGTAGAGTGACGTAGCTCGGGTCCTTCAACTCATGGTTCTTACGTTATAATATCTTATTAGCAGATTTCACGTGTTAGCAGAATGTGCTGCATGTAGCATGTTCATTTTAAGCGTGAGTGCAGTCGTGTTCTAACGAAGAGTGTGTCGGTCACATGGTGTCAGGTGGCCCAGCCCACTCCTCTGAGGGAGAACGCGTGTCCTCCGCCCCCGCCCCCGCCAGAGGGCGTGGTCGTCAACGAGGTGTCAGTCGCCCGCTGGACCAACCAGAGCCGGCAGTGGGGGTCGTTCGTGGAGCTGGTGGGCCCCCCCCGCACACCGCTGAAGGGTCTGGTGCTGCTGGCCCTCGGGGAGGAGGACGGCGGCGGCGCCATCTTGGCTCTGCCACTGACGGGCTCCACGGACAGCGGGGGCTTCTACCTGGTGGGCAACGTCACCGGGGCAGGTAACCACGGCGCCCCCTCTGGGTCTGGAATATGTTTGGGCTGCGCAATTAATCACCTTTTCATTTTCATTTTCATTTTCGGGTCAAACAATATTTTTCTTTAAGTATATTTATTATATGAATTAAATGTTTTATAGAAATGGCAGAACAGCTGGATACATATTTGACCATTATTTGCAATTTCAACATTTTGTGTTTTTTTAAGTGGAAATTTACAATTTGTTTTTCTTGGAGAGAGGTGCTGAATAAGTGCATCATGTTTTAAACTCAAAAATAATTTTTGGAATAATCGTGATTTCAATATTGACCAAAATAATCTTGATTATGTTTTTTTTCCCGTAATCGAGCAGCACTAGAATATGTTGCTTTCTCTGTCTCCAGTTCGCACTCAGAGGTAGCTTAGCCTACTCCTTATTTAGAATGTTGTGGTCTTTAGCATATAAGCACACACACACATACGGAAGCCTTGTCGGCAAGGTATAGTTTAAAGGTAGTGAGCACGTTGGGTTAGCATAGCTACTACTTGCATGGTAGGAGTTATGGCATGTCACTAAACAAACAGGTTTTCTCTCTCTCCCCCCCCCCCCCCCCCGCCAGACCAGAGTTTCCCAGAAGGCACCACGGTGCCGGCGCGGGGGGGCGTGGCCCTGTGTCACGACGTGTTCAGCGTGTGTCGCTCGGTGGCGACCCGCGGCCTGGCTAACGTCAGCAGCATCAGGGACTCTGTGGTGTTCAGCCACCACCAGGCCCTGCTGCTCAGCCTGGGAGCCAGCATGGGAGAGCAGGTCCTGCCTGCACCCAGGTGAGGGTGGAGGGGTGAGGGTGGAGGGGTGGAGAATGGATGTCTGGAGGAGGAGCAGATGGGATGATAGGGTGACGGGATGATGAGATAGAGAGAGGAAGAGGTGGAGGAGGGTGAGGCCGATTGTTTCACTGACTGATGAGTACTTTTCCTAATATTGACGACAATGGGGTTGAATCAATGTTGATCAGAGCAGAGGTGATTGGTGATCAGTCTGCCTGGTTGTGGGGTACTTTACTGTCCTTCTTTGTGTTGTTATCTCTACTGTTATTCTTCATAACTGTGTGTGTGTGTGTGTGTGTGTGTGTGTGTGTGTGTGTGTGTGCGTGTGTGTGTGTGTGTGCGTGTGCGTGTGCGTGTGCGTGTGCGTGTGCGTGTGCGTGCGTGTGTGTGTGTGTGTAGGTCAGTGCAGGCAGGTCCAGTCTCTCTCAGTCGCTGTACGTGCTGTCAGCCCAGAAGCCCCACCTCCTGGACTAGCTCCGCCCCCACGCCTCGCACCACCAACCTGTGCCCGAGCTCCGCCTTCTCAAGCAGTATCGACCTATGCCTCGGCCCTCTGGCCAGTGATTGGCAGGACCACTCGGCCAGTAAGACCAGAGATTTTGCCCGACCCATATGACCACTTTCAGCTCTACTGCTCATGCTATCGCTACCAATGCTGCTCACGCTACCACTATTGCTATTGTGACTGTTACCAACTGCTACTATTAGCTCACAACCATTACTGCTACACTGAGTGCTACCGCTGATGCATTATGAATATGCATCACATTATTTAGACCATGTTGTCCCTTGACTCATGATTAAGGTTAGACCCCCACAAAACTATACACTGTGTGTGTGTGTGTGTGTGTGTGTGTGTGTGTGTGTGTGTGTGTGTGTGTGTGTGTGTGTGTGTGTGTGTGTGTGTGTGTGTGTGTGTGTGTGTGTGTGTGTGTGTGTGTGTAGACTGCAGTGACCTCCTCCTTCAGGGCAGCAGGGTAGCTGAGGTGGCCGGGTACTTGGAGCAGAGCTGCCACTGTGGCATCAGCGCCCTCTATCTGCAGGGTAAGATATAACATACAAGATATAATATAATATATACCCTATATAAAATATTTACTATATAATATAATGTTCACACACGCCGCCCCCTACCTGCAGTGTGCGGTTATCTTATCTTATCCTGGGAACCTCATACACACACACACACACACACACACACACACACACACACACACACACACACACACACACACACACACACACACACACACACACACACACACACACACACACACACACACACACACACGTTGACATCAGTTATAGGACTCAATATAGAGTTTAAAGGAACTATGGACTTTGGGTCCAACATCTCTAGGCTTCAAGTTCTGGTGCGTGTCGAGCTGGCTCAGGGTCAAGGGCAGCATGATGGCTCTGTCGGCCCACCAGAAGACCCTCATCCTGCAGACCTCCTCCTCACACCTCCCCCCTCCCAACGGAGAGGGCAGCTGCTCCGGCCCCAACGCGGACCCCCACACCAGCACAGGTCAGCTTCTACCCCGTACAGATCTATATCGAACCAACTCTTAACCTTCTAGCTTCTACCCCTTACAGATCTACAATCCCAGCATCTCTTAACCTTCTAGATTCTACGGCGTACAGATCTAAAATCAAACTATCTTTTCACCTTCTAGCTTCTAACGCCCACAGATCTGGTCTTGCCTTGAAGGTCTGGTAACCGTATGCTCGTATAAACCAGCCTGACCAGCCTGAATGTATTTTAATTGTGAGGTCCCTCTGGTCCGAATGTAATGTTATTGTGCTCCCTCCGGCCTTAATGTAATGTTATTGTGCTCCCTCTGGTCTGAATGTAATGTTATTGTGGTCCCTCTGGTCTGAATGTAATGTTATTGTGCTCCCTCTGGTCTGAATGTAATGTTATTGTGCTCCCTCCGGCCTTAATGTAATGTTATTGTGTGGTCCCACAGGTCTGGATGTAATGTTATTGTGGTCCCTCCGGCCTTAATGTAATGTTATTGTGTGGTCCCACAGGTCTGGATGTAATGTTATTGTGCTCCCTCTGGCCTTAATGTAATGTTATTGTGGTCCCTCCGGCCTTAATGTAATGTTATTGTGTGGTCCCACAGGTCTGGATGTAATGTTATTGTGTGGTCCCACAGGTCTGGATGTAATGTTATTGTGGGATCTCTCTGGTCTAAATGGTATTTAATGTTATTGTGGGATCCCTCTGTGGGGTGTTCCACAAAGCAGGTTTTATCACATAACCGGGTAAGTTAACTCAGGGTTTGCGGTAACCCTGTGGTTTTCCGTTCCAAAATGAACACAGTATGTTAGTTACTTTCGAAACATATGCTCTGAATCTAACCTGGTCGGAGCAGGTTTTGCGCAGGTTAAGTTTGGAACATAACCGTTTTTTTGGTATTTAAACCCGCGTTCACCGCAGATTTCATGTGTTCACAATTTGCGCTGTGCGGCACGCGCACGGTTTGCATGTGTTACTTCAAAAACAAACAAAATCTAAAATACAAGAAAAACAGAAAAACCTACATTCAACCAGTGGGGTACCCTCACATGGCCCCTGACTCTCTGAGGAGGTACCTCCAGGAACCCCCTCCATGCCAGGGGGCCCTGAATGTCTATTGCCAGCTCCTCCACCGGGGTCAAGACAATTTGAGGGCCAGATCCAGTCTGCCGACTGTCTGCCTTTTTACGATTGGCTTAAATAAAATGGGCTTATTTAAATGCAGGAGTGCAAATATCATATGACAATTTCAATACAAAATATACCAATGCGATGCTGGGAAAATACCAGTTTGTATGTTTTTTTACTTAATTTTTACTTGATCCGCTGACCGCTTGGGAGCCATCGGAGTACATATTTTTTAGAAGAAAAGGGTTATGCGGTAGGAACGTTAAAAATGCTCAACTGGGATATTAATAGATTCATGGCTCAAATATTAAGGATCATGGTTTTGACGTGTAACTAACGCATTTACGTGGTCAGCGATCCGCTGCCAGGCTTTGGTTCTCCGGGTTGCAGAGGCTTTAGCGTTCCCTGTTCTTGTGATAATGTCCTTCTCCTCGCCATAGCTCTCCAGGAGAACCTGGAGTTCCATTTCATTGAAATAAGCGGCCCGTTTCGCCTTTTCGATCAGGGTTTCCATGATCCATACATCACGCCTTTATAGGTTTGGCGTGGACGCGCACAACCCTGTGTTAACCAACCCCCTGTTGATTGAACTAATGCATTACCCGTGTGTTGGAACCGACAGCTCTGGTTTAGTTGGCACTGGGTCAATCAACCTAGAGGTCAGCGTTAACTCTGTTTGTTAAACCTCCGTTCGTGGAATACCCCACTAGCCTTAATGTAATGTTATTGTGCTCCCTCTGGTCTGAATGTAATGTTATTATGGGATCTCTCTGGTCTGAATGGTATTTAATGTTATTGTGCTCCCTCTGGTCTTAATGTAATGTTATAGTGCTCCCTCTGGTCTTAATGTAATGTTATGGTGGTCCCTCTGGCCTTAATGTAATGTTATGGTGGTCCCTCTGGTCTTAATGTAATGTTATGGTGCCCCCTCTGGCCTTAATGTAATGTTATGGTGGTCCCTCTGGCCTTAATGTAATGTTATGGTGGTCCCTCTGGCCTTAATGTAATGTTATGGTGGTCCCTCTGGCCTTAATGTAATGTTATTGTGTGTTCTGTTGCAGAGTCTGCGCTGAGGCTCCAGGTCGCTCTGGCCCTGGGTCTAGTGGGGTTGCTAGGGCTCGGAGCAGCGCTGTTCACATACCTCTACAAGAAGAGGTAGAGTCTCGCTCTCTCCCTGGCACTCCCTCCCTTCTCGGTCTCACTCTCTTCCGCTCTCGTTCCTTTGATCCCTTGTTCTTTTGTTCTTTCTTTCTTTCTCTCCTCTCTCTTCCAGAGTCCACGGGTTGTATTTGTCTTATGCACGGTATAACAAAGGCTCATTCCAACAGGGAAATTCCCAATGACGTGGTAAGCAGAAGTACGTATAAGGAGTATCAAATTATTAAGAGTCAAAAATGGACATGAAAATCGGTCTGAATCATCTCCTTAGCCTTGCAGACTTTGACGAAGAGGTGGTTTTTGTCCCGGCACCATGTTGCACAGGCACTGGCCTCTGTGGAGTGTAAATTGTGTAACGCGCAACTTGCAGTTTACTGATAGGCGTACAAGGCATTTATAAGTCCTGGTTAGTCTAATCGCCTCTCACACTCAAAGCCAGCTCCACCTCCGTCATTAGGACAGGTACACCCCGGGGAACCCGGTTTTGCGACTGGGTGAGCAAACGGAGCACTGGCACCAGGTTGTAAAGTAGCCTCTTCCAGGCTGGAGAATATTTCAAAAGGCGATAGTCTGATATTATTATAATATCAGTTATAATACCATTTATTCGTTCAACTAGTTATGTTTACCACCAGATACTCAACACCAAAGCAGACCCACCATCTTTTTCGTCTGGGAACAATTAATGTACGCACCTGTAAGTGCAAGAGCAAATTAGCGGATTGTGTAACTCATGTAAGCATTTAGCACAAGATATAGTATGTATGCAGGAGACTCGTATAAGAGGCGAGGGTGAGATAAAGTTTGATGATCGTGTGTTAAAGGATTGGCATGTTATATACAACGGAATGAGTATAGCACGGGCAGGAGTAGCAATCGTCATGGCACCACATGTCCGGCTCATGGATGTGGAGCATATTATGGAGGGTAGAATTACAATGATTAGATTCAAGGTACACTGAGTAAAGCTGGCAATATACTCATGCTACAGTCCGACTGAGGAATACAGTACCTCTTCTAAGGAAAACTTCCACCGGACATTACAAAGAGCCATGCTACAAATGAGAAAAGAACATCCCTCATACAAGATCATTGTGGCTGGAGATTTCAATGCAACCATTGGGCAGGACTGTAACCATGATACATGGAAAGGTGTTGGCCCCTACCATGATGAAGATCCTTCTAGCTTCAATGGCACGAAACTCCTTGAAACTGCTGAGTGCAACCAGCTCCATATTTTGAACACTATGTTTGCAACAAGTTCCAATGAACATAGATGGACATTCCACTCTAACCTCGGGTATAAGTGTAGACTTGATTACATCTTAACCGGCTGGTATGTCTACCCCATGGAAAGTCAAATTTTCGACTCAGACCATAGGATGGTGGTAATGACTGCAACCTTTTCAACTAGAAAGCAAGTACACAGGATTTTCCGAAGACCCAAAACCCCTCCCATACGCCCTGATATTAAACAACTGAGGGATGACCCCGCTATCCAAGGCAAGTATGGTGCCAAGCTTGACTATACTGCTGGGGGATGTGGGAAGAATATTGAGATGGAAGATGCGGAGGGACTTGTGAGAGATGCGATTTTAACGGCGTCTAAAGAAAACGATACCAGAGTGTAGCAAGAAAGACTTAGAGAAACCATGGACGTGTCAAGCCTATCAAGAACTATCGCGGAAATTCTTGGCTGACAAGGACCCGGTAAAGAGAAAGTCCCAAAACTATCAGACCAGAAAGATGCGTACAGAACTGAAGAATGCCTACTTCAAAACTAAGGCAGACCAACTGAATTTTGCGAGTGAACAAAGGGACACAGAACAGGAATTCCGGCTCATGAAACGACACACTTCAATGGCACGGCTGAATAGACCACTTGTCTCAACTCGAAAACTCGAGGAACACTTCACTACTAACTTTAGTGACCGTAAATGCGAGCCGCAACCCGAACTAGAACAACCGGAGTGCTACCCCTACATAGTGCCACCAGATGACACGCCCACGATTGATGACGCGATACCAGAACATGGAGAAGTAGAGAACAGTGTAAAGAAACTGAAGAATGGCAAATGTCAAGGGACAGATAACATCTATGCAGAACAACTAAAATACTCGCATTCAACAGGACTGATTAACTATATCGTGCTACTCATCGGTTTGATATGGTCATGCACTCAGGTACCAGTAAAGTGGCAAACAGCAAGCATTACTTGTTTATACAAGAAGTGCCGGAAGTCATTGGCAGAGAACTATAGAGGGCTAAGTATAATAGCTACAATATCGAAAGTCTTGTCTGGGATAGTTGTCGAAAGGATACGGGAAGTATATGAACACATCCTCCTGCAGTCACAGTTTGGCTTCAGAGCCAACAGATCGACCACTGACTCCATATATGTACTACGTCATCTACTCGAGGATGCAAGGAAATCAAAGAGGCCACTCTTTATAGCATTTGTGGACCTGAAGGCTGCCTATGATTGGATTCCGAGGGATGCCTTATTTAAATGTCTAGAGATCCGACTGAGATCCCCTCGTTTGGTGTCTATACTACGCGCACTCTATACCGGTACAAAGGCATATGTGAAAGGAAGTAAGCACCTTTTTGACACATTAGTAGGATGTAGACAGGGAGCACTGGAATCTCCAATCCTTTTCAACATTTATTTGGATTTCGTAGTACGAGTTGCCCGTCATGAAGTACTGAAGGAACGACCAGACTCAGGTATTAAGGTTGCATATTGTATCCCAAATGAAGTATCCCCACGGGAGTATCGCTCGAGAGCTCCATCTCGCGGGACTACCCAGGTAACGGAACTGTTATATGCCGATGATGAAGCAATTTTTGCCAACTCCGTAGTGAAGACCATCCTAGAAATCTATGACCGGACTTTCACACGTTTTTGGCTTGAAGATGTCGTACAGTAAAACCGAGAGAATATGGCCTTCAATGTTGTGATGATGCAATAAAGAACCAATGAAAGTCTGATAAAATATTAGCAATAACAAAATCAAGAATGTGGGAACTTTCAAGTACCTCGGGTACACGATTACCAATGACGAAGCAAAAACATCTCGCTTCCTTCATGCAAGGATTGGTGCTGCCTTCCAGAAGTGGGACGAACCAAACATGTTCTCACAGACCGACGGATACGATTATCAACGCGAGTTAGGTTCCTGACGACGTGCGTGCGGTCTCGCCTCCTGTACAGCATCCAGGCTTGGGCATTTACAGAGGCAGAGCTTGATACCCTTGAGGTTATATGGACTGGGTTCCTGAGGAGAATGGTGAAAGGGGGGTACGTTCGAAAAAATGTTCCCAGAGATAGGGGAAGGCAAGGACCGACGGACAAGGATTTGGACTGGCGTTTTGAACTTTGGAACGATAGACTCCGGGAGATTAACACAAACGCTACCGATCCGCAACTTTCTGTTTACCGCCAACATGTTAAATACATCGCTCATGTGTGCCGGTTAGAGAACAATACCTTACAAAAGCAAGTATTGTTTAACATTAAAAATCCCAGAAACGTCTGGAGCAAAATAGAAACGGTACTTGGGGTTGATGTTACACAAGCTAGAAGAGCCATGATGTCAAAGACAGACATCCTGCTGCTGCTGGAACCGAGACTTCCAACTCTCCAGCAGTAGGGCCCCAAGGCCAGATATGCGCCTAGCGGGAAAACCGATGATGATGATGATGTAGGCTTTCTTATCGTTGTTGGAGGTTCAATGGTGTTCTGGTCGCCTGCAACCTCAAGGTTGACGGTGGTGCTGTGTTTGACCACACAGTCTCTCTCTCTCTCTCTCTCTCTGTCTGTCTGTCTGTCTGTCTGTCTGTCTGTCTGTCTGTCTGTCTGTCTGTCTGTCTGTCTGTCTGTCTGTCTGTCTGTCTCTGTCTCTGTCTTCTGTCTCTGTCTCTGTCTCTGTCTCTGTCTCTGTCTCTCTCTGTCTCTGTCTCTGTCTCGGAAGTGAAGTAAACAATTTTGGCATATGGTTGCGAACTTAACTTTGTAGTTACAAGGTTGGTCCACAAGGTGGCACTGTTGTTCTCTGTAAACGGCATGGTGAGCTCGGTTTGGTGTTTGTGTCGCCCTCTGCAGGCGGCCGCTGAACTACCACTCCATGGAGCTGAGCGAGAACAGAGACGGGCCTGTCTGAGTTCTGAACTGGCACGGCGAATCAGCTCCCGCTCACCTCTAAAGGATCCAATCAGGGGCCAGCTGCTGCAGAGCGGCACGTAACAATTATCAACACTGGAGAGACTGAATGGGATTTAGTGCTATTGAACGTGGTTTAATGTTGTTTAGCGTAACTTAACGCTAAATAACATTACTAGCATTAAATAACAAAATTTAACATTATTTAATGTGGTTTCACGTTTTTTTATATTAATAAGCATTACTTAAAGTTGTTCAGCAGTTTTCAACAATTTAAAACGTGAAATAATCCGTGAATTTACACCATACAAGAACATGTAAGCATGGTTTAAAAATAAATGTGTGTGTGTGTGTGTGTGTGTGTGTGTGTGTGTGTGTGTGTGTGTGTGTGTGTGTGTGTGTGTGTGTGTGTGTGTGTGTGTGTGTGTGTGTGTGTGAAGGGGGATTGTGTGTGTGTTAATGGGGAGAGGGGGTTGTGTCTGTGTTGCTCATGTCTGTTGTAACTCATGTTTAACTTAGGGAAAATAACGTGAAAGAAGTGTTTTTATTTGATACCTGAGTAATAATCTTTTGTTCCGTGAATATATTTACCTTTCTGTATATTAACCCTAACCTTTATGTTGTCTTTAACACGCCCTGGTACTAAACAATTACCCTTTTTAAACACCCTAACTCTTAACACACTTCACTGATGAAGACAAGAATATTTGCAAATCATTTTGAGTTGCTTCTTATTGACATTTGTTTTAAATGATTAATTATTGTTTATGACGCCGATGAAATCACACCAAGGTAAAAGAACATTTTAAATTATATAACTTTTTCATTGTTTTGTTTTTTGATTAAGTCATGTTTTTTGTTGCCTTCCCAAAGGTACGTTTGTTCAGCTCATGCACTGTGGAAACTATTTTTGAAATAAAATATATTTTTCTGATGAGCAACAGAATTGTCAGCATTTGTGATCCAACCACGCAGACAAACTGTAATCCTGTAATCTGGTCATCTGCAGGCTCCGTGCTAGCACAGAGTGAAACATTATAGTTAACTATTTAAACAACGACTTAATAATTTACATTTCTTCATAATCATTTAGCCGATGATTTTATCCTGAGTGGTAACAGAAAGAAGTGATGCTGAGAACAACTAACATTTGGTGTAAAAACTTCAAAGAATAACCTGAAAGAGTGCAGAGGATAGAAACCAGAGATACAAGTCACTTATTCTTTAGAAGTGATACCTGTTGTTAATGTTATACTCAAATGAACCAAATGTTAGGTTATACGTGAACCTAACCATGAGAGCTGTACCCTATGTCACCGTTGAACCGGAGACTGAATGTGTTTGTGTGATCAGCGTCATCGTGCGTTCACACAAAGAACCATTTCGACATGCTTTACTTCTGCACAGGAAGACCAGAGGTTAGAGACAGGAAGCTGTTCGGAGGAGATAGTTTCCTTCTTGACTTGCCAAACTGTATATGAGTGAGACCGGTTGCACAGCGAAGCACCTTGTGTTGAACCTTCTAGTGATTAACTAAGTAAAAGCGGCCCGGATCTCTGCAGAACCGACTGATGGTGAGTAGGTCCACATCCTCCAGACTTTGTGCTTGATAGGAATATGGTCATGTTTGTTTGGAATTCAATGTAAACCAAAGTCTTCTGATTTACACCACCTCGATAATTACCTTTTCTAAATAATGAGGCGTTTTTGATCATTTAAAGTCGATATATTATAACACCCAGTGAGTGTGATTAGCCATGACATAGCTAATCACACTCTCACCTTTAATCAAAACGTCACTTTAAGAAAATACTAATTATAACATATATATATATTATATACCGGTAACCTATATATATATTATGCATTATATCCCTCATATAACCACACATTCAATTATATGTTGGCCTCATTTGAATAATACTAAAATACATTGATACAATATAAACGTGTACACATGGTATGGCAGTAACTATCATGTTGTGTTCACCGACCTTGTTTCCATGGTAACAACACCACTTGTTACAACAGTTATGAAAATGTGTTTCTGTGATGCAACGGAAGTTGAGGTTATTCTCGTGTGTTTCTTTTGTCACAGTGTGATTGAACTTACAGCTACACTGACTGTCCTTTATCACAGTTACAGTCTGTCCTCTATCACAGATTCAGTCTGTCCTTTATCACAGCTACAGTCTGTCCTCTATCACAGATTCAGTCTGTCCTTTATCACAGCTACGGTCTGTCCTTTATCACAGATAGTCTGTCCTTTATCACAGCTACAGTCTGTCCTTTATCACAGCTACAGTCTGTCCTTTATCACAGATACAGTCTGTCCTTTATCACAGCTACAGTCTGTCCTTTATCACAGCTACAGTCTGTCCTTTATCACAGCTACAGTCTGTCCTTTATCACAGATACAGTCTGTCCTCTATCACAGATTCAGTCTGTCCTTTATCACAGCTACAGTCTGTCCTTTATCACAGATACAGTCTGTCCTTTATCACAGATACAGTCTGTCCTTTATCACAGATACAGTCTGTCCTTCATCACAGCTACAGTCTGTCCTTTATCACAGCTACAGTCTGTCCTTCATCACAGCTACAGTCTGTCCTTCATCACAGCTACAGTCTGTCCTTTATCACAGCTACAGTCTGTCCTTTATCACAGATACAGTCTGTTCTTTACTACAGCTAAAGTCTGTTCTTTATCACGGCAACAGTCTATGTTCTATCACAGCTATGAACTTTACTTTAGAAAGCTACGGCCTTTCGTGTATCACAGCTGCATTCGGTCGTGTATCACATTTACAGTCTGTCGCTTTCACTTCTACAGCCTATATTTACAATTACATTTACAGCATTTTGCAGACTCTTTATTCCAAAGCGATTCACAAAGGTTAATTAACACCTTGACACACCGTCGGCGGAGTCAACCACGCAGGGCGACAGCCAGCTCGTCAGGAGCAGTCAGGGTGAGGCGTCTCAGGGACACATCGACACAAGTACACCTGCTCTACCTCCTGAGCTGAGCCCACCCAATAGTCCATCCTTAATAACAGTTACCGACATGTCCTTTGTCACAGCTCCAGTCTGTCCTTTTATCACATGGGGTCACATGTGACCCCATGTGACCGATTCACACGAGGCGTTGGATCCCTCACAGCTCCTCCTGAATACCTGTGCAGGTGAACCTGGAGCTGGCCTGCGGGGGCGGAGCGGCGAGCACCTGTCCAGGTGGTCAGTGAGGGGCTCATGCAGCGAGGCGGCCGGCAGTACGAGGCCCTGCTGGGCCGCAGCGAGAGAGTCACATGGCAGAGAGACTGCTACATGGACCTCCAGTCCAACCCCGGAGGACCCCCCTCCAAGAGCGACAGAGATGCCCACGGTAGGCAGCGCCCCCCGGGGTCGTAGGGGCGGGCCCTCGCCGGACGCGAGATGTGCTTGTGTTGGGTGTGTTGACTTTTGTTTGTTTCGGGGTGTTTACTTGTGATTATATTGGGTGTGTTGACATGTGTTTTTACATTGGATGTGATTATATCGGATGTGTTCATATTGGATGTGTTTATATTGGATGTGGGGACTTGTGATTTGGGTGGTATTATATTGTGTGTGTGTTGACATGTGTTACATTGGATGTGTTTGTGATCACAATGGGTGTGTTTACATTGGGTGTGTTGACATGTGATTATATTAGATGTGTTTATATTGGATGTGTTGATATGGGATGTGTTTATCTCAGATGTGTTTACATTGGGTGTGTTTATATTGGGTGTGTTTACATTGGATGTGTTGACATTGGATGTGTTTGTGTATTTGATGTATTTTGTTCATATTGGATGTGTTTGTGTTTATATTGGATGTATTTCAATGGAAGTGAATATATTGGGTGTGTTTATATTGGGTGTGTTGACGTGTGTTGGATGTGTTTGTGTTCATATTGGATGTGATTGTCTTCATATTGGATGTGTTTGTGTTCATATTGGATGTGTCTGTGTTCATATTGGATGTGTTGGTGTTCATATTGGATGTGTCTGTTCATATTGGATGTGTTTGTGTTCATATTTGATTGTGTCTGTGTGTTCATATTGGGTTGTTTGTTTGGTGTGTATACATTGGATGTGTTGACATTGGATGTGTTTGTGTATTTGATGTATTTTGTTCATATTGGATGTGTTTGTGTTTATATTGGATGTATTTCAATGGAAGTGAATATATTGGGTGTGTTTATATTGGGTGTGTTGACGTGTGTTGGATGTGTTTGTGTTCATATTGGATGTGATTGTGTTCATATTGGATGTGTTTGTGTTCATATTGGATGTGTTTGTGTTCATATTGGATGTGTTGTGTTCATATTGGATGTGTTTGTGTTCATATTGGATGTGTTGGTGTTCATATTGGATGTGTTGGTGTTCATATTGGATGTGTTTGTGTTCATATTGGATGTGATTGTGTTCATATTGGATGTGTTGGTGTTCATATTGGATGTGTTGTGTTCATATTGGATGTGTTTGTGTTCATATTGGATGTGTTGGTGTTCATATTGGATGTGATTGTGTTCATATTGGATGTGTTGGTGTTCATATTGGATGTGATTGTGTTCATATTGGATGTGATTGTGTTCATATTGGATGTGTTGGTACTCATATTGGATGTGATTGTGTTGGGGGTGTGGCTCCCAGGATCCGTTTGGATCCACCAGCACCAGCTGCAGCTCCAGCGCTTCACCACCGCCAGCTTCCTGCGCCGGGTGCTGTCCCACCTGCGGGTGCAGGAGCTGCTGAGCGTGGTGGACGAGATGCGGGTGGCGGACGGCGGAGGACGGCAGGTGGAGGAGCAGGTCATGACCCTTCTCTCCCTGCTGGCCAGCAAAGCCCCCCACGGCCCCGACGCCCTTCAGGCCTTTGTGGAGAACTCAGACTCCCATGAGGCCCGGCTCATCCTGACGCACGGTACCGCCCTCTCAGTCTCTCCCTGGTCCCCTCCCTGCGCGTAGAAGGCTAGGGTCACCCTGGAGCAAGGCTCGGGTTTAAGGAGTTAGAATTCTATTTTTAGTTGTGAAATTGATTCACAACATTTGGGGAAAACGTCTGAAGGAGCTAACGAATCGAGGCACTAATGAGGGAACTGATGAAGGGGCTTGAATATGTGATAGTGCTATACATATATATATTGATCTCTCCTTCCTATCTCGACCTGTTCTGAATGCAAATCATAATAAGATCAGTTTTACAAGAAATATTTTATTGTCCGTACGAAACTACCGACAATAATTCTTCAGTCTAAGTGCATATAAAAAGAATCAATCACGCAATAATAATTATTATAATGAATAAATAATAACATGCACAAATAGAACTTGGGAAGGAGTCTGTAATCAACAGCGGGTAAAGCCTTGAGCTCAGCTGCTAAGTCCTGCGACCTCCACGTTCCCTCCTGCAGACCACATGGTGAAGGAGCACCAGACGGTGCTGCTCCAGAGGCTTGCTTCTTCCAGGGACCGAATGCACAGCGCTCCCCCCAGCCTGAGCAGCGCCTCTCCGGGCCCTGCTGCTGGTGGACGGGCTCTCCAACCTCCAGCAGAAGGAGCACGACCTCATGCAGGTCAACACCGCGCGGGGCAGCGGGAGGATCCACCTCCGACCCCTGGCCTTGGCCAGGCTGATGGAGCCCCTGACCCGGGTCAGCTCCTCTCCGAGGGTGTCTCTCACCGTGGGCGTGGCCGGCATTGGCAAAACGGCATTGGTCCGGCAGTTTGTCACCCAGTGGTGCCTGAGGAAGGTGTGCGGTGACATCAGCTTCGTCCTGCCCTTGTCCTTCTGGGAGCTCAACTCCCTGGAGAAGGTGTCCGCCGAGAGGCTGGTGAAGCTGGCCTTCCCGCACCTGAGCGACCCTGCCCTCGTCCTGAGCGGAGCCTGTCGGACGCTCTTGATTTTCGACGGCCTGGACGAGTTCCGCTGCAGGTTGAACTTCTCGGACGCATCCACGTGCAGCGACCCGAAGAAGGAGGTGAGCGTGGAGGACTTGGTGACCAACATCATCCGGGGGAACCTCCTCCCTAACGTGTCGGTGTGGCTGACGTCGCGTTCGGCCCACGCGGCGCTGATCCCCGTAGGACTGGTGGACCGGCTCACCGAGGTCCCCGGCTTCACCTCGCAGGACATCCACATGTTCCTCCACCACTGTCTGCCAGAACGGGACATGGCGGATCAGATCTGGGCTCACCTGGAGTCCCACAAGTTCCTGATGGTGATGTCCTACATCCCCTGCGTCTGCCAGATCGTGATGGACACCCTGAGGTACCTCCTGCAGAAGGGGTCGCCGGTTAGCCTTCCCAGGACCTGCACAGAGCTCTACGCACACTTCTGTGCCATGAACGCCGAGGCAGGGGAACCCAGAGGCCGGGAGCCCATGAGGATGGAGCAGGTCCAGGCCAGCCACCGGAAGCTCTTAGGACCCCTCGGCCGCCTGGCATTCTACGGACTCATCAAACACAAGTACACCTTCGGCGAGCAGGACCTCCGGACGTACGGGGTGGACCTGCCGTCCACGCAAGGCAGCCATGGTGCTGTGCTCCTTGTGCGGGAGGAGTCCGCCATCTTTGTGGCGTACCGCTTCACCCACCTGACGGTGCAGGAGTTCCTGGCGGCCACGTTTTACCACGTCTCCTCCAAGCGGGCCATCTTCGACCTGTTCTCCGAGAGCGCCATGTCGTGGCCCAAGTTGGGCTTCCAGAACCACTTCAGGAACGCCCTGCAGCGGTCGCAGCAGGACGACGGCGGGCACCTGGACGTGTTGGTGCGGTTCCTCGCGGGCTTGCTGTCTCCCAGCGCCGCCAAGCCTCTGGCAGCACTGGTGGGGAAGGACGACTGCAGCCAGCAGGTGTGGGCCGGGGGCTTCCTCCAGAGCCTGCTGGGTCCAGCGGGGGGCTCCGAAGGGGGTGCAGCCGTCTCCCTGCGGGAGGTCAACCTGGCCTATTGCCTCCAGGAGCTGAAGCACACAGAGCTGCTGTGGAAGGTGGAGGAAGCGCTGAGCAGCGGCAGTCTGGCCGGGACGTTGAGCCGGTCCCACTGCGTCGCACTGGCCTACCTGCTGCAGGTTTCTCCGGAGTGTCGCCAGGAGACCAACCTGTCGGACTGCCTCAACTACTCCACCGTCAAATGTCTGCTGCCGCAGCTGCTGTACTGCTCCCATCTGAGGTCAGATATCTGTCCTTCTATCAATGCTATCGTTTAGTCATTCAATTCAATTCAATTCAATTCAATTCAATTCAATTCAATTCAATTCAATTCAATTCAATTCAATTCAATTCAATTCAATTCAATTCAATTCAATTCAATTCAATTCAATTCAACTTTATTTCGCCATGTATACAGATACTAGGAATTTGATTTGGTCTTCTCCATGCAGGTAACACACAGTAAAACAGAAAGACAAAAACACAATCCAAGGACAAACAGTACCAATATGAGCAATAAATGAATAGGAATGGAGATAGTGCAGTGTTAAATAAAATTAAATGCAATGGTGTCCAAGTCTAAGAGTTATTTAGGGGGGCTATTGCTTGGGGGAGCATACTGTGGAGGTGACGTGATGTTTTGGACATAAGAGCCCTGTACCGCTTCCCAGAGGGGAGAAGATTAAACAGACTATTGGCAGGATGGGAGGGGTCAGCCGCAGTCTTCACAGCTCTGTTAATGGTCCTGGAGCTGTGGGGGTCCATGATGGGGGGGAGGGGGCGGCCGGGGAATCCCCTCTGCTGCCCGGACGACTCTTTGTAGCCTGGCCTTTGCACGGGCTGACGCAGAGGCGAACCAGGCGATGAGGGAGGATGTCAGCACGCTCTCTCGCAACTTATTTAATGTGACATATTTGTAGGTGAAGCGGGAAAAGACAACAGATCAGGATTGGACGGACCTATGGATGTATACATGTATGGATGAATGGCTGTATAGATTAATGGATGTATGTCTGGATGTATGTCTGGATGTATGGATGGCTGTTTCTATCCGTTCGTGAACAGATCGTCTCTGTTTGCAGGCTGGAGAACAACCACTTCAAAGACAATGTGATGGAGTTGCTGGGAAGCCTATTGAGTGCTAAAGACTGCCAGGTCCAGAA
The DNA here is from genome assembly GCA_900291075.1 of Melanogrammus aeglefinus. Classification (NCBI taxonomy): domain Eukaryota; kingdom Metazoa; phylum Chordata; class Actinopteri; order Gadiformes; family Gadidae; genus Melanogrammus; species Melanogrammus aeglefinus. The sequence continues at coordinate 81,727 of OLKM01000248.1, forward strand.
GATCAGGTCAGGTTCTGGAGCGGAACACCGGTTCGAAACAGGCAAACTATTCCATCGAAATCGACTACATTTCTCTCATGTGGTTCCTGCAGCGCAGTAACACTGCAGAAATGTGCAATCTCCTCTCTCCCTTACGACTGATTTGTTAACCGCTGTTTCCTGCACTCTTAATCTGCCACAAGTTTACTTTAACGTGACGTTGGTGTCGTTCGTGCCACACTTAATTTGTCCTTGTTTTTTTTTTACTGACTAGCTCTGTGAGTCAAATGTTCTTCCTCTCACTCCAATTTGGCTTCGGTTATGTTACATTTTAAACCAAACAATCCCCTCCTCTCCTCCTCCTCCTCCTCCCTCCTCCCTCCCTCCCTCCCTCCCTCCTCCCTCCTCCCTCCTCTCCTCCTCCTCCCTCCTCTCCTCCTCCTCCTCCCTCCTCCCTCCTCCTCCCTCCTCCCTCCTCCCTCCTCCTCCTCCTCCCTCCCTCCTCTCCTCCTCCCTCCTCCTCTCCTCCTCCTTCCTCCTCTCCATCCTCCCTCCTCCCTCCTCTCCACCTCTCTCCTCCCTCCTCCTCCTCCCACCTCCCTCCTCCCTCCTCTCCCCTCCCTCCTCCCTCCTCTCCACCTCCCTCCTCCCCCACCTCCCTCCTGCCACCTCCCATCCCTCCCACCTCCCACCGCCCACCTCCTCCTCCCACCTCCCACCTCCTCCTCCCACCTCCTCCTCCCTGCTAGTCTTGCGGACAACTCTATCGGCAACCTGGGAGCGAAAGCTCTGAGCCGAGCCCTCCTCGTCAACCGGACCCTCACCGCACTAGAGTAAGGTCCTATAAACGACTACTGTAATAAGTAATATGTAATATATGATGTTTATATAACCCTAACCGCACTAGAGTAAGGTCCTATAGACAAGTACTGCAATAAGTAATATGTAGTATGTAATATATGATTTTTATATAACCCTAACCCTCACCTCACTAGAGTAAGGTCCTATAAACGAGTACTGTAATAAGTAATATGTAATATGTGTTGTTTATAATAACCATAACCCTCACTGCACTAGAGTAAAGTCCTATTAACGAGTAACGTGATAAGTAATATGTAATATGTGATGTCTATACCTAAAACTCACAAGACTAGAGTAAGGTTCTATAATCTAGTCAGATAATAAGTAATGTGTAATATATATGTAATTACCCTAACCCTCACCTCAAATTCAAGTGGCATAATATAATGGAGTACTATAATAAGTAATAAGTAATAAATGTATATGAACAAAACCCTCACCACACTAGAGTACACACAGAGAGTGACATCAAATCATCTGGTGATAGAGTGAGAGAGAGATGTGTGTATTTACATTGCACCAGACTGTGTGCAGTTTAAGATGCATCCCATCATTCAGCTCTGTATGTTTTTCTCAGTCTCCGCAGCAACAAGATCGGAGCCAAGGGCGCCCGTTTCCTGGCCGAAGCGTTAAAGATGAACCAAGCCCTGGTGTCCCTCAAGTGAGACCATCAACACGTCCTCCATATGTATATATCTAGAACTGTACTGGTCCGTCGGATCTGCTTAACGGGTGGTTTCCACTGACGGTAGTTTCCAGAACAACGAGATCGGGGAGGCGGGGACGCGTGCGCTGGCCGACGTGCTGATGGTCAACCGCAAACTGGTCTCGCTCAAGTGAGTGGGCTCCTTCTTAAACCAGTTTAAGACATGATTTGAAACCAGATTTAGCTGCGATGAAAGTAGTGTAGAGGGACAAAAATGCTATCGAGGTGTGATTACAAAATCGTTTTCAGATGTGGTATACAAAACTAGATTCAGAGGTTGAATCTGACCCAAGACCCGGGGAAGCTGCTCAAACCAGCTATCCACCACACACACGCAACACACATGTTATACAATACCAGTTTCACATGTGATTTAAATCTCTTTCAGATGTGATTTTAAAAGGATTTTAAGTATAAATAAGTATCAATAAAACATATAAATAAATACATTTGATAGGGTCTGGAAACTAGTTAAAAGGGTGATGAAACCAGTTTAAAGACTGATGGAACTGGTTTGACGTTTCAGCATTCAGAACAACGCCGTCGGACTAGGTGGGGCGAGACGTCTGGCTGAGGCACTGAAGACCAACCAGGCGCTGACGGAGTTGAAGTAACACCAGCTTATCATCACATTACATCAGCTCACTAATGTTGAAGTACCTCTAGTTTACAATCACATTACATTAACTACCAGTTAAAGTACTGCAATCTAGCCATAACATAACATCAGTTAACTGCTAGTTCGCTCACTACTGAAACACCTCTGAGGTTACCTTGGTGGTGATGACGTTGTTGTGTCAGTGATTACTGTGTCGGTGTTGGGTGGTGTGGTGTTGAGTGTGGTGGTGTTGAGTGTGGTGGTGTTGAGTGCGGTGGTGTTGAGTGTGGTGGTGTTGAGTGTGGTGGTGTTGAGTGTGGTGGTGTTGAGTGTGGTGGTGTTGAGTGTGGTGGTGTTGAGAGTGTGGTGGTGTTGAGTGTGGTGGTGTAGAGTGTGGTGGTGATGACGGTGTGGGTGGTGTTGACCATGGTTGGTCCCTGTCAGTCTCTGCAGTAACCAGCTGGGGGATGGAGGAGCCACAGCCCTGGCCCAAGCCCTGGTGGAGAACCGCACAGCTCCTCTGCTGTTGAGTGTGGTGGTGTAGAGTGTGGTGGTGATGACGGTGTGGGTGGTGTTGACCATGGTTGGTCCCTGTCAGTCTCTGCAGTAACCAGCTGGGGGATGGAGGAGCCACAGCCCTGGCCCAAGCCCTGGTGGAGAACCGCACACTCCTCTCTCTCCAGTCAGTAGTCCTCTTCCTCCCCCTTCTCCTCTTCTTCCTCCTCCTCCTCCTCCTTCTCCCTCTCCTCCTCTTCTTCCTCCCTCTCCTCCTCTTCCTCCTCCCCTTCCTGCTCCTCCTGCTCCTCCTCCCCCTCCTCCTCCCCCTCCTCCTCCTCCTCCTCTCTTCAGACAGTAGCACCTCCTCCCCTATCTCTTCGGTCTCCTGTGCTCATCCCAACCCATCCAGGCTCCTCCTACCTCCTATGTCTCACCGCTGTCCCTGTCTTCCTCTGGTCTCTCCTGTCTCTCACATTTCCCTTAACTGTCTCTCACATTTCCCTTAACTATCTCTCTCACTCTCTTCACTCATTAGTCTCTCTCTCCATATTTTCATCCTCATATATTTGTTAATCTTTTCTTATTATTTTTTAAACGTTAAAAGAGAATTCCAATAAATATTTTGTCAAAAACACCGAACAAGCCATATATCTGTGACTCTTGCTATAGTAACTCTTGTCTCCAGCCTGCAGAGTAACTCCATCAGTGACCGGGGGATGACAGCCTTGACCAGATCTCTGAGGACAAACCAGTGCCTGCAGTCTCTAAAGTCAGTTCCCTAAGCCTGGTTCCAGCTGTGATACAGCCAGGTTATATACCAGCTTTAGCCTGGTTCCAGCTGTGATACAGCCAGGTTATATACCAGCTTTAGCCTGGTTCCAGCTGTGATACAGCCAGGTTATATACCAGCTTTAGCCTGGTTCCAGCTGTGATACAGCCAGGTTATATACCAGCTTTAGCCTGGTTCCAGCTGTGATATAGCCTGGTTTTCGCCTAGAATAGGCTAACACTAGCCTGTCTTCAGCCCCTGCACAGGATGTGTTTTCAGAGAGATGAGAGTCAGACAGGCTGCAAATAATAACCACTTCCTGAGTGCGTGTGTCTCTTTGCGTACAAGCGCTTGTGTTTGAGTGTGTGAGGGACATCATGCATGCAAGCATCTATAAAGAGCTATAATTCTGAGTAATTGCAGCATGCATAGTCTACCACCGTGTTTTGCGTTGTGTCGAAACACTCAACCAGCAGCCTCTCCCAGACACCTAATGTGTTGCTGTGATCAGGTTAAGCTGCCGCCATGTAACTGACGCTGTGGGTCCTCATTATCCCTTATCACAGCTACAGTCTGTCCTTTATCACAGCTACAGTCTGTCCTCTATCACAGCTACAGTCTGTCCTCTATCACAGCTACAGTCTGTCCTTTATCACAGCTACAGTCTGTCCTTTATCACAGCTACAGTCTGTCCTTTATCACAGCTACAGTCTGTCCTTTATCACAGCTACAGTCTGTCCTTTATCACAGCTACAGTCTGTCCTTTATCACAGCTACAGTCTGTCCTTTATCACAGCTACATTCTGTCCTTTATCACAGCTACATTCTGTCCTTTATCACAGCTACAGTCTGTTATTCATTAGTTACATTCTGTCCTTTATCAAAGTGACAGATCTGTCCTTTATCACGCATCTGCTACAGTCTGTCCTCTTATCACAGCTACAGTCTGTCCTTTATCACAGCTACAGTCTGTCCTTTTATCACAGCTACAGTCTGTCCTCTATCACAGCTACAGTCTGTCCTCACACGCTACAGTCTGTCCTTTTATCACAGCTACAGTTCTGTCCTTCATCACAGATACAGTCTGTCCTTTATCACAGCTACAGTCTGTCCTTTATCACAGCTACAGTCTGTCCTTTATCACAGCTACAGTCTGTCCTTCATCACAGATACAGTCTGTCCTTTATCACAGATACAGTCTGTCCTTTATCACAGCTACAGTCTGTCCTTTATCACAGATACAGTCTGTCCTTTATCACAGATACAGTCTGTCCTTTATCACAGATACAGTCTGTCCTTTATCACAGCTACAGTCTGTCCTTTATCACAGCTACAGGTTTTTTTTATCAGAGCTACATTCCTGTAACTTATCACATATACAGTCAGTTATTTTATCATAGTTTATCTTCACTCTCTCTCTCTCTCTCTCT
>OLKM01000248.1:91567-164067 GCA_900291075.1 Melanogrammus aeglefinus
AGACGGAAATGAGGGAGGTGGACAGGAAGGAGGGGGAGAGATGGAGAAAGCGTCGGGGGGACAGTGTAGAGGATAGGTGGAGCAGGGGGTGTCAGACCGTGGTGATATAACTGCAGTGCTTCACCAGAGGGTGGTGGACTCACCTCCTCACTGTCGCCACCCTGCATGGTCCCCACGAAATGAGCTCCGCCCCTTCCTGTCGGGGGAACCAGACATCAGTGCTCCTCCTCACAACCTCTGTGCTGACTGATGAAGACTACTGATGAAGACTACTGATGAAGACCGCTAACGATGACGAGGAGGGAGGAAGGCCGATGAGCGATGCTAACAAGCATCTGTTCAGGGGTAGGATTACTGTTGCCAGTTTACGTCGCTGAGGGACCCCCCCCCCCCCCGACTGGTCGGAGTTTGGGGTGTTTGGTTTGTGTTTGGGGTGTTAACCTTCTTCTGCGGGGCTCCTCTCGGCTCGTGGTTTGGCGGGCCGTGGTTTTGGGGGTCTGCAGTCGTCGATGTCGCTGTCGGACCCCTCGTCGTCCAGGATCTCCATGTCCGAGTCGCCGTCCTTTACTGTCCCACAGGAAATGACGTCATGGTTCACGCGCTGCCCCGCTGAATGACAGCCTGCTGAGGTGTGTGTGTGTTTGTGTGTGTTTTGCGTGGTGTGTCTTACAGCCACTCCTGATCAACTTCCTCTCCTCCTCTCGTAGTTTCAGCTGAATGGTCCTCAGGGTGTTTTCAGCTTCCTGTTACACACACACACACACACACACACACACACACACACACACACACACACACAACACACACTTAGTTATACACACATCTACACACACACACACACACACACACACACTTAGTTATACACATCTAACAAACGCACACGCACACACACACACTTAGTTATACACATCTAACAAACCCACACACACACACACACACACACACACACACCCGCACGCACACGCACAAGCACACGCACACACACACACAGGGCTGCTTGGATCCGGTTAATTAAGGTTAGTTCGGGCCATGGTCGTTGAGTCAGGGTTGGGGGTCAGGGGGGGTCAGGGTTAGAGGTCAGGGGGGTACCTCCAGGCGGTCCTGCTCCAGGCGGTGGTAGTCGTCCAGCTGGGCCTCCAGGAAGCTGAGGTTCCTGAACTTCTCCACGTACGTCTCATAGAGCTTCTGGAGATCGACCTCCATCCTGTCGTACTCATCCATGAAGGACGGCCTGGAGGGAGAGACAGGAGGGAGAGAGATAGGAGGGAGAGACAGGAGGGAGAGAGACATGAAAGAGAGAGACAGGAGGGAGAGAGACCGCAAAGAGAGAGACAGGAGGGAGAGAGACAGGAAAGAGAGAGACAGGAGGGAGAGAGACAGGAAAGAGAGACAGGAGGGAGAGAGACAGGAAAGAGAGAGACAGGAGGGAGAGAGACAGGAAGGAGAGAGACAGGAGGGAGAAATTAGGAAAATTAAGAGAGTTGGGGGGAGATGGTGAGAGAGACTAACCTGCTGTGTGTGTGCAGTGAACTGTATGTGTGTTGTGTGTTGTGTGTTGTGTGTGTTGTGTGTATGTGTCTAACCCAGCGGTTCTCAAAGTGTGGGGCGCGCCCCACCGGTGGGGAATAGAGAGGTGACAGGTGGGGCGCGACAAACGGGAGGAAATTTCACTAGCCGCGTTTACATGGACATTTCTGATCCTATTAGATTGAATAGATCTATTCCTGTCATGCAATCCAAATGTACTGTATGTATGGCATTTACAAAAGTGGTTAGCATACGTTCATACCGGTATGTCTCTCGCGCTGCGCACGGTGCTTGCACACCGCCGCGCAGCAACCGCCCTTTAACCGCGGGTTCAGCGCGGCGGTGTGAAGGGCCAGGCGTTTCCAAAAGCGGCTGCTGCTGCTTCTGCAGCCGCCGAAAGTTTCAACTCGGGGAGAGCTGAGCGGTAGGGAAAAGTAGAAAGTAGCTTCATGGTCTGGGCTTATATAATAAATGTAAGGGATAACGCTGTACAGAACGCCGGTCCTTATCGGGACAATAAGCCCCGACAGGGCGAACCGGACCCCAACGTGAAGCGGAGGCGTCTTGCTTCGCCCTGAAGGGTGACGTTCTCTACATTATCGCGCTTATTACACGGCTACTTGCCAAAATGAAACAATATCTTCACACGAAGTTTACTATTCGTAGTGTTGATCCGCAGAGAAATAGTCTGCAAAAGACGTTGACGTTGCTTAGCAACCGGACACGCTGGGATAAGTGACCGGACTACTTGCAGAGTTATAACAAAGACGTGAATCAGGCAAAAAAATCCACTTTCCTTGACAGCGGTCAAGTTTGGTTTGCACAAAAGACGGACCAATTGAGAACTACTGCAGCTGCTGATGCCATCTCTCTCCAAGTTAAAAAGTAGCCACACCCACCCCAATAAACCAATCGGAATAAGTGTATACACATGTAGATTATAGCGGACCACACCACCACTTCTATTCCGCTTGGAATTCTATTCTGATCAGAGAATTGTATTCCGATTGAGGCGTACTATGATCCACTTCCACTTCTAATCGGATCAGAAGTGTCCATGTAAATCTCTATACTGAACTTGCTGTTATTTGATGTTATTGAGTTAGAATTTAGATACAACATGATGTTACTTGATGTTACTTCAATACATTTAAAAATGTTAAGCTTTCCATATTTCATTAGCATTGTGTCGGGGCGATGGGTCGGTCAGGTGGGGCTTGGAAATTCCCCCCTTGTCCAAAGTGGGGATGACCACTGGTCTAACCTAACACTCTGCAAGGTCTGCAGTCTCTTCCGGTTCCTCTCCAGGTCCTGCCTCTTCTTCTCGATCTTCCCCTCGAGGCTGACCTCATCCGAGGCCACGTTCCCCAGCATCTCCCTGCTGTTCTCCACACTGCCCTGGAGAGTACAAACACACACACACACACACACACGCACACACACACACACACACGCACACGCACACACACACACACACACACACGCACGCGCACGCGCACGCACACGCGCACGCACACGCGCACGCACACACACACACACACACACACAAACGTTGGGTTATCCTCAACAGAACACTGCTGAAGCCTAGTCCCTCCTGCTAAAACCCCCCCATAGAACCTCCTCCTAGAACCTCCTCCTAGAACCTCCTCCTTGAACCTCCTCCTTGAACCTCCTCCTAGGACCCACCAGGACCTCCTTGATAGCAGCTCTCAGGGCCTTCTCCGTCTCGTTGATCTCCAGCGGTCTTGCGATGGCGGCAGCTCGCCGTTCCTGCAGGGGCAGAGGAGAGGCTTGAGCAAAGGCACGTGGTCCCCCACCCTTAACCAGCTCCACCCTTAACCCCAACTCAGAGCCCCTGTTCATAACCCTAACAATAATCCTACAACCACATGAATTACCATCATTCAGTACATATTGTACAGAATATATACTGATGATTTATAGTGTAGGAGATATCGTACAGTATATACGGTGTGTACATAAAGTGGGGCAGATATTATACAGTGTATACAATGTGTGCTGTAGTGGGGCAGATCCTGTACGGTATATATGGTGTGATGTATACTGCGAGGTAGAACGTAGTGTTTTCAACCCGTTACGGGACATCGTGTTCCTCGTCTGCAGTCTGTAGTCGTCTCCAACCATGTGGGCGTGTCTATAACGACGGAGCTTTAGTTTAAAACTCCACACAGGAGCCTTGAGACGCAGCTGCTGGGACCTCGCGCCGACCCAAACACTCCCTGAGCCTGTGTAGCGTTGGGTACACACACCAGGGCTACCCAAGCTCAGGGAGTGTTGGCGGAGGTTGAAGAGAAAAGGAACAGGTGTCCGGCCCCTTGCTCCCGAACCATCGTGTGAGGGGGGGGGTCTCACCCGTAGCTCCGCCTCCTGACCCAGTAGGTCGTAGAGGGACGCCCCTTTAGCTGTGATCTCAGACGCCAATTGTCGTGCCTCCTTTAGTTCAGACACCTATACACACAAACATACACAAGACACATACACACACATACACACACATACATACACACACATACACACACATACAACACACAGACTTGCATTGATGAATGCGGCCTTCAGCATCGGACACATTGGTTAGACAAACGATTGACACAAGGTGTGTGCGTGAAGATGCATGAATCAGGGACCTTTGAAATGTTTGGATGTCTGAATGTGTGTGTGCATACCTGCGTGTGTTTACATATTGAAATGTGTGTATATGTTGTGCATGTAAAATAGAGACGCAGTGTGTGCGTGTGTGTATGTGTGAGAGAGAGATGGGGGATAATATGATGCATCTAAAACACCTATAAACAGCGGCTGTATGGAGGCGTGGGCCAGAGGGTTATGCCTGGTCCCGGAAGATCAGTGCGTGTTCAAGGTCAAGGGAACGACATTTATAGCCACCTTGCTGTCACTGGTGATGTTACCGTATCAACATGTTCTCGCCGTAAACAAGGAGAAATTGTATACCTCTTAACTAGTGCCTCCCTTAACTGTCTAATGTATAATGGGTCACTACCTTCCCCTTAAAGCCCATTGATTTGATTCAGGGATGGGAGGTCAAGGTATTTAAGGGTCTTTGTATTTGTAGCTGTGAACATGTGGTTTCCATGGCAACACAGCATCTCATACCCCTCGAGTATCCCAGAGACATGTGCCGCCTGTCAAGTAGGCAGGATATACACTTGAGAGGCCGAGCCTATTGAATGGGGTGAAAGACCGGCACTCAGTCTGTTGTATCTGTTTCACATAATGTGCCGCAGATAACCGAGTGAAACAAACGTTAAGAAAATGTGATTTACCTAAATATGTATCATTTCTAGGACAACCATTAGCATCGCACTCGGGCTAAGTAACCAGCCAAGTAAACACACTGTCAGTCACAGCCTGTCAGCCGCAGGCTGTGACTGACAGTGCTGACAGCCAATGACAATCTTGTCTTCAGTTTCCTGAAGACACTGCACTGCTTAACTTGCTCAGAGTATCAGACGTTCAGGACAAGGGGCATGGTGACGTGGGTGTGAACCAACGAGGCTGAGACCACGTCTGGGGCGTCCGGAGGGCGGGCGCCAGGTGGGGAGTGCTCACCCTGGAGCCCAGGTCGAACTTGAACCTGCTGCTCTCCTCCTGGCCCGTCTCCTGGCCGCTGAGCTCCTTGGTCTTCATGGCGTTGTAGAGCACAGAGCTGATCTTCAGCAGCTCCTTGACCGCATAGCCCTCCGCCTGGTACAGGCGCTTGGTGTTCAGCCGGATGTGGGCCTTGGTAGCCTGATGGCAACGCAACACTCAGCCTGTTAGCAACACCACATAGCCTGTTGTGAACGCAACACTCAGCCTGTTAGCAACACCACATAGCCTGTTGTGAACGCAACACTCAGCCTGTTAGCAACACCACATAGCCTGTTGTGAACGCAACACTCAGCCTGTTAGCAACACCACATAGCCTGTTGTGAACGCAACACTCAGCCTGATAGCAACACCACATAGCCTGTGGTGAACGCAACACTCAGCCTGTTAGCATAACCGTACACCAGTTGGCCCATTAGCAGTAGGCAATACTGTAGCATCATTGTGGAAGCAAATGCCAAACGGGCTGCATTGTAGCTTATGTTGCCCACTATCCTTTGTCAACATAGTAAAGGCTAAACTCTTGCCATCCTAATGTTTAGGATAATGTTTAGGATGGCAAGAGAATGCCAGAGAGTATGGCTAAAGGGCAGAGATGACATCACCATGAACTGGGCCACAGCCTTGATGAAGAAGACCCGGTCCGACTCTGTTTCCACGTCACTGGGCAGGTCCATCTGGGGCTCGTAGCTACAGAGAGAGAGAGGGTCAGTCTAGTTTGGGACCGGGTCTAGTTTGGGACCGGGTCCAGGTCTGGTATGAGTACCGGTCCAGGTCTTCTCAAAGATCAGTCCAGATCCGGTATGGGCCCCATTCAAGGTCTGGTATGAGAGCCAGTCCATGTCTTCCCTTAGACCCGGGCTAGGTCTTCATAACTGCTACAAGCTGTGTATTGACTATGTAGTATGTAGTGTATAATCATATAATCTAGTGTATTTACTGTACTATAACTAACATATAGTTCTCCAGATAGACGACTCACCTCTTCACAAGCCAGATGAGGATCTCCGCTACCAGACCGAAGTTGGGGGTCCGGAAGTTCTCCATGGAGACCAGCCGGGGGTATCCTAGCGCCCGCATCATCTCAGTGAAGTCTTGAGAGACGGGAGGGGACAGACTCCATCAGCGGACCTTACTCACCGAGCAGCCATCCTGGTTCTAAACGCTAGTTGGATTGGAGAACGCTCCCAACATCCAGTTAGCTTTTAAAACCAAAATGGAACCAAGAATAGTACCAAGTACCGTTTATAGCACCGAAACAAAATGACTAGATTCAAAATGTCTTACTTCTTAAGTCTCTGAAGGACATGATGGCTCCCTGCTGTGCAAAGTCTCCTCCAACATAAAAGGGTCAAAGTCAACTTCATCAGCGCACCCCTTATACCAGGGCCCACATTATACGACACACCTAAACCCCGTGTCCTAAAGGTAAAGGATAAAGCCACAGGGAAAAACCTTGAGAAGAAAACAAAAGAGGAATCCGTCCTACCAGGGATAGGTAAATATGTGTAATGACATGTCTATAACGACACACTGACCGTTAGTAGGCAAAAGGAAGAGGGAGAGGATCTGGTTTTTTTTAAGAAGTAATAATAACATTACCATAGGTGGCAAATAAAACGTCACTAACAATGATGGCACAAACAGTTGCTAGAAAATAGATTAGTAACACAAATAAAAGTCAAATGTGGGCTATTTCATTTATAGGCCATTCGTTTGCGGTGTTATTCCAGCTGTAACTACCTTAATGTTTTACAACTCTCGGATGTCGAGCAATGAATAAGCTTATCGACTGAGAATGGACAATTGTCATCAGAGTGAAACTTGAGAAATAGGCTACACAATATAAACACCCAAGCTTCAGCCCAGATGCTAACGCTAGCCAGTTAGCATCGCCATCAAACCGCTTTATATTTAAAATAATCCTCCGTTTTACAAACTAACGAGATAGTCACGAGGCATCCACTCACTTGTCACAATATGGAAGGAAAGGGCTTGTGGAGTTACATGTGCGTAATCTAGTGTTGTGTGGTTTAGTTTGGGTTGTTTGATCCGTCACTATGGAAGCCAGCCGTACGGAAGCCTTAAGGGACAATCCCGAGAAGAATACGAACCGCGATGGCAGTCAATTAAAAAACATGCGCATTTTAAATTTGTTCATATGCAAATATACACAATTTGGAGTTTTTAAATCGGTCAATTGCACCGTCATACATATGTGCGGGTCCCGTTTAGGTATAGAAAGTATTTTAAAGATATAGGCTACAACAAGATATAGGCTCAGTTTATTAATCCCAGAAATAAGACGTGGGTTTCACAGCATAAAGAAGAGGACAGGTAGGAATACAATAAATAACATTAAAAGTAATACAAGAAAAACCTTATATGGCAATCAGAGTACGATTCTCGTACTGTGTTCGTTCTGGGTTCATTTCGTGTTTGTAGTGTCGGTAGGCTATTTTGTAACAATAGTTACAGCGCCGCGCTGTTTACAGCGCTGCCGTCCGGTTCTATTGTAGCGCGCGAGCTGAGCAGAGCGGAGCCGCGTGCGTCGCCCCTGCAGGATCCACGCACTTTCACAGTAAGGGCTATCTGTTTTGTTGGAAAATGTATTTATTTAAAGGAGCATGTTTAGGGTAGTTGACCTTGTTTTGGTTTTTGATGAGTTTATCCTGGGAAAATAACGGGTCATGTGATGTCGCGCGCCAGAGCGCAACTTAATTTGGAGCGCAACCTAATTAGGACAAAGACACAAAAGCAATGACATTATATTGCTAAGGAATTGCATGATTTTATGGAAGCGGATCTGGATTTGGAAGTGTCACTTTATTTTGAAAGTTCAAGGTTAGATGGTGAAAACGGAAAGTTGTTCCGAGGTGTTTTTTTAAATTTTTTACGCAAGATCAGAAAAATAACAGATTTTCGATTAAATTGTTTTTCTGGATGTTTTTTTTCAATCGTTTTAAATCAGCACGTGAAAGTAACTACCAACATGTATTTATACGTTATAAACAGTTTCCTGGACTCCAGTTGGAATTTGACTCTCTAGTCTAAAGTCTAAACACTACACGGTCTTCGACGGCTTTTGCGGCCCGCCGACCTTTCCGTTCACTAGACCTATGCTTCAAATATACTCTATTATATCATCAACAATATAATAGAAGATTAATAGCCTACCATAGAGTATATAATGACAGCCTTAGCCAATATAAAAAAGCGGTGAAAGAATTTATTGGGAAGGAAAGGTTGGTTGAAAGAACCCAGCTGCCGCATTCTGCCGCTCCCTTGCCGCTCCCCTTGCCGCTCCCCTGCCGCTCCGTCTGTTGGTGCCGACGGCAGCACAGCCTGCACGCTGGGGTACGTCATGAGACGTGGCTATGAAAACGAGGGTGTGAATGACAGATCATCTGCTGTATTATATTGGTATATAGCTTTAGGTCTGTGGGCTTATATAGCCATACATGTGGGGCTTCATATAGGTTGTGTGCGGGCTATATCATTTTAATTTCACTAATCAGGCTGAAGGATGATGATGATGTTTACAATTGGTATGGTTATTAGTAACATATGAAGGCCTGCCTAACCCAATATTTCATCTTGATGTAATAAAACAGCAGGAGTGTTCCCTGAGCCTGGATCCTGGCTTGAGTCCCAAATGTACATTTATTAAAGTTCATCTTTCCTCAAAAATATCCGGCGGAAAAAAAGTATGACCGCCGGGTCTCGACACAAACCCCAGAGAGTCAAAACCGTCTCTATGCACCATGAGTGGTTATTCCAGTTTAATATAAAAAGAAATACAGCATTTCTCTACAGCCCCGTTCATCCACTCCTCGTAGAGGACACGGGTCAGGGGGGGTCTGCGTGGCTGGGTGAAATACCATGACCAATCCGTACAGAATGACATTTTCACGCCTCTGCCTCTCACCCCCCCCCCCCCACCCCACTCCTGAAACGTCTCAAAGTGACGTCTGGAAAGAGCGTTGTTCTGCGGCACTCCGTTGCCATGACATTAAGCTCCAAGACGGAACGCAGCCGCCTGTTTCCGCTCAGCTCAGGTACAACGTCAGGAAACAACCCCCCTACGACCCCTAGGCCTGACCCTGTAATGGAGGAGGAGGGTGTGATGGCTGTTGTTGTAGTGAAGACCTGACCAGGTTCTCCCAGGATGGTCTGGTCCCCGGTTCAAAGCCCAAATGTCTGTTGACATCCTGGAGCAAGATGCCTGTTCCTTCATGACGATGTAATAATAACAATAATAAGTACATTTTATATAGCGCCTTTCTAACACTCAAGGTCACTTTACAGATTTATGAGAGCGCATACGGAGCAGGACAGCACAACACAAAGTAAAATAACACACAAAACAAATGTAGTAGTAAATTCACTGTGGTCGGTTTAGAGAAATGTCTCTGCTCTCGTATAGAGACAATACTTTAGTAGGTATCTCCTCAAACTAGATCTAGTCCCTAGTTCTCGAGTGTTTTAGTAGAGATGTTCTCGAGTGTTTTAGTAGAGATGTTCTCTTGTATCTCCCCATCTCTTCTCAGCAGAACAGAGCATAATGTGTCAAGTGTCCACCTGGAGACGTGGCACAGGAAACCTGCTCCTCCTGCTCCTCCTCAGACTGTCGCAGGTGAGCACACCTTCACCACACCCTTCCAGATAGACTTCTATATTGACCTAGTTTAACAACACCATGGTACACATGAGCCTGTCAACAGATGTTTTTTATTGAAATTAATTACAATGAGAGGTCTTTTATTGTGGAATACGTTAACATGCAGATAATGAGAGGTCTTTTATTGTGGAATATGTTAACATGCATGCATGCATGCATGACCTCTCATAATGAGAGGTCTTTTATTGTGGAATATGTTAACATGTAGATAAAATGAGGGCTCTTTTATTGTGATAGCTGGAGGGCGTCAGCGGGAAGGTGCTGGAGGAGACGTACCTTAAGTGGATGCAGTATAAAGACAACTGCATGAAGACCATCTCCCAGGAGCCCCCAGGAGAAGGTGTGTGTGTGTGTGTGTGTGTGTGTGTGTGTGTGTGTGTGTGTGTGTGTGTGTGTGTGTGTGTGTGTGTGTGTGTGTGTGTGTGTGTGTGTGTGTGTGTGTGTGTGTGTGTGTGTGTGTGTGTGTGTGTGTGTGTGTGTGTGTGTGTGTGTGTGTGTGTGTGTGTGTGTGTGTGTGTGTTTGTGTGTGTGTGTGGTTGTGTGTTGATGTACCTGTGTTTATGTGTCCAGGGTTGCTGTGTAACCGAACGTTTGACCGCTATGCCTGCTGGCCTGACACCCCGGCCGGCTCCACCTCCAACGTGTCCTGCCCCTATTACCTGCCCTGGTTCCACAAAGGTCAGCCTGGACACCGCTCTCCTATTGGTCAGCTCCAGCAGCATGCATCCACCACACTCTGGCCAAAACCAAGGCGAAAGGATGTGGGTTCGATCTCTGATCCTTAAAGGTTCCATATTATACCACCAGGTGTGATCAATCCTTAAAGGTTCCATATTATACCACCAGGTGTGATCACACCTGGTGGTATGGGACCTTTAATGTGTACAGACTATCTGTAACCTCACAGATAAGACTAAACTATTTGTGTGTATGTGTGTGTGTGTGTGTGTGTGTGTGTGTGTGTGTGTGTGTGTGTGTGTGTGTGTGTGTGTGTGTGTGTGTGTGTGTGTGTGTGTGTGTGTGTGTGTGTGTGTGTGTGTGTGTGTGTGTGTCTTTATGTCTGTGTGTGCCCATGAACTCCATTTTGTGTGTGTTTACATAATGCGTGCGTGTGAGTGTGTGTTGGTTGTCTCATTGTGCGCGCTTGTGCGTGATGATGTGCGCCCCTCAGTGTCCCAGGGCGTGGTCAGGCGGGTGTGCCGGTCTGACGGCCAATGGCTGCAGGAGGGGGGACACGTCTGGCGAGACATTTCCCAGTGTGAGGAGGAACAAGAGGTTACGTCACAGGAGGTGCGTTGCTACTGACGACGGGCGTGTTGAGGGGAGACGAGAGGGAGAATGTTGGAGGGAGACGACACCCGACAATTTGTTTTGAATAGACTGTGTTACCGAAGCTCTGATATCAACCTCATCTCACCTCTTTAATCAAAGGGACTGACGAGGGGGGCGGGGAACCGCCGAAACATGCAATCAAAATGAATGTGTGAGTGTGTGTGTGTGTGTGTGTGTGTGTGTGTGTGTGTGTGTGTGTGTGTGTGTGTGTGTGTGTGTGTGTGTGTGTGTGTGTGTGTGTGTGTGTGTGTGTGTGTCCAGCTGTGGTACAAGGAGCTGATGGTGGGCTTCCGGATGCTCTACACGGTGGGCTACTCCCTCTCCCTCTCCGCCCTCACCATGGCCCTCCTCATCCTGCTCAGCTTCAGGTCAGTTCCTCCTCCTCCTCACCAACATCATCATCATCATCATCATCATCATCATCATCATCATCATCATCATCATCATCATCATCATCATCATCACGCTGCTCCTCCTTCACCTCCTCCTCCTCCTCCTCATCATCATCATCATCATCATCATCATCATCCTCATCACCAACATCATCATCATCATCATCATCATCATCATTATCATCATCATCACGCTGCTCCTCCTCCTCCGTCTCCTCATCATCATCATCATCATCATCATCACACTGCTCCTCCTCATCATCATCATCATCATCACGCTCCTCCTCCTCATCATCATCATCACACTGCTTCCCCTCATCATCATCATCATCATCACGCTCCTCCTCCTCCTCATCATCATCACGCTCCTCCTCCTCATCATCATCATCATCACGCTCCTCCTCCTCATCCTCATCATCATCACGCTCCTCCTCTTCCTCCTCCTCCTCATCCTCATCATCATCATCATCACGCTCCTCCTCCTCCGCCTCCTCATCCTCATCCTCATCATCATCATCATCACGCTCCTCCTCCTCATCATCATCATCATCATCACGCTCCTCCTCTTCCTCCTCCTCCTCATCCTCATCATCATCATCATCACGCTCCTCCTCCTCCGCCTCCTCATCCTCATCATCATCATCATCATCACGCTGCTCCTCCTCCTCCTCCTGTATAAACTCTTGAAGATGGCTGGCCCCAGATCTGTTTGGCGTTCCGTGTCAACAGGAAGTTGTACTGCACCAGGAACTACATCCACGCCAACCTCTTCCTGTCCTTCATCCTGCGGGCGGTGTCCGTCATCGTCAAGGATACGCTGCTGGAGCGCCACTGGGGCCGTCAGATCATGCAGCAGGCCGACCTGCATCACATGCTCAGCCACCAGGTCAGCCAATCACACACTCCGCCATTGGGTAAGCCAATCACACGCTCCGCGACCAGGTCAGTCAAGTACACACACAGGCATCGGATCAGACAATCACACCCTCCGCCAGTAGGTCAGCCAATCACAAGCTCAGCTCTCGGGAAAGCCAATCACACGCTCCGCCACACAGTCAGTCAAGTACACACACAGGCATCGCTTTCGGTACAGTTAGGATGTTTATAGAAACAAGTGCTAATGATCGCTAGGTTACAATCCCACGCTCAGCCACCAAGTCAGCCAATCCCTCGCTTAGCCATGACATCCGGCAATAACAATTAGGAACCTATATTTTTTTGTTAGCCTTGTCAGTTTGCAGAAATGTACAATTAGTTCAGGCACGTTGCGGGGTGAAGAGCTTTATTCCTTTATTTAGATCCATTTGTTAATTTCTTCCTTTTCTCCACTGAGCAATTGTTGTCTATGATATCCCAGGTATTTTTTTTCTCTGTGTATGTTCGGGGAGTGCTGGTCATGCTTTCATGCCAATCAGGACACGACAAGTAGGCGGTTCAGGCACATTTAAGCCCAAAATACACCGCTGGTGAACGGCCCGTGTCAAAACAGACACCCTATTACTTTCGGTGTAAAACCCCACACCGGCGGTGGCTAGTCGCTGGCTAGCGATGATTGGCACACCACCCCTGGACCCTTCACGCCGCTGTCTTATTGCACAGCATCGCCGCCCAGGAAAAAGCACTTTCTCTCCGAAAGTATGCATACCTGTGACTTCCTGTTGACACTGCTGCGCGACGCTTCCTATTGGGGCTAGGGGCGGCACTTGACACGGGTCATATGAGGGTATGTTTTATGCTTAAGTCCATAAAGGCTGGCTCTGCGAGACTTTATAGGCCGTCACCAGCATCCTCAACAAAATTTAAACGGACAGAATCAATACAGATTAAATCAGGAATTTGAGCAAAACATGAGATGTGATTTGATGTGTTGATATTTCATAAAACACATTTTACTTCCTGCTAGGCTGCTATTGGCTGCCGGATTGCCCAGGTGGCGATGCAGTACTGTGTCCTGGCCAATCACTTCTGGTTCTTTGGCGAAGCGGTGTACCTGCACTCAGTGCTCATTGGCTCGGTGTTCATCAACCACACCAAATACCTGCCGTACATCGGCCTGGGCTGGGGTAAGGCTCCGGGGGCTCAGCTAGCCGTCCATGTTGACAGTGGAGTCCTCACCGTTATATTTACACACGTATTTAATGTGCTTGTTGTTAAGGTTATTGATTGAGGAGGAGTTTGTATATGTGCCGTCAAACGAGGAGTTAGGATATGTGTAGTTTGGGAAGTGACATGATATGAGGAGTTCAGATTTGTATTTCGGTGTTTCCTCAGGCACGCCGCTTCTGTTTGTCCTTCCCTGGGTTCTGCTGAAGCTTCTGAAGGAAAATAAAGAGTAAGAGGGGGAGCCGTATGTTTTAAGTGTTTTGTGGGGTCTATGTTGTTTGTGGGTTCCACTGGTTTTATATGTTTTGTCAGGTTTGTGCAGTTCATGGTATTCAGGTATTTTGTGGGTTTAGGGGTGTAGGTGTTTTATGGGGTTGAGGACTTTTATGTGTTTTGTGGGATCCATGTTTTTTGTGGGGTTCATGCAGTTTGTTGGGTCCATGTGTTAAGTCGGGTCCAGGTCGTTTGTGGGGTCCATGTAGTTTGTGGAGTCGATGTGTTGTGTGGGGTCACTATTTTTTGCGTTGTTTTACGGGGTCCTTGGGGTTTAAGGGGTCCTGGTTGTCCATAGGACCAGCCTGTGTGTGTGTGTCCGCAGGTGTTGGGCGCTGAACCAGAACATGAACTACTGGTGGATCGTCAGGCTGCCTATACTGCTGGCTTCAGTGGTGAGTCCCTAAAAGAACGCCGTTCAATTCACTCAATAACCACCTATGAATGTATTATTTTGACGGGTAGATTTCACTTTCCACCAGATCAATTTGTTGATTTTCATGAAGATCCTAAAGGTGATTCTGTCTAAACTAAGAGCCAGCAACCAGAACGGATACCCAGACTACAAACTTAGGTAATACGTCACCATCACTTACCTAACCAAACAGTGTTTCCGATTATTTGGTAACAGGGAATATAGATCTTCTTTTAACTCGTACAGAGAGGGATGAAATGAATGAAGATAGAGAAGTTAAACAAATTAATGTGAATGACAGAGAGAGAGAGAAAGAAAGAGAGAGAGAGAGGTTTAATATGAATGAAGTGACGAAAATAGAGAGATGAGATGAATACATGTACTTGTTGTCTTTACACAATCCCGTAAGCATTGCCACTTAAATTCCACCGTTCATGTGTGTGTGTCTGTATGTGTGTCTGTGTCTGTATGTGTGTCTGTGTGTGTATGTGTGTCTGTATGTGTATCTGTATCTGTGTGTGTATCTGTGTGTGTATGTGTGTCTGTTTCTGTATGTGTGTCTGTATGTGTATCTGTATCTGTGTGTGTATCTGTGTCTGTATGTGTGTCTGTTTCTGTATGTGTGTCTGTATGTGTGTGTGTGTCTATGTGTGTGTGTGTGTTTGGCGGGTTACCTTCTTGATTTCTGAGAGTGAGAGATGGTCTTCCTCCACAGACTGGCGAAGGCCACTTTGACCCTCATCCCTTTGTTCGGGGTCCATGAGGTTATCTTTGTCTTTGCCACGGACGAACAGACAACGGGGCTCCTGCGCCACGCCAAGGTCTTCTTCACCCTCTTCCTCCACTCTGTCCAGGTTCACAACGTTCTCTTCCTCCAGGGACACACAGATTAGCTTTTTATATTCTCCCAAGGTTTCTTTCTACTTGCATTCTTGCCATGCCTGTGGACTAAAGCCTTTTTCTTTTCTCAGGGTTTCCTGGTCTCTGTGCTCTACTGTTACACCAATAAAGAGGTGAGTTTTCAATTTTCTCACTTCACCACGGTTCAAGCACATTTTTTTAAAGGTTAGGTGCGTGTGTGTGTGTGTGTGTGTGTGTGTGTGTGTGTGTGTGTGTGTGTGTGTGTGTGTGTGTGTGTGTGTGTGTGTGTGTGTGTGTGTGTGTGTGTGTGTGTGTGTGTGTGTGTGTGTGTGTGTGTGTGTGTGTGTAGGTGAGGTCGGAGCTGCGGAGGAAGCTGTGCAGCTGGAGGGGTGAGTTGGCGACGGTGTGTTGTGGGCAGTGACTAAGCATCTCTGACTCCCGGGTCCACACCTTCTCCATCGCCTCGGCCCCGCACCGCTCCTCCTCCTCCTCCACCACCACCTCCTCCTCCTCCTCCTCCTCCACCCCTAGCCGAGCCGTCTGCGTCGGGAGGGGCTTACCTTCCGACTCCCCCATGAGGGCGATGGGCCAGATTGGCCGACCTCCTGACCCCATCCTGCTACAAAGCAAAACTCAAAGCCTGAGGGAGGGCCTGAGGCAGGGTCCGGGTCAGGATCTGGGCCTGGGTCAGGGTCCTGGACAGATCCTGGGTCAGGCCCTGGGTCTGAGGCAGGGTCAGGGCCTGGGTCAGGGTCCGGGTCAGGACCTGGGTCTGAGGCAGGGTCCGGGTCAGGGCCCGGGTCAGGGTCCGGGTCAGTGCAGCAGAGAGCAGGACAGTCCAGAGTGCACCATGCAGGTGTCTTTCCTCATCCACCTGCCAGACCCCGTAGAGATGCCTCCTCATGAGGTCCCGCTTCATGCAGACTGAACCTTCTCTGCCCCATGCTCCCGTTCAGACTGGTGGCGGTAGCTCAGGAGGTAGTGCGGGTCGACCTGAAACCAGAGGGTGCTGTTGAATCCAATCCCTGGCTCCTTCTACCTGAGCGACTAGGTGTCGCTGTGTGTGGTTGACAGGGCTGTTTGTGTGTGAGTGTTTCTATGAATGATTCTAAGTCGCTACAGACAAGAGAGTCTGCTAAACATATATAAATAGCCTGTTCATATACTTTTATACTGGTATTTTGAGTAGGGAATAGAAGGTGTAAACGTGGTTGTGTAAACATTCAGTTCCACGTCCACCCGTGGAACTGAATGCCTAGTCTTTGTTTTCACATTGTGCGCTATTCTTAGAATAGAATAGAATATAATATATTTATTGTCATTGTAACAAGTACAACGAAATTAAGTGCAGTCCTTGTTCAGTGCAAAAACATCACATTGAGGAAGTACGTATATAAAAAATAAAAAAAAAACTATAACAACCAAGTACACAAAAAAAAAACACATACGACACACATAAGACACAAGACACACCCACACAAACTTCAAATGCAGGAACACCCTTCTGTAATGTAACAACTTGTCCCAAACCCAAACAAAGTGTGGACACACACGCACACAACTAACACATGAGATTGCGAATGTGGCAGCTTTGGGAAATATTTGAGAGGTGCAAACCTCTCATACATGTTCAGGTGTTACTTTTTTGTGTGTCTCATTCTCCAGAGATAATAAAGTTCTGTACAAAACAATGGATTCCTGGACTTTGGTCAGGTGTGTGTTTAAGCTTTCAGACTCTGCTGCACTCTCTGGTCTTTTAGTTGTATAATATTATTCAGGATCTTTTATACCCTGTCAGGGTTCCAAGATGTAGACATTGATAGTCATTGGAAAGTGGCTGCCTCACAGAGGAGGTCTTTCAATTATTGCCTTGCTGGTTAGAGAAACGACAATTCGTCAAATTGGCCGTCCTTAAAGCTACTATATATAGCTCTACCTTTAACACGTTGCTACACAAAAGGAGCAACGTTTTGCGAAACTAATCATTTCTGATGGAGGAAGCCCTGTGGAGGAGAAGGAAATCGAGGTTTGCAAGTATGCCTTTGAGTCGGAAGCAGCACTTAGTTGCGTTATTCACGTCATGTCGACCTTTTAGAGTTCTCCTTCGGTTCTCTTTCGGGGATAAACGGTCCTCTTTACCATTACCATAAAAGTGCTTCTGCTCCCTATGGGTAGCGAATAATAATCCAGGCCTACTTCTTCTCTTATCAGTATTATTACTACCCTGCTCTCTAACAGTATTAATACTCTACTTCTACTTTCTACGAGTATTAATATTAATATTCTTTTACACATAATCCTCAACATAACTCCTGAAAAGCCAACTTTATCTACTCTGAAGTCCACCCAGCCATTATATAATAATAATAATAATACATCGTTTGATTATTATTATTATTATTATTATTATTATTATTATTATTATTATTATTATTATTATTATTATTATGGCTATTATTATCATAAATTATACTAATGTCAATATAATGCTAATGCTATCTGATATCATGGTAAAAGGAACCCGTGCCTGTAAGCCACGGCCACACGATCTTGACGCCAGTGGTTTATTCCCTTTCCTCATCCAAGGTTCTCAACTAGCTACAGGACGATTTCGAATTACAGCTTCATAATAACATTTGATTGCCAAAGTGCTCACTAATAGCTGGTATTCTGTCAGTTCCAGGGTTGCTGCTTATCTTGAGCAGTAGCCTGGTTGTGAAAGCAAGTGCAGATTGCTGTAATCAATAATCCTTTTACGTCTGCTCTATCTCCTTCATTAGATGCTCCCTCAGCCTAAACAAGCAGCCATCAGGGAGGAGAATTTTCCGTGTTCAACTTTGTTTTATTCTAGGTGTTTTATATTATAAATAACCCTTAGTTCACTCAAGTTGTAATACTATTATTAATATAATTATTATTGATCAAATCTAATTATTATCATCATATCGATAATATTATCATTTAAAAACAACGATGATATCTAGATCACTAGCCTATCCATTTATAATATCCTTCCGAAAACAGCGGCCGCGTTCCGTCTGTGTCCGGTAGTCATTTTTCAATGGGAGTGCGTTGAATATTTTTCCGCATCTTATTTCCTTGTAACATAATTACAACATAATTACATCGCCAACGGGCTAATTCACATAAAATGGATAGAGCGAAGCGGGTGAAAAAAATGAGGGGGCACCCGGATTTGAACCGGGGACCTCTTGATCTGCAGTCAAATGCTCTACCACTGAGCTATACCCCCGCTGCTCTACTACGGTGAAATAAATAGAATACATTTATTGGAAGATATGAATTTGTGTATATTGTTTGACCTGTCGCATATTCCACGATAATAGCGACGTAATGACACTTCGAATTTCAACAAACTGTACTTTTAAGGTCTAGGTGGGTGGTCCGATAACTGGTGATTGAGGACAAGATAGATTGTAACGTGTAAAAAGCCTGTTGGTTAGCCCCACAGTTAGTTTTATATCAGAACTGACAATATTTTGTGTCCAAATCCAAATACTGCAGTTCTAGGTCTAACTGTTCTAGACCTACATCTGCTACAGAACAGGCCCAGGGCCTCTCTGTCTCTCTCTCTCTGTCTCTCTCTGTCCGGGTTCCTATGCTTGTTGTATCTCCACTGGTCTACTCCATGTAAGGACATTCCCGAGACCCTGAGCTCAACCATCCTTCATTCACATCATTCCTGCTCCCAAACTCAAACCCCAACAAGACTCCTCCTCGTCTCAACCCAGTCTTCTCTCAAAGTCCAACACAGCGCCTAGGACCTACCGTTGAAACGAATCGATACAGCTCCGGGTCCAGGGAATTGGGGTGAACACCTTCCGCTATGAACCCCCCGTGTGGAAGATGCAGCAAAGCCGTGTACCCCACGGAGAAGGTTAACTGCCTCGACAAGGTAGGCTGAGGATGCCAATGTCCCAAAGTTCTCTAAATGAATTCATACATGAATTGATGTAGCCTGCTATGTTGGAAAGTTAAAAAATACAAAAAACGTTGTGGAACTTTACAGAAAGGAATATATAACCTTTCTGTAAATTAGGTGTGTGTTTTATATAGCCTACTGTGTACTGTGAATCGGAACGTAAACAATGACCCCAGTAGTGGTTATTGGGGCCATACCAGCCCCATAACTAAGGGGTACAGGAGATCTACATGATAACATTGCTGTGTATGTATTATTATCGAAAAGTAACATTGATTGAAAAAATATCTAAAAAGGAATATTATCAAAGCAATAAGAATCAACTAGAAATATATGTGTAATAAAATCACATGGAACTATGTAGTGTGTGATATAGCAATGAGATAGAAGAACTATAGATCCAATATAACTATGTGGTAGACGGATGTGATCTATCACGACGGATGTGATTCATCCAGACGGATGTGATTCATCGAGACGGATGTGATAGAACCGCAGATATGATGCGGTCTTTATGGATTTGATGCTACAATAACCTAACTCTCTCTAGTTCTGGCACAGAAGCTGCTTCAGCTGTGAGGTCTGTAAGATGGCACTCAGTATGACCACCTACAAGGGCTTTGGCAAGAAACCCTACTGCTCCATGTAAGTACTGGATCAGCCAATCACAGCCACTAGAACCACCACCACAGCCAATCACAGCCACTAGAACCACCACCACAGCCAATCACAGCCACTAGAACCACCACCACAGCCAATCACAGCCACTAGAACCACCACCACAGCCAATCACAGCCACTAGAACCACCACAGCCAATCACTAGAACCACCACAGCCAATCACAGCCACTAGAACCACCACCACAGCCAATCACAGCCACTAGAACCACCAACCACAGGCCAATCACAGCCAACTAGAACCACCACAGCCCAATCACTAGCAACCACCACAGCCAATCACAGCACACTAGAACCCACCACCACCAGCCATCACAGCCATAGAACCACCACCTACAGCCAATCACAGGCAACGAGACCACCACAGCCAATCACAGCCAACTAGAACCACACCACCAGACCATTCACAGCCACTAGAAACCACCACCACAGCCAATCCAGCACTAGAACCACCACCACAGCCAATCACAGCCACTAGAACCACCACCACAGCCAATCACAGCCACTAGAACCACCACAGCCAATCACAGCCACTAGAACCACCACCACAGCCAATCACAGCCACTAGAACCACCACCACAGCCAATCACAGCCACTAGAACCACCACAGCCAATCACAGCCACTAGAACCACCACCACAGCCAATCACAACCACTAGAACCACCACAGCCAATCACAGCCACTAGAACCACCACAGCCAATCAATACAGACTAGAACCACTACAGCTTATCAGAACCAACAAACCACCTACACACACACACACACACACACACACCCACACGCACATGCACACACACACAAGAGTGTAAAGGTTACCTTGAAAGAATCAACGTCTTGCTCCTGCTCCTCCCTCCCCTGTTTTTAATGAAGTATACTGCCTCCATCTGATTGGCCGGTTTTTGGTTAATAAGCCCCTCCCCCTGTTTTAGGCATTACCCCAAATCCTCCTTCACCATGGTAACCGACACCCCAGAGAACCTCCGCCTCAAACAGCAGACTATGCTCAACAGCCAGGTAGCACACACAAACAATAACGCACGCACACACACACACACATATGCATATTCACACACACACACACACACACTCACGCACACACACAAAAACATAGTTTGGTTGAGCTAGGGTTGAGATGATTATAATAATGATTATAATATCATAATATAAAGTGTGATAGCAGAGATGCTCAAATCAAACAGAAGTTCAAATTGGTCGTACTTTTGACCAATCATCTAGGATCTGTTATTTGCAGCATAAACCACAATTTTAAAGAATAAAGATGTATTATCTAAAGAATGTGACTCATCAGAGCCATGTCCAGGACGAGGCGCACGTGGAGGTGATGAGAGGCAGGGAGCAGTGAGTTAGGGTTGGTAGGGTGAGTTAGGGTGGAGGTAGGGTGAGTTAGGGTGAGTTAGGGTGGGTTAGGGTGGGGTAGGGTGAGTTAGGGTGAGTTAGGGTGGGTTAGGGTGGGTGGGGGTGAGTTAGGGTGAGTTAGGGTGGGTTAGGGTGGGGTGGGGTTAGGGTGGGTTAGTTATAGGTAAGTGTGGGCTAGGAAGGTTTAGGTTGGGGAAAGCGAGGGTGCGTCTGCTCTCCCCTCTCCTCCTTCTCCTCTGTTCTGTTTACAACCATAAAAGTCCTGCCCACCCTCTCAACACATGACGTGTGTTTGTGTGTGTCTCTGTTTGTGTGTGTGTATGTGTTGGTGTGTGTGTGTGTTTGTATGTGTATGTGTTTGTATGTGTGTATGTGTTGGTGTGTGTGTGTTTGTATGTATGTGTGTGTGTGTTTTTGTATGTGTATGTGTTGGTGTGTGTGTGTGTGTTTGTATGTGTGTTTTTGTTTGTGCGTGTGTTTTTGTATGTGTATGTGTTTGTGTGTGTCTGTGTGTGTGTTTGTGTATGTGTTTGTGTGTGTTTGTGTGTGTGTGTATGTGTTGGTGTGTGTGTGTGTGTTTGTATGTATGTGTGTGTGTTTTTGTATGTGTATGTGTTTGTGTGTCTGTGTGTGTGTTTGTGTGTGTGTTTGTGTGTGTCAGGCCCTGTACAAAGAAGACTTTGAGCGGAGCAGGGGGAGGGGCTTCAGCGTTGTCACGGATACGCCTGAGATGCAGAGGGTGAAGAAAACTCAGGACCTGATCAGCAACGTGAGTCCTCTTAACTTAACATCACTAACCCTGTTCTCTTACCTAACTCAGCTAGTATATTATCATACATTTTATAAATTAACTTAACCTTCATTTGAATTAATCTGCTGGGGGGGGGATGGGGTGAAGGGGAGAGAGGCTGAGTGGTGGAGGGGTGAGAGAGGGAGGGGTGAGAGAGGGAGGGGTGAGAGAGGGCGGGGTGACAGAGAGAGGGGTGACAGAGAGAGGGGTGAGGGGGTGAGAGAGGGACGATTTAGAGATTAAGTGGTTAGAGGGTGAGAAATGAAGGGGTGAGAGTTTGAGGGCTGAGATTTGGAGGGGTGAGACATGAAGGGATGACAGGGTGAGATTGAGGGGTAAGAGGGTAAGCGCTTAAGATCTGGAGTCTCTCAGACCCAACGCTTGGACCTCAGAGGAATGGCTGCCCTATATGGTCACAGTATCCCAGCTTGAGTCACACAAACACACTGATCCCTCCTGGGACCAGCTATAAACACAAGGCTGCAAGCAAACCATTTATTCTTCTTTCATTCGTTCTGTTCTGAGCTTTGTTCTTTCTAATCTTTCTTTACTTTTCTCTTATATCTTTTATTTTTTTGTTTCTGTCCTCACTCTGTTCTGTTCTTTCATTCTGTGGATTTCTTTCTGAACTGTTTTTAATGAATAGTTTAGATTCTCCCTCTGGTCGTACCAGAATAGAACACAGTGGGATCTCTCTCTCTCTCTCTCTCTCTCTCTCTCTCTCTCTCTCTCTCTCTCTCTCTCTCTCTCTCTTCTCTCTCTCTCTCTCTCTCTCTCTCTCTCTCTCTCTCTTCTCTCTCTCTCTCTCTCTCTCTCTCTCTCTCTCTCTCTCTCTCTCTCTCTCTCTCTCTCTCGATTGCCCTCCCTCCCTCCCTCTCTCGCTCTCCCCCATCTCCCTCTCTCTCTCTTCATTTTCCTTCCTCCCCCTTCCCAAAAAAAAGGGAAGGGGATATATAATGCATGATTTCTAGAATACTATTGATTGATATTATTTCAGGGGTATCTTGCTGCGATGTATATTGCTTCAGTTTGTGTGTGTGTGTGTGTGTGTGTGTGTGTGTGTGTGTGTGTGTGTGTGTGTGTGTGTGTGTGTGTGTGTGTGTGTGTGTGTGTGTGTGTGTGTGTGTGTGTGTGTGTGTGTGTGTGTGTGTGTGTTCGTTCGTGCACGCAGATCAAGTACCATGAGGAGTTTGAGAAGAGTAAGGTTAGAAGTGACGCACCGCCACCCGAAAACAGGCAAGGTCTGACGTCTCTTTTTTGTTGTTTCTTTCAAAGAAAACATTGGTGATTTTCTGTATTTTTAGTTTCGTTAAGGGATTCTTTCCTTTCTGTGTAATTCCGTAGAATGCGAGGAGCAGCAACAGCAGATGTTCCGTCCCACTCCCGGGCCCGCCGCTCCTGTTGCCACAGCGCCCTCTGGTGGACCGGTAGGGACAGTATACCTTGTGATCCACAGAACAATTCCAACTCCTTCATTGGCATGGAAAAAAAATATTGACATTACCAGAGCACAATGTGCATACACACACATCTATATTTTTAATTGTGTATATGAGGAGGTTCCGAGCACTGTGCAGCTTTTCTCCAGCAGTGTATCTATGTGTTGTCTATATAACTTCTATGTAACAGTTATGTACCCGTGCGTATCTATCGTTGTGTATCTCTATACAGAGGCCACGGTTCCAGGCGCTGTACAGCTATGCTCCAGCCGATGCTGACGAGGTGAGCCTTCAGGTGGGGGACGTCATCTTGGAGCCCCAGTCCATTGACCAGGGCTGGATGTTCGGGCTGAACCAGCGCACCGGCCAGCGTGGCATGTTGCCCGCTAACTACGTCAAGCTCATCTGAAGCGCCGCATGACGCTGGCTGTTAGCCCACAGCAACTACCTTTAAATTCATAGCCTTAGCCGTTAGCCTAAAGCAATTATCTTTAAATTCATGGACTTAGCCGTTGGCCTAAAGCAATTATCTTTAAATTCATGGACTTAGCCGTTGGCCTACAGCAACTACCTTTACTGTAATCCCATTCGCCGTATACCTTACAGCAACTACCTTTACTTTCATGCCGTTAACTGTTGGCCTACAGCAACTTTGATTACTGTAATTCAGTTGACTTTTGAAGAACTGAGAAGAGCAAGGATTTTGGTGTAATTTGTTGTGTAATTTAAAAAAAATGTAAAAATGCTCTTTGAGAATCTGTTTGCGTTGACCTTTGTATGAGACCATTTCGATTTTGGGCTGTTGCATGATTTCAGTTATTTGCAATGGCAGAGAAACACAGAGAGGGAGGGAACAGAGAGGGTGGGGTATTCTTTTTGGAAAAGGTTCCTATAAATAAAGTATATCTCTCTTTACAACCCTCAAATCTTACCCACAGCACCAACCACAGTCATACATTAACTGCTTTCGTCGTCATGTAGTAAAAAAAAACATAAGCAGTTGACAACAGAGATTGTGACATCCGTCAACAACACGGAGGCGCTGTGGTCGCCAATCTACTTATCGAGTCTTAAAAACAAAATGGCGTCGCCGGGTGAAATACTGATGGTAGGCTATTGTGTGTATAAAATGTCCTTTTTAATAAACAATCTGTACACTTACAAAGTTATCAATGCCTCATTTTATATGTTAAGACCCTTATTATACTACCTGTCTTCATGTTGTTTTTTATACGATGTGAGGGGGGCTCTGTATGAATGCACTTATTCCAAATTGCGTTGGACGAAAGCGTCAGCAAAATAAATGTAATGCAAGGCGATGGTTCTCACGGGTCGTCTCTTGGTCGTGGATGGGACGGGCTAAGCGGCCGTCACTCAGCGCCTGTTACCATGGCGACGGAGACCTCGAGGAGACGGGGGAACAGGTGCGGGGAGATCTGGACCCCTGGGGTCAGAGGTCGTCGGAGTTCAACCGCAGGAAACGCTTTGATCTCTGCTTCCAGCTAGCGGCCGGTATGGGTCCCTGCAGCGTCGGGTAGGCCTATGCCGTGTCCCCGGCCGCTCTCCTCACTGCACTATTCGCTTCCTCCTCTTCAGGTCCCACACTCTCTATCCCCTACCTGCTCCTTAATCAATCATTAATCACCTGCTGTCTGGATCGATGTAAAAATGGATGGATACATTGAGGGATGATTGATTAAATGGTTTACGAAATGGATGGATGAATGAATGACTAAATTGATGTATTGTGGATGCATGGATGGGTGACTGAAAGAAGATTCTTGGTCAAGCTATTTGTTGGGTGGATCAGTTTTTTTTTATTTTTACGTTTGACGTTCTTAAGAGGTCCGAACTGAAATCGAAAGGATTGGTCGAAGACCTTGCAACGCAAGAATATGCTGCACAAATTAAAAAAGAGTCAGCAGATTTCAGTTTTCTAACCTTGTACTAGCTAGATGTTATGTCTTGTTTTCATTTTGCTGTTACAGTATTAATTTGAAGACACATTCCGTTCCTCCTTTCACCAGATGGAGTCGCTAGTTTCCTTCCTTCACCATTAAAACTATTTATTATGTGGAGGAAAGTAATTCCTTAATGTTTGCCTAAAATGAGGATGTTGGAAATGGCCTGTTTAAAAGGCTCTAGGTTATATATGTTGCATTTATTTGACCAGTGTGTTTATATTGCCAATTTATCATGTGGATAAAAAGGTCCGAACACAGTCGGTGTTAAGGTTCTGATGACTTGTGATTTGATGAGCGACCTCTCAGAGCCGCGTCCTGGCCAATCACAGCCGGAGGGGATAGAAGGAGGAGGAGGAGGGGGGGTCGAGGGGAAATCTCAGCTCGGTCTTTCCGAGAATAAGATGAAACCGGTTTGCGTTTGTAATCACATGGATCGTCTTCCTTTTCTCTTCATTATCCGCTCCTTTGAACCAGAGCAAAACTGGAAACCACTTGCGCAGAAAGAACTTTGCAGACGGAGCTGGATCCGCCAGCTCCCCCCCACCCACCCCAACTCCCCTCAATTAGGTCACTCTCTTCGTCCCGCTTCGCTGAAGTCACAGTGCACAGACGACCTTTTACACCAATCCACTCATCACATAAAATACTGATTCCCCGTGATGACTATTGTTCCACGGCCTCGTATTTTTGTTTACTCAGGCCATAATTAAGAGTTGGGATTGTTTTAGTGCAATGCATAGCGACTCTGCGCACTGGGTTGCACGAGTCGCGGAGAATGCGTAATCATTGCGCAAGTATCACATAGGTAGGCTACAACACGCGTGTGGACGACTACACAGGTAGGCCCATTGCACAGCAGGTGGCCTACTTCACAGAAGACTGAAGACTACTGCACTGCATATGGATTAAATATAAAAAGATGGAAACCCCGGATCGCCGACAGCTGGGCAGCGACGGGTTTCTCAGTCCAAGCTTCGGAATGGTTTTAACGCGTTGATCCTACCTGCCGCAAATCTCCGGTTTCACCTCCAACTCTCAGCTGCCCCTTGGACTGTCCGGCCCGCGAGGAACCGACTGCTCAGTCCAAGTACTATCCACCGAACTTCAAGTCTTGCCCCTATACTGGTTCCGGAGAAAGGTCCTGGTTATCGAGAAAGGTCCTGGTTCCGGAGAAAGGACTCTAGACTTCTGGAGTTTGTTTTGCGGCGCAAGGTAAGACGCTGGGCTGTTCAACGGTCAGACTTTAGTGGCGCACAAACTCACAGGCCAATAAAGTTGAATAATAGGGTACACAATTGTTTTTGTGAGGGCTCGGCTTTATGTCCGTATTAAGGTTAAAGTTGTTAGACCTTGTGGTCTGATGACCCTGCTGGTTTCGTTTAATGGGGAGGTTGCTTAGTTTTAGAATAATCTTGATGACATTGGTTTTTTTTATATAGAGCATTAAGTAGGCCAACACTGAGTCTACATTATATATATGACAGTTTTTATTAGGCAAAATAACGTGCCCCATTGACCGACTACAAGGCAAAACATGCCTACAGCAGCATTTAAAACGGTTGTTTTTAAACATTAAATATCCTTAATATATATATTCTAATTAAGGAGACATAATTAAAATTGTATGCCTTAAAATTGTATGTGTGAACTTTTAAACAGCCTACATTTTTAACTGAGTCGAGTTTATTCTCCACCTCATCATCGATCAAGCCAATAATGTCTCATCGACTTGTCATTGGTTTGAGATGTATATTAGTAGATCGACTAGAGCTTTGGATTGGCATCCCGCGGGTTTCATATTCCTCTGACGGTGCTCCCCGCTTTGTTTTCCGAGGCGTTGCGTCATTGCCGCCCTTTTGTGACGCAGCACCCCCCAGGAGCGTCCCGACCAGCTCTTGCCCTCACCTGCCAGGTGTGAGCTTGTCAGAAAAGGCACGTGTGTTTGGTGCAGGCCAGGGTCTCTTGGGCCCTATTTATAGCTCCCTCCATGTGGACAAGGTTCTAAAATGTTGACACTCAAACATTTATTTGTGTGGTCTGTGACCAGGAGATCGGTGCTTCTGACTTTTTCTTCTTCTTGCTGCTTAAGTTTAGAAAAGCATAATGTTGGCCACTATTACTATAAGATAAGATGGTACCTTATAAGTCCCAGACGGGAAATTCGGGAGGGGGGGGGGGGGGCGCAAAGTTAAGAACCAAACAAACGATATTCCAAGTCTTATCACAGACATGTTTGGTGGCTCTCTCCCTGTACACTGAAAGCAGCTGGGCAGTGTTGGAAGGCATGTTGGAGTGTGTGGTACAGGCAGAGTCTCGGGTCACAGGTTCTTGGACCAAGAAGGTGTTGGTTTTGGGTTTCTTTCACCAACTCAAACCATGTGACAGCCTGGCAAGGTGTCACACAGGGGGAAACCAGGTCAAACACATCCCACTCATCCTTTCATTATTCCCTTAACCCTCTTACCCTGCATTGTTCTTGTTTTATATAAACTCCTGGCCTGCCGTTTTGAATGGGGGTAATATTCTGTGCCGGTCGGAGTGACGCTGTGGTCTACAGACGATGGGTTCGCTGGTTTTGAGGAGATGGTGAGGGAGATGTGTTACTGTGATAACTTTAGGTAATATGATTCCTCTCTGCTCTCAAAGTTTTCGTGCACTGGACTGAATATCCTCTCACCTGCCCCAGGTTAAGCTTCTCAGGTGTGAGACACTGGAGACGTTCTCATTGGTATATATGGATTCAAGAGGATTGAATGTATTGAATCTCTTGTAGAAAGAGACATGTCACAAAGTTATAATACCTCGGGCCGTGTGAGATGTTCGAGTTTTAATAGCTAAGCTACGGCAAGATGTTAAAGTTCTAGTGGGTCAGACAAAGTCAAATGATATAGTTCTGATAGCTAAGCCACGGTAAGCTGTTAAAGTTCTGATGGGTGAGGTAAGGTGCGATATTAAATTGCTGATAGCTACGGTTCAGTGGGAGGTTAAAGTTCAGATTGTTCAGGCAAGAGGCGGTGTTATAGTTCTGATAGCTAAGGTATGGTCAGATGTTTGAGCTCTGATGGGTCAGGTATGGTGAGAGGTTAAAGTTCTGATGATTCAGGTAAGGTGAGGCTTTTGAGGTCATAAGGTTGCTCTCCAGTGGTTCTTGGGGATGGTAATCAAGATCAAGTGAAAAGCAGGTGGAGGGGTCCTAGCAGGTGGAGAGTCGCTCAGTGAGACCATTATCTGTGCTGAACAGCAGGATGTTTAAGAGTGAAGCGCAGGCCTGAGGTACCACTCTGAGCGGAGCCAGCCAGAAGAACACCACCCATATGGAGGAGTTGGAAGCCTTGTTTCCCTGTAGCTCGTCTATAACTTCTGATATGCTGGACACCGGGGTGAGGAGATGCTCACACACATCTGAGCTAGCACTAAGACATTAGCAAGCATCATCATGCTAAATAGAACTATGACATTAGCTCACAGTATAATTTTTGCCAGCACAGTAGTATTAGCTAAGTGATTAGTTCAGTCTGTAGGGCTAGTTGGCTAGGTATATAGCTGTGGTTAACTTGGTCTGTAGGCCTAGTGCTGATTAGTGTGGTACGTAGATCCTGTTAAGTATGTGGCATGTAGGCTAGGTATGTAGTTGTTGGTAGCTAGGTCTTTAGCGGCTAGCTTTTTTAAGCTTGTGCACATAGCTGTGGCCATAGTTCAATGTGTAGCGGAGCTTAGCTCTGTGTGTAGCCGCAGTTAGATGCATTAGGCTAGGCATTGTGGTTATAGCTCACTGTGTAGCTGTCGCTAGCTAGGTATGTAGCTGTGGTAACAGTGCGTAGCCGCGGTTAGCTGGGTACACTGCCGCCAGCTGTTAGCCTAGCTTCAGGAGAAGAATGCAGTTTTGGCAGCTGCAGCAGCTGTGGCACCAGCTCTCTGCTCCTCCACCAATCACGTCGTCTCATGTAGTGCATAGTGTGGCAGTTTGGATGAGATTCACTGGCACTGAAGATTCGTGTTTGTTATTGACTGAAGTTTATGTCATTTAAGCATATTAAAGTTTGTAAAAGCCTATTTTCGTTACTTGTGTTGCAGCTCAACGTGTGTGTGTGTGTGTGTGTGTGTGTGTGTGTGTGTGTGTGTGTGTGTGTGTGTGTGTGTGTGTGTGTGTGTGTGTGTGTGTGTGTGTGTGTGTGTGTGTGTGTGTGTTATGCGCGCCACGTGTGTCTTTGTTCTGACCTTTACAGACTTAAATTATCCCTCTGAAATTAATATTTTGTAACAGCAAAGGAACAGGAAATGGTTTATAACCAACTCAAAGGTCTATCATTTTGGGTCCAGACATGCTGTGTTCGCTAAATTCTTTACGATCTACTTCAGATCTTATATTCCATGGCTATTGATTTATTGTGGACAATAAAAACCCGACGTTTTTGTGTCGGTCTCGTAGTCATAGCGTTAATGTCGGGTACGCAGATCGTTCACACGGAGACGCACTGAAACTTATCCATCCTCTACCGGGGTATTTTAGGTTCGGATCACTTCAGAAGCACCGACAACCCCCCCCCCCCCCCCCAAAACTCTTGCCCCTTCCTCCTCTAGTACCCCCATACCTCACCCCAGGGGGCGGGCTGAGAGAGGATCAATGCAGTGATCAAGGGTTGGGTGTAGTTGTACCGAGACAAGTGTTTGACGGGGCTCGAGGGGCTCGAGTCCTTGTGTGCATGTCATGAAACGCTGTGTGTGTGTGTGTGTGTGTGTGTGTGTGTGTGTGTGTGTGTGTGTGTGTGTGTGTGTGTGTGTGTGTGTGTGTGTGTGTGTGTGTGTGTGTGTGTGTGTGTGTGTGTGTGTGTGTGTGTGTGTGTGTGTGTGTGTGTGTGTGTGTGTGTGTGTGTGTGTGTGTGTTGCTTGTTGGTGGTGTTAAGTGTTGGCGTGTGCCATCGAGTGAGAGACTTTGTGTGTGTGTGTGTGTGTATATATGTGTTGGCGGAATGTGCTGCCTCATGGCTCTGATGTAACTGGAGGCGTATAGATGATCAGCAGCTGGCAACATCTCCTCCTCTCCTACCTCCTCCTCTCCCACCTCCTACCGTCTTTTGGTCTCCTCCTCTCCTACCTCCTTCTCTCCCACCTTCTACTGTCTTACTCTCCCACCTCCTACCGTCTCCTACCTCCTAGTCTGCTACCTACTAAGGTCTTTTTGTATCTCTCCTATCTCCTCACGTGTGTTGGTCCTCTTCTGCTGTCCTGCTCAGTGCTTCAGACCTGTATGGAGGCCACTGCAGTGAGACAGCATCTCATAGGGTCGGGGATGTCATCAGGGCGTGCCATGGTGTGCGTGGTCCGTTTCAATATCATCCCACCACAGACACAAATGGGCGTTCTCCTGTGGTGGGGGTTCTCGTTTACGCAGACTGGAACGTCCCCTTCTTATTCTTCGTCGCCTTTCTCGCTGAACAGTATTAAAATGTCAAAGTGTACTACTCCGAAACCATGTAAATAGTGTTGTAAATAAACGTTGAAAGCTTTTCAAATCTTATTAGGTGTTGTATTGGGATACAGGTTGATATTCGTATTTGGTCTTTGAAAACAATGGTAGGCTCTCCGGCTGCAGAGAGGGCTCTCCGTGTCCACGTGCAGCACTTTACGGAGGACTATAACCCGGCCTAACTTTCACCAACAACACAGAACCCCTTCTTCTTCGCACAGCTGTCAACATCCGAAAAATTCGCTAGTTAGATTTTCTCAAACAGAAGTTTCAAAATAAGATCTAGTAGTAAGTACGGGTGGCATAGAACTAACGTTAGCCAAGTGGGGGCTCCATGATTGCAAAATCTAATGAGAGAGGTCAAATTGCCATTAAGGAAGGAAAGCATAGTGTGCCTTAAGACTGTGCTTCGCATTATGCCGTGCGAAACCCAGTATGCCTTTCGAAAGACCTCGTGATTGGTCGATGAAACGCTGCCAGGAACGCCATGAAGGGCGTTCTTGTGTCATGACGGAAACGCCCAAGCCTGCAGATGGACCCTTCTCGTCCGTTTGTGTCCGTCAGTCATGTGATAAGTGGAGGAGCTTACCCCAGCTCATCTCCTCCAGAGACAGGTTCTCTAACACCGGGGCGAAATTTGCGGAAATGAAAACTAAGAACCAAAATAACCAGGGGATGTTAAACGCGGAGAGGACACGTCTGCTAAGCTAATAAGTAACATGATGTCGGAAAGGGGCCTGGCGAACACTTAGACACACACGTATACACACACATAGACACTGCATGAGGTGTGTGTCTGTGTTGGGAGGGTGCTGTAGGGCATGCATCCACAGACAGACAGACAGACACACATACATCGTTCAGTGTCTGTGTGTGCGTGTGTGTGTGTGTGTGTGTGTGTGTGTATCTTGGAGGCTGTAGAAGGGGATGCATCCAGGGAGCATACTTTTATGACTTTACTTAGACATTGGTCTTGGGTTCCAGAACCAGCAGGCGGAGAGGACTCTCTCTGTTAGTAAGGGCTTCGTAATGGGGGGCGTCTGGATCACTTTCTTTACATAGTAATTATAAATAGTTGTAGTCCTAATTCGTTATCTGGTGTTTTCCGTTGGAGGTTGGGTATACAATAATAACCCGGATGCGGTCCTGCAGACTGTTCTTGGGTTTTCGCCAGTTTATGGATTTTGATAGGGAGTCACACATTTTTGACTCCCATAACAGGTCAATTTCATTTGCACACTTTGTGTTCGTGTGCTTGGACTTTATAAGGACATATTTGTTTATGACCAACACCACTTTCTAACAATTTGAAAAACACAGCCTCAAGCAAATCTAAAATTTTAGCTTTGTTGAAAGCTCTGTCCCCCTCTGCCTCCCCCCCTCCAGGTGTCAGTAGAGTTCGGCCGGTGTGGTCGGGGTTCGCCATGCCCAGATGGCGGCCGTGCTCCCTCCCCCGGGCATGGCCACGTTCCGCCTCTTCACGGCCGACTCCCTGGCGCAGATCGAGAGGCTGGCGGAGGAGGAGGGGCGGGCTCAGGAAGCAGTGGGGCACGGGCAGGAAGTAGAGGGGCGGGTCCCCGAGGCGCCCAACGTACACCTGGAGGCGGGAAAGAACATCCCCATGATCTACGGGGACCCCCCGACGGAGATGCTCAACACACCCCTGGAAGACCCCGACCCCTTCTACCGAGCCCAGAAGGTACCAGTACTGCAATACTCTACCAGTATTACCAGTACTCTACCAGTACTACCAGTACTGCAATACTCTACCAGTACTACCAGTACTCTACCAGTACTACCAGTACTGCAATACTCTACCAGTATTACCAGTACTACAATACTCTACCAGTACTACCAGTACTCTACCAGTACTACCAGTACTGCAATACTCTACCAGTATTACCAGTACTCTACCAGTATTACCAGTACTACAATACTCTACCAGTATTACCAGTACTCTACCAGTACTACCAGTACTGCAATACTCTACCAGTATTACCAGTACTACAATACTCTACCAGTATTACCAGTACTACAATACTCTACCAGTACTACCAGTACTCTACCAGTACTACCAGTACTCTACCAGTACTACAATACTCTACAAGTACTCTACCAGTACTACAATACTCTACCAGTACTACCAGTACTCTACCAGTACTACCAGTACTACAATACTCTACCAGTACTCTACCAGTACTACAATACTCTACCAGTACTACCAGTACTACAATACTCTACTACAATACTCTACCAGTATTACCAGTACTACACTGCTCTACCAGTATTACAATACTCTACCAGTACTACAATACTCTACCAGTACTACCAGTACTCTACCAGTACTACAATACTCTACCAGTACTACAATTCTCTACTACAATACTCTACCAGTATTACCAGTACTACAATACTCTACCAGTACTACAATACTCTACCAGTACTACAATACTCTACCATTACTACCAGTACTGCAATACTCTACCAGTATTACCAGTAGTACTACAATACTCTACCAGTACTACCAGTACTACAATACTCTACCAGTACTGCAATACTCTACCATACTACCAGTACTCTACCAGTACTACCAGTAATACAATACTCTACCAGTACTGCAATACTCTACCATACTTCCAGTACTCTACCAGTACTACCAGTACTACAATACTTTACCAGTATTACCAGTTCTACAATACTTTACCAGTACTACAATACTCTACCAGTATTGCAATACTCTACCAGTGCTACAATACTCTACCAGTACTACAATACTCTACCAGTACTACAATACTCTACCAGTATTACCAGTACTACAATACTCTACCAGTACTACAATACTCTACCAGTACTACAATACTCTACCAGTACTACAATACTCTACCAGTATTACCAGTACTGCAATACTCTACCAGTACTACAATACTCTACCAGTAATACAATACTCTACCAGTAATACAATACTCTACCAGTACTACCAGTGCTATATCAGTGCTACAATACTCTACTAGTACAGTTACACCCCTTCTACTGAGCTCTGATTAATACTACACAATGTATTTGGAGCATCCTTAGTATCGTGTGTGTGTGTGTGTGTGTGTGTGTGTGTGTGTGTGTGTGTGTGTGTGTGTGTGTGTGTGTGTGTGTGTGTGTGTGTGTGTGTGTGTGTGTGTGTGTGTGTGTGTGTGTGTGTGTGTGTGTGTGTGTGTGTGTGTGTGTGTGTGTTCCAGACGTTCATTGTGGTCAGCAGAGGGAACACTATCTTCCGCTTCAATGCCGAGCCGTCCTGCTACTTCCTCACCCCCTTCAGTCGGGTCCGGAGGGGCGCCATCAAGATCCTCATCCATTCATATCCTTCTGATGCACCTCCTATAAAGCATGGTTAAAATCATCCATTCATATCATTCTGACACAATCCATCGACATAGCCATCCATTCATTTCTGATTCACCCCATCAACAGCACAGTTAGCATCCTCATTCATTCATATCCTTCCCATACAGATAATAAACAGCATGGTTAGCATCCTCATCCATTCATATCCTTCCCATACAGATAATAAACAGCATGGTTAGCATCCTCATCCATTCATATCCTTCCCATACAGATAATAAACAGCATGGTTATGTACATGGGAATCATGCTCTGTGTGGCCATGCAGGAAGAGTGTGTGTGGTGATGGCTTGCTCATCACCTCAACCAGCCCCAGAGTCCAATCAGAGTGACTCGGGCCAGCCGAGGCCGCTTCAAAGTCCACACATACTCCACAGCTACTAATCAACATCCTCATCCATTGATCACCCTCTAAATGCACAGATCAGATAATGTGATCAGGTGATTAATCATCGGGGTAATGTCACCCCAAGGTTTATCACAGTGGATGTGGTCATACCATAACCTAGATTATCAGATTAGTTAGTTGTTTACCGTGGTTGCTCTGGTCCTTAACTCCTGCATCATATTGTTCAGCTTGTTCATCATGCTAACTATTCTTGCCAATTGTGTCTTCATGACGATGAGCAACCCTCCACTCTGGAGCAAAACCGTAGAGT
Organism: Melanogrammus aeglefinus; assembly: GCA_900291075.1. Classification (NCBI taxonomy): domain Eukaryota; kingdom Metazoa; phylum Chordata; class Actinopteri; order Gadiformes; family Gadidae; genus Melanogrammus; species Melanogrammus aeglefinus. The sequence goes on from OLKM01000248.1 coordinate 126,492, forward strand.
GAGTACACTGCTAACCCAACATAATCTGATATAATCTGACCTCATATAATCCTGCATAATCTGGTCTAATGTTATCTAACCCTGATGTTATTGAAAATAATTGAGTTAGATCGCATTTAATCTGCCATGGTAAAATCTAATTTAATATAGTCCTAATCTAGTCATGTATAATCTAGTCTAGTCTAATACAATATAATCTAGGATAGTGTTATCCTGTCTAGTCAGATTGTATTTTATCAAAACAAGAGAAGACTATTCTGATGTACTGTTATCTAATCCTGTTATAATCGTTATTTGATCCTTACGTAGTCATAGTATAAACTATCCCTAATCTAATTTAATCTAATTCAAATTGAATCCTGTTCTAATCATATTCATTATCTAATCCGAATCTAATCCAAATCTCATCTATTCTTTTCAAGTGTAGTGTAGTCTAATCTTATATGTTTTTTAATCAGATGAAGTCTGTTAATAACATTTGTGTTCAAGGTATGTTTTTACTGGTATTTACACGTGTGTTCAAGGTATGTTTTTACTGGTATTTACACGTGTGTTGAAGGTGTGTTTTTACTGGTATTTACACGTGTTCCAGGTATGTTTTTACTGGAATTTACACGTTTGAGGCGACGACAAAGGTGTTGGCACGAGGCTTCGTTATCGGACCATTCACATTCCTAAGAGACCCTTGGAACTGGCTGGACTTCATGGTCATCAGCATGGCGTGAGTTTACCTTCAGCACACAGAAATATAGATATGACCTCAAATCGTTATTAGCTTCATAAAGGTAATAAGTTAGTTACACCATGGGACTGGCATAACATTGCAAAACAGACAGAACATCTCTGTGGTAATTGGGACAGGATGGTGTTGGTAGTTCGGTTACTTGACTGACAGCCAAATGGTCCTGGGTTCGAATGTCAACATTCTATCTGTCGACATTGTAGAGTAAGAGGTCTAAACCCCTAGCTGCTCCTTAAGGACATGCAGCTGAGTTGAAGATGCTTTGGGGTTTTCTTTGCTAAAGGGGATGCTAGAAAATCCCTGTCAGAACATTTGAGAAGTTCAAGTACGGTATCTTATCGACACAGCCTTAAAATTTAAGCCAGGGAGTTGATATCTGTGTGCGTGCCAGGGCCGGTAGGAGCATGTCATGGTAACAACGTCCGGACCGGACGAGCTGAGGAAGTCAACACATTGTCAGTCTGTGTCATCTGCGGCCCTCTGACGACTTGGTTACACCAAGCCGCTCCAATTCTTCAGAGCAGCAAATTAAAAATAGAACTAAGCCAAGCGATAGGACCTACATTACATTAATGTGTAATATTATATATTCATGAAAGGCTGAATGAATAAGAATAGGAATATTAATATTCAGACACCTTTATCAAAAGCAACTTCCAGATGACAAGTATTACAATCAAAATGGGATCAACTTTGACAACCAATGATATATTAAGGTGCTTGTGGTCTTGTTTGGTGGTGTGTGTGTGTGTGTGTGTGTGTGTGTGTGTGTGTGTGTGTGTGTGTGTGTGTGTGTGTGTGTGTGTGTGTGTGTGTGTGTGTGTGTGTGTGTGTGTGTGTGTGTGTGTGTGTGTGTGTGTGTGTGTGTGTGTATTGGCTGGCGGTGGTTGGTGTTGGTTAACGTGTGGTTCTTTCTCCAGGTACCTCACTGAGTTTGTGGACATGGGAAATGTCTCAGCACTCAGAACCTTCCGGGTCCTCCGAGCGCTCAAAACCATCACCGTGATTCCTGGTACTGCTTTCATTCTGCAGCAGAAATGTATTTACATGTAGAATCAATAATAGATTCACTTGATATGCTTGTAATGTTAGGAAGGTTTAGGAGAGACAGCTATTGTTCTCTCTCTGCAACAACAGGCCCAGCGAGGGCTGCTAGATTATGGAAAATCATAATCACGATTATTTTGGTTAATATTGAAATCATGATTCAAACGATTATCTTTGAGTTTAATGAATTTATTCAGCGTCTCTTTCCAAAAAATCTTTTGAAATTTCAGAATAGATAGAGAATGCTCAAATCGAAAATAATGTACGAATGCTTCTTTTCAACTTGATTATATTAGTTTGGAGATCGTTTGACCCAAAAGACTAAATCCCGATCAAAATGTGATTAATTGCACAGCCCTAGGTGCGACCGTGTAACCACTTGTTTCGGGGGCCCCGGGGCAGGTGGAGTATCGTCTGACCCCCGCTGTGTCCCCAGGTCTGAAGACCATCGTGGGCGCTCTGATCCAGTCGGTGAAGAAGATGGTGGACGTCATGGTCCTGACAGTGTTCGCGCTGGCCGTCTTCGCCCTCGTTGGTCTCCAGCTCTTCATGGGGAACCTCCGGCAGAAGTGCATCCGCTGGCCACCCCCCAACGGCACGCTGGTGGACAGCTTCAGCAACGCCATGGCCCCCAATGGCTCGCTCGCCTCCAACGACACCTTCAACTTTGTGGAATATATCGAAAATACCGGTAGGTTTTGTATATACGACTTAAACGTTCAGTCGTGAAGTTACGTCGAGTAACGTAAATGTTTGCTCTGTCAGTAAATACCATGGATCTTAATACTTATTTTAACATATTTGGAGTCATGGTTAATGGCCGGAATATCCCCAGTGAGGAAAATAAAAAGTGTAAAAGTAAGAGGTTAAAAGACTCAAGGAGCTGGTGTACAAATTGAAGAAGACAGACATGAAATTAACACTAAATATGGGCTATGACGTTGTTTGAAGACAATGTCAACGTACTTTTGCAGTTATGGGCAGAAAACCTCAATCAGCTGCTCATCTGTTCAAAAAGGGAAAAGCATCAACAACCATCGGCACATAGCAATTAGACTGGGCTGGAGAACATCCTGGTCATGTGACCTCACATTCGGTTTCACTCCAAGGATCAGCCTGGTCCGACTGTCGCCCACAGAGAGGTCCGGAGATTAAAATGTCATCGAGGCAAATCAGGGACTGGGATATGGTTGATGATGTAACAGGGCTAATCTTAAGAAAGCATTGCTATGGATGCAGTTCAAACCATCTAATGATTTCTTTAGCAAGAAGCAATGCAATATTTTATAAATCAATTCAATTTTTTTTTCCTTTTTTGTTGTATTTTTTTCTTGAGTAAATAGCCACGAAAGCCTTGCTTATTCAATGGGTGATTCAAGGCCATTAATAGTCCGCTATATGTCAGATTCTGGCATCACCCCCCTGTCTTGGACTATATCCCAAAAGGACCGCCTTGCTATACATTATCCATTACTTATTGAGAGGCGACGATGATAATGTTGTGGTTGTTCTATTGTTCTATGATAATGATGATGTTGTTCTATTCGTAGATAACCAATATTATCTGGAGGGCAGTTTAGACGCTCTGCTCTGCGGTAACAGCTCTGATGCTGGGTGAGTACTCCTACCACAGTACTACACTCATACAGTACTACGGTACTACACTTGTATTCTACTATGCTACCACACTAGTACACCAAAGGGCTCATTTTGCTTTGATTTGTTAACATTGAATCTTTCTTTTTAATTGTGGATTGTTGAGTAGTTTATCAGGTAGTAAATGGGACAGGGTTGACCTTGTCTCTGATTGGCCGGTGGGTGGGGTGTCAACAGGAAGTGTCCTGAGGGCTACCAGTGTATAAAGGCGGGGCGGAACCCCAACTACGGCTACACCAGCTTCGACTCCTTCGGCTGGGCCTTCCTCGCTCTCTTCAGGCTCATGACCCAGGACTACTGGGAGAACCTCTTTCAGCTGGTCGGCCACCTTCTCATTCTGCTCCTCCTGCTCCTTCTCTTCCTAAGCCTCTTCTTATTCCTCCTTCTCATCCTCCTGTTCTGTGTTTCCTCCTGCTCCTCAGTCTCGTCCTCCTGCTCTTCCTTTTCCTCCCACTCCTCCCCCTGCTCCTCTTCTTGACCCTCTTATTATTCCTCCGTCTCCTCCTCTTCAGCTCCTACTCTACTTCCTCCTCCTCCTCCCGCTGTTCCATCTCCTCCTTCCCCCCCGTTGCTTCTCCTTCTGCGCCTCGTCTCGCTCCTCCGTGTGGTAAACGGGCCGTGTGTGTGTTTGTCCAGCTCTTGCGCGCGGCGGGGAAGACGTACATGCTGTTCTTCGTGGTGATCATCTTCCTGGGCTCCTTCTACCTCATCAACCTCATCCTGGCCGTGGTGGCCATGGCGTACGAGGAGCAGAACGAGGCCACGCAGCGGGAGGCTCGGGAGAAGGAGGAGGAGTTCAAGCGGATGCTGGAGCAGCTGAGGAACCAAGACCAGGTGACGGTCTGCCGGTACACACACATAAGTCTCTCTCTCTCTCTCTCTCTCTCTCTCTCTCTCTCTCTCTCTCTCTCTCTCTCTCTCTCTCTCTCTCTCTCTCTCTCTCTCTTCTCTCTCTCTCTCTCTCTCTCTCTCTCTCTCTCTCTCTCTCTCTCTCTCTCTCTCTCTCTCTCTCTCTCTCTCTCTCTCTCTCTCTCTCTCTCTCTCTCTCTCTCTCTCTCTCTCTCTCTCTCAGTTGATTACAGCTTACAGTGTCTGCTTAGTTCAGGAGGTATGAGGTGTCCCTGAGCCAGACGAGACCTAACCATCACTGCTCCCGACGTGCTGGCTGTCGCCTTGCATAGTTGACTCCGCCATTGTGTGTACGATCAGTTATAAGTCGCATTCAATCCAAGTGTAAATGTACAGTAAGACACATACAGCCACACGTGTCCCATGCTGCCCTCTGCGGTAGTATTTGTTGGTTCACGGTCGACAACAGGAAGCTGTTGTTTTGTTTGACAGGAAGCTTTCGTAGGCAGCCAAGCGACTCTGACCAGTAAGAAGTCCCTGAGTCACCACACGGAGTTTGAGTTTGACGAGGAGGGCGACGGCAGCGAAGACGTACTGAAGGACTGTAACGGTCGAATCATCCCGCGACTTCTCATTAGGGTGCCCACAATGACCAAGGTGAGGCTCTGCTGCTGCCCACACCCGTTACACCTGGTTTACACTGCATCCTGTTTACACCTGGTTTATACCACACCCCGTTACACCTGGTTTACACTGCATCCTGTTTACACCTGGTTTACACCGCATACTGTTAACACCTGGTTTACACCGCTTCCTGTTAACACCTGGTTTACACCTGGTTTATACCGCATCCTGTTAACACCTGGTTTATACCGCATCCTGTTAACACCTGGTTTACACCGCATCCTGTTAACACCTGGTTTACACTGCATCCTGTTAACACCTGGTTTACACCTGGTTATACCGCATCCTGTTAACGCCTGGATATACCTGGTCTACACCTGGTTTATATCTTGCTTGCGCATATTTTATAACAGGTTTATGCCTCATCCTGTTAAAATATGGTTTATACCTGGTTTTCACCTGGTTTATAGCTCATCTTATTACATGTGGTTGACATCTGGTTTAGACCTTCCGACACCTGTCTTACATCTGATTAACATCTGGTTATTCCTGTTTTACACCCGACCCTGTCACCACCTGGGTTTCAGAATGTTCCTCAGCCGTATTGTGAAGAGGAGGTGAAGCAGGACGAAGAGGGGGGGTCTCGGGGCTCCGCCCTCAGTGTGGTACACCTGGAGGCACCGGGCCTCAAACACCGAGCCGCCAGCGTTCTCACCGTTGCCACGGTTGCCGCCATAGAAGGTATCGGTATCGCCCTGGAAAAGCTGACAGAAAACACAGAAAAAAAGCTTGCATTAAAATATAATTGTAGCCTGTTGTCACCAAGCTACATCAGAACAACAAGTTGGCTACGCTAAGCCTGTAGCATAGCCACATTAGACCAACTCGTGTGTTATGCTAAGCCAGTGGTAGTGCAGCTACATTCGACCAGATAGCTGCTATGCTAAGCCTGTGGTATCGTGACCATAGGTCAAATGAAGTGCAGAGCCAAGCAGTGTCTATAGAGGCTGTCTTGGCTCAGTCCCAAGCCCCCTCAGGCTACACTACTGTGGGCTGTAATTGCTAAGCTTAGCATGTGGCTACTGACACTGTACACCCAGCGGACCAAGGTCAGGACAGTTGCAATGCCTGGCACTAGCTTCACAGTAGTGCTAATGACATTGTGTTCAAGTCGGACTCATAGACCTTCTACCCTCCTGGTGCTAAGCCGGGACCAAACCTAAATACAGACTTGGATACCCATGATGCTCTTAAGGCTTATGTACAACTAGCACTACCCTTCCATACACATCCAGCATACCCGTCATTTTTCAGTCAGCGTTTTAAAGAAGCATTAAGCACTACCTGGCCAAAGGAAGGGAAATGTTGAACCTACCTTTTCGGACACGATCATCATAAATAACTTGCAGGAGAGGAGGAAGCTCAATTGATCAGACTCTGATGATTGGATTTTGATTGAATGGATTATAGGATGTGAATGCCAATACTAAGTACCAATGAGAATAACTGATCTGAAACACCAACACACATACAGACCTGTAACTTCCTGTCCAGTGTGTTACTTCCTGTGCGGTGTGTAAAATGTCCCGCTGTGTGTTGTTTAGAGCTGGAGGAGGCCCAGAGACCCTGCCCCCCCGGCTGGTACCGCTTCGCCGACCTCTTCCTGAAGTGGGACTGCTGCGACGTCTGGGTGACGTCCAAGAACTGGGTCAACTTTGTGGTGATGGACCCCTTTGTGGACCTGGGCATCACCATCTGCATCGTCCTCAACACCCTGTTCATGGCCATGGAGCACTACCCCATGACGCCTGAGTTCGACCACATGCTGTCCGTGGGAAACCTGGTGGGTCCCTAAGCTGGGCTTCAACTGGGTTCAACTGGGTTCAACCGGGTTCAACTGGGTTCAACTGGGTACAGCTGGGTTCAACTGGGTTCAACTGGGTTCAACTGGGTTCAACTGGGTACAGCTGGCTTCAACTGGCTTCAACTGGCTTCAACTGGGTTCAACTGGGTACAGCTGGGTTCAACTGGGTTCAACTGGGTTCAACTGGGTACAGCTGGGTACAGCTGGGTTCAGCTGGCTTCAGCTGGGTACAGCTGGGTACAGCTGGGTACAGCTGGGTACAGCTGGGTACAGCTGGGTTCAGCTGGCTTCAGCTGGGTACAGCTGGGTTAGACTGGGAGGTTCAGCTGATGGTATTGGTGGGGAGAGTGGTGGTGTGTGTGTCGGTTAATTGGCTGCTGTTATTCAGGTCTTCACGGGTCTTTGTCATTCATGTGTTCACGAGGGTCTCTGTTATTCACGTGTTCCCAGTGGGTCTCTGTGATTAATGTATTCACCGAGGGTCATAGTGATTCATGTGTTCACAGGGGTCTTGTTTATTTATGTATTCATGAGCGTCTTGGTTACACGTGTGTTCACAGAGTCTAGGTTATTCATGTGTTCACGGGATCTCTGGCTCTCTTGGGATTTCATGTGTATTCATATGTTGGAGGGGGTCGTGGTGATTCACGTGTTCACGGGGGGGGGGGGTTGGGGGTCTCTTTTTATCCAGGTGTTCACTGGGATCTTCACGGCCGAGATGGTCTTCAAGCTGATCGCCATGGACCCCTACTACTACTTCCAGGTGGGCTGGAACATCTTCGACAGCATCATCGTGACCATGAGCCTGGTGGAGCTGGGCCTGGCCAACGTCCAGGGGCTGTCCGTCCTCCGCTCCTTCCGTCTGGTGAGAGAGCCCCTCCGTCACCCCACTCTGGTTACAATGGGCCACCCGCCTTGACTACTGTTACCACTGTAACCCTAGTTACCCCAACAACACAGAAGCATCACTCCTCCTCTGGTTACCATAGTTACCACATTTAACAGACTGCTCCCTACACTCACCCAGTGACCCTGTGTGTGTACATGTGTGTATGTGCGTGTGTGTATGTGCGTGTGACTGCGATGCTGTGTAGCTGCGTGTCTTCAAGCTGGCCAAGTCCTGGCCCACCCTCAACATGCTGATCAAGATCATCGGTAACTCCGTGGGGGCTCTGGGCAACCTGACCCTGGTCCTCGCCATCATCGTCTTCATCTTCGCCGTTGTGGGCATGCAGCTCTTCGGGAAGAGCTACAAGGAGTGCGTGTGCAGGATCGACGTGGACTGCGTGCTGCCGCGCTGGCACATGCACGACTTCTTCCACTCCTTCCTCATCGTGTTCCGGATCCTGTGCGGCGAGTGGATCGAGACCATGTGGGACTGCATGGAGGTGGCCGGCACCAGCATGTGCCTCATAGTCTTCATGATGGTCATGGTGATCGGAAACCTGGTGGTGAGTACCAGACAGATCTAGGGGGGTCTAATGAGGGGTCTAACGAGGGGTCTAACGGGGGGTCTAACGAGGGGTCTAATGAGGGGTTCTAACGGGGTCTAACGGGGGTTCTAACGGGGGGTTCTAACGAGGGTCTAACGAGGGGGTCTTAACGGGGGGTCTAACGAGGGGTCTTAACGGGGGGTCTAACGAGGGTCTAACGAGGGGTTCTAACGGGGGTCTAACGGGGGGTCTAACGAGGGGTTCTAACGAGGGGTTCTAACGGGGGGTCTAACGGGGGGTCTAACGAGGGGTTCTAACGAGGGGTTCTAAACGGGGGGTCTAACGAGGGGTTCTAACGGGGGGTCTAACGGGGGGTCTAACGGGGGGGTCTAACGGGGGTCTATAACGGGGGTTCTAACGAGGGTTCTAACGAGGGGTTCTAACGGGGGGTCTAACGAGGGGTCTAAAGACGGGTTCTAACGGGTCGTACTAACGGGGGGTCTAACGAGGGGTCTAACGGGGGGTCTAACGGGGGGTCTAACGGGGGGTCTAACGAGGGGTCTAACGGGGGTTCTAACGGGGGGTCTAACGGGGGGTCTAACGGGGGGTCTAATGAGGGGTCTAACGACAATAAAATCCCAAAACATGTTTCACATGTTTCATGCGTTCTATGTATAGTGGTTGAGGTGAAAGGTCAAGTGTGAACCGAGGTCCGTAACAGCTGAGGGCGCCCAGAGGAAGGACTGGGGGTACGATGACTTACTGATGAGTGAGACGCAGCTTCTGACGGCTGGTCAGCGTGGTCTGAGGTCTGCTAAATCAGCCACGACACCAGCAGGACGTAGCTACTGTATTAGTACACATATGCTGTGTGTATATAGTAACATATGTATAACATTGCATTATATTGTATTATACAGTATATTTAATACATATTACATTACATATAAAGTGGGATATTAAATAAATATTATTATATTATGTTATGTGATTTTGTGTTATGTAATTAAATATAATCATAATTATAATTATATATAGTTATAATACAAATTATTTATGCTATAATATATACTTATATTGATCCCATTGATGCTAAATGTGTTATGTTAAATGTATGATGTGTATTTTAAAAGCAATATAATACGCCAAGCATTGGACATAGGATATGATACACATGACAAACATCCCATATGATATATTGTGATGCGGCCACCACGCTCTGGGTGTGGAAGCGGTGCTGCTGATTCACTGGCAGAGGGAACCCGATCCCCGTCTGAACCTAGGGAACCAGGAAACCAGCGGCGACCTAAAGATAGACCCCCTCGCCACTGCAGCCCACCACAATATTTATTGGCGTCTCCTCATCAGAACCACTTGATACGTGATGTGTATCCGAGACCAAGCACACAAGTTAGCAGTCGGGGCTTAACCTAATAGGCTTGTAGGTGCTACAGACTTTGAATGCAGACTTATTACCACTTTATTAAACCGTCTTATTACCACATCCTTAAACAGTATGCACCTTCGAATAAAGATCCGCTTCTTACGGCGGTCATGTCATTCTGAGCTGGTTACAGGATAGTGTGTATGAAAGAGATGTTCGTAACAGTAGCATGTTATAGCGTGTAACAGTAGCATGTTATAGTGTGTAACAGTAGCATGTTATAGCGTGTAACAGTAGCATGTTATAGCGTGTAACAGTAGCATGTTATAGCGTGTAGCAGTAGCATGTTATAGTGTGTAACAGTAGCATGTTATAGTGTGTAACAGTAGCATGTTATAGCGTGTAGCAGTAGCATGTTATAGTGTGTAACAGTAGCATGTTATAGCGTGTAACAGTAGCATGTTATAGCGTGTAACAGTAGCATGTTATAGCGTGTAACAGTAGCATGTTATAGCTGTGTAACAGTAGCATGTTATAGCGTGTAACAGTAGCATGTTAGTTATAGTATGTAACGATAGTATGTTATAGTATGTATCAGTAGTATGTTGTAGTATCTATCAGTAGTATGTTGTAGTATGTATCCAGTAGTATGTTGTAGTATGTATCAGTAGTATGTTGTAGTATGTATCTCAGTAGTATGTTGTAGTATGTATCAGTAGTATGTTGTAGTATGTATCTCAGTAGTATGTTATAGTATGTATCAGTATGTTATAGTATGTATCAGTAGTATGTTATAGTATGTTATATTAGCATGTTATAGCTTGTATAACAGTAGCGTGCGTGTGCAGGTGCTGAACCTGTTTCTGGCGCTGCTGCTCAGCTCGTTCAGCGGGGACAACCTGTCGACGGCGGACGAGGACGGAGAGCTCAACAACCTGCAGATCGCCATCAACCGGATCTCCGGGGGCGTGGCCTGGGTGAAGACCCGCCTCCGGCGCCTGCTCGCCCCGCTGTTCCTCCGCGTCACCAGCCGCCTCCAGGGACCCAAAGGCAGCGGGTCGGTGGAGTTGAACCACCTGGACGCCGGCGAGGGTCCGGCCGCCGGCGAGGGTCCGGCCGCCGGCGAGGATGATGGGATAGCTCACTGTCTGGTGGAGGGGCGGCGGGGGCGACTGCTGGACTTCGATGTTGTCTTCACCGTCCCCATGGCCCAGGGAGAGTCGGACCTCGAGAACATGGATGAGGACGATGAGGACGATGAGGACGATGAGGACGATGAGGAGGATGAGGACGATGAGGACGATGAGGAGGACGATGAAGAGGATGAGGAGGATGATGAAGATGATCGAGGGCAGAATCTGCGTTCCAATGTAAGAGCCAGACGTTCCAGAGAGACTAGACGTTGGACTATAGATGTGGATATAAATGTTGGGGTTATTTTTACCTACCTTGTTTTATAAATGGATTTGAAGCACTTCCAGATAGTGATTTATACCAGTAGAAATAACCATTAATAACTCTTTCTCTCTCTGTATATAGACAAATAATAATTGTATCGTAATATTCTCACCCTTTTCCAGGGAAAACTACATTCTCATGTACATGAACCTTTCAAAGTGAGTAAGTGATGGCTTAAAGCGCACCAAAGCTCCTGCTAGCATAGTGAGCAAAGCATGTTAGCACAGCGCTTCCACAGAGGCTCAGCTTGGCGACGCTCAAATAGTTAGCATCCTTAAGTAACTCTCAACCTCTGTCTTCTGATTCCTCTGTCCTCAGCTTCCATCGCCCTGGCAGCTGATGCGCGTAACCAAGGACGACGGAGACTCCTCGGAGTGCAGTACGGTCGACTACCAGCCCCCCGAACCCGAACCCGAGCCGGAGGAAGAGGAGGAGCCAGAACCGGTTGATCCGGAGTCCTGCTTCACCGACGGTACATCTACTACTATTTAAGTCAACATAACCCTTAAAGGTGATGTATTATACAACCAGGTGTGGGGTATGATTCGCCGGTCCTCTTCTGACATCACTAGTGGGCGTGTCCACCTAGATGACAGAGAGATGCTACGCTCCACTGGGTAGGCTGGTAGACCGACCTATCCAGTGGGTGGACACGCCCACTTGTGATGTCAGAAGAGGCAGATAATCAAAACGGCTTGTGACGGCTGATCACACTCACACCTGGTGGTCTAGTATGCCCCCTCAACACTGCTACTACTACACTGTTTAATCCCTCAACGTAGATTTCCAGTCAGTGTGTTTGTAATTGGCTGTTGTTGGCTCCTCCCCCCTCAGAGTGCGTGCAGCGCTGGCCCTGTCTGGCCGTGGACATCAGCCAGGGGAGGGGCAGAACCTGGTGGAACATCCGGAGAGCCTGCTTCACCATCGTGGAAAACGACTACTTCGAGACCTTCATCATCTTCATGATCCTGCTCAGTAGCGGAGCGCTGGTCAGCCTTTTACAAATAACCTGTAATCCTGACATATTAATGATGATCCGGTCTCTATGACCTTTAATAATAACCAGTAATCAGTTAACTATAACCCTTAACCTATAACCAATGATCCTTCATCCATAACCCTGAGTCAATAACCAATAATCAGTGCTAAAATATGTTCTCTATAAATTGTAAAGTATGTCCAATATTAAGTAGTTCAATCTATGCTAAATGTCACCACGCATGTCAGTGGTTGATACTTTAGGGAGCGAACAGATCTGCAGTCTGGACTAGGACAGTTGGTCTTGAATCGTTGACCTCCGAGACATCCAGTCACTGCTCTGAGCACAGCTTCGGTCTCTTAAGTTACCGCGGCTCCACGTCCTTCTCTATGTTACCGCGGCTATGCCGTTGGTGTCGTAGGGGTCCACAGTGACTTGGAGACCCATGATTTACCTATGGTTTCCATTCGACACAGAAGTAGAATGCAACCTTTGGTGATCCAGAATGATGTAATCTACTGTCTCAGGCGTTTGAAGACATCTACATAGAGCGACGTCGGACCATCAAGATAATCCTGGAGTACGCCGACAAGATCTTTACGTATGTCTTCATCATAGAGATGGTCCTCAAGTGGGTGGCGTACGGCTTCAAGACCTACTTCACCAACGCGTGGTGCTGGCTGGACTTCTTCATCGTGGATGTGAGTTCCATCCCCTGGAGTTACCGATTGTTAAAATATAAATGTTTTATGTGATCTGTGTGGGCTCGTTGTTCTCCATTGAAACCAGGAAGTAAACGGACAACCCCACCCCAAAAATGTGGCAGACTTTTATCAATGGTACGAATTTACAATGTCGACAAATGGGGTGTATTTTTGATTACAGCTTCTTTAAAGCGTAAGAAAGATGGGTGGCCTGTTGAAGTTTACAGTCCACCAGACAGGGTTGCTAATGCAAGAAATGTTCATTTGACACGCTGATTGTAACATGTGACTAGGATTTGTCTTGGTCCCACCACAGGTGTCTCTGATTAGCATGGGTGCTAATTTGATGGGCTTCTCAGACCTGGGACCAATCAAGTCCCTAAGGACCTTGAGGGCGCTCAGACCGCTCCGTGCCCTCTCCAGATTCGAGGGGATGAGGGTGAGTTGGTCACATGGTACACTCTCATGTTATCCATGTTGCCAAACGTATGAAAGTTGTCTTCCACTAACTCTACTAACTGATGTTTCCCAATGCCTCCTAACATGGCTGCCAGGGCTGATGGATCAGAGGTACGAGTCAATACAGAGGTTTTGGTATCCATGGGGGAACTGGAACTATCAACCCTTTAAATGATGGCACTTTGGCTTCGTGAGCTACTGTTATGCATGGTTGTATTAAAACTAAAAAACATAGCTGGTCAAGGTGAAACCTGCCTGGTAGAACCCCTAACAGTAGATGAAGGTATAGGAAGCTGATATCTCACAGGAGGTGTGTAAGTGTGTCTTAAGAGGTGGTGAACCACTTGGTGAAACACCATCGCTCCATCTGTAGCCTGTATTTCTATTAATCATTCTGTCTGATATCCTGTCTGTCTTTCTGTCTGTATTTTTACCTGTGTCTCTGTCTGTCCTGTCGATCCATCTGATAACCTGCCTTTATATCAATCCATGATGTCCTGTATGTCTGTCTGTTTTCCTGTGTCTCTGTCTATCTGACCGTTTCATATCTGGCTGTCTGTCAACCTGTCTGCCCTCCCACCGGTCCGTGTCTCTCTGACAGGTGGTGGTGAACGCCCTGGTGGGGGCCATCCCGTCCATCTTCAACGTGCTGCTGGTGTGTCTGATCTTCTGGCTGATCTTCAGCATCATGGGCGTCAACTTGTTTGCCGGCAAGTTCTTCCGCTGCATCAACACCACGTCGGACGAACTGTTCCTCCTCAACCAGGTCAACAACCACAGCGACTGCCTAGCCCTGCAGCAGGCCACCGGCGAGGCGCGCTGGGTCAACGTCAAGGTCAACTACGACAACGTCGCCACGGGTTACCTATCCCTGCTGCAAGTGGTGAGAGATGCCGTCGGGTGCCGCCGTTCAACCGCCCGTTTCAGACCATTGCCAAACCACGCGTTCGACCGCGTGGTTTTGCATGCTTTAGTAGAGTGCAGAGGAGCTCACGCTCACGTCTAGAATTTGAATTGATAACATTTGAAATGCGTTTTAAATGTGTTTGAATAGGTTTTCAATGTAAATGAAACAGGACTTGGGGTTGGTCAAAAGTGTTGTGGTAGGCCTCAACTGATTGGGCTGCCCGTTTAGACTTAGTGACCATAACATTCAAGTTGAATGGCCTTATAATATATGATTAGAGAGGATTTTAATACATTTGTGTTTTCATCTTTTTCATTAATTAATTTGTTTATTTAACAGGGACAATGCACAACAATTAACAATTTTTGTTTACACTCCAAATGTAAATGTGCCAGAGCTAGCAAATAAGCACATTTTTAAATTTGGTCCCCAAATTAAGATTAAAATGTTGTTTTTTTCAGGCCACGTTCAAAGGTTGGATGGACATAATGTATGCTGCTGTGGACTCGCGAGAGGTAGCAATCGCTATTGGAAATGGTTCATATCTAAATTAAACATTACTTCAAATAATAAATGACTTGAATGTATATCAGGACTTCATTTGGTTTCATGCTGATCTATGCTGCAGGTGGAGGAACAGCCTTCCTATGAAATCAACCTCTACATGTACATATATTTTGTCATATTCATCATCTTCGGATCCTTTTTCACTCTCAACCTTTTCATCGGTGTGATTATCGACAACTTCAATCAGCAGAAGAAAAAGATAAGTCTCTCCCCGCCTGTGCACTCGACCTGCAAATGTAGCTTTGACGTTGTTAATTAGTGCTAAAGTTTAGTTCCAAAGGCTGTGCATGATGCATTTCCAAATGTTTTGTGATAATCCATCCATTAATTCATTAAACTGCTATCTGAACTAGATAAGATGTATATGTTCATGCTTCTGTTGGGTTTGAGCACTTTGGAGACAAGGACATCTTCATGACTGAGGAACAGAAGAAATACTATGAAGCCATGAAGAAACTAGGGTCCAAGAAACCTCAGAAACCGACCCCCCGACCCACGGTACGTCCCCTCTCTAACACCTCATCATACATCATACCGGTTCTGAGCCAACAAGCAGGAATGCTTCCAGAGCCTTTGACTCCTCACCTTTAGCCTTGACCTCTGCAGGTGTTAACGAACACACTAATGGTATTCATGTTCTCCCCCCTCCCCTCTCATTTCCCACCCTCAACCCCCCCCGGACCTTTGACCCTCAACAGAACCTGATCCAAGGTTTGGTGTTCGACTTCATTAGCCAGCAGGTCTTTGACATCTTTATCATGGTGCTGATCTGCCTCAATATGGTAACCATGATGGTGGAGACAGACGACCAGAGTCCTGAAAAGGAGGATTTCCTCTTCAAGCTCAATGTGGCCTTCATCGTGATCTTCACCGGGGAGTGTACCCTGAAGCTGTTTGCTTTGCGGCAGTACTTCTTCAAGAATGGGTGGAACATTTTTGACTTTGTCGTCGTCATCTTGTCCATAGCCGGTGTGTTGAGCTCTGATTATAACTTATTGAAACTCTTCTTTTAAATAATGTGTTTACCTCTAACTATCATGTGTTTTATTTCAGGCACGATGCTTTCTGACATCATAGAGAAGTACTTTGTTTCACCCACCCTGTTCCGAGTCATCCGATTGGCCAGAATCGGCAGGATCCTGCGCCTAATCAAAGGAGCCAAGGGCATCCGGACCCTGCTGTTTGCCCTTATGATGTCACTTCCTGCCCTCTTCAACATTGGCCTGCTGCTGTTTCTCATCATGTTCATCTTTTCTATATTTGGCATGTCCAACTTCGCCTACGTCAAAAAGCAGGCCGGTATCGACGACATGTTCAACTTTGAGACGTTCGGGGGCAGCATCGTGTGTCTGTTCGAGATCACCACCTCTGCCGGTTGGGACAGCCTGCTGCTGCCCATCCTGAACCGAGAGGCGCCGGACTGCGACCCTGACTTCGAGAACCCAGGCACGGACGTGCGGGGGAACTGTGGGAACCCCGGCATGGCCATCATGTTCTTCTGCAGCTACATCATCGTCTCCTTCCTGGTGGTGGTCAACATGTACATCGCCATCATCCTGGAGAACTTCAATGTGGCGCAGGAGGAGAGCGGGGACGCGCTGTGCGAGGAAGACTTTGAGATGTTCAACGAGACCTGGGAGAAGTTTGACCTGGAAGGGACCCAGTTCATAGAGTACGCCCGCCTGTCGGACTTCTGTGACGCGCTGCAGATGCCGCTGCGGGTGGTAAAGCCGAACCGCCTGCAGCTGATCGAGATGGATCTCCCGCTGGTGATCGGAGACCGCATCCACTGCCTGGACGTCCTGCTGGCGGTCACGCAGATGGTGCTGGGAGAGACGGTGGAGATGGCTGCCATGCGCGAGAGCATCAAGGCAAAGTTTGTCATGAGCAACCCCACCTCTGACTCATTCGCCCCCATCACCAGCACCTTCCGCCACAAGGAGGAGGAGCTGGCTGCCGCGGTCGTTCAGCGTGCGTACCGCAGACACCTCCTCAAGCGCGCCATCCGCCACGCCTCCTCCATGTGGCGCCACAAGAGGATGGAGGTCAAGGAGGAGGACCTTGGCGAGAAGGAGGGGTTGCTGGCCAGACGGATGGCGGTGTTTTATGGTAGTGAGATGGACCTGGCCAATCAGGAGGTGGAGCAGGTGGATCTAGAGGCTCTTCCGAGCCAAGAACCCGTTCATGTTGGGGCCCCAAACGGGCCCAACCTCCTGGTGGTCCCTGTGGAGGTGACCAGCGAGGTGGTGTTGCACTCGGCCCCCCACCGCAAGGTCTTGGACTTCTATGAGGTCCTTCATGAATCTGTGGTATAACCAACAGTGCTTCACCTCCGTCCATCTTAGTTCCCATGAGTCATGGTCAGCG
Organism: Melanogrammus aeglefinus; assembly: GCA_900291075.1. Taxonomy (NCBI): domain Eukaryota; kingdom Metazoa; phylum Chordata; class Actinopteri; order Gadiformes; family Gadidae; genus Melanogrammus; species Melanogrammus aeglefinus. The sequence goes on from OLKM01000248.1 coordinate 143,532, forward strand.
GCGTCAGCGGCGTCGGCGGCGTTAGAGGTGTTAGCAGTGTTCGCAGCGCTGGTGGTTTTAGCATAAGTTGTAAGTTGTTGACATCACTGAGAGATTGTTCCAAAGTCATAAAGATCGAATCACTTGCCCATGTAAAACCTATATTTATGTTTTGTTATGCTATATTGTCCCGCAAAAATAACGAATGAGAAGCGTCTTAAGGCTTTGGCTTTGGGGGCTACACGCTCACATTTTAATTAAGTCAGGGCTATGACGTCTGCTTACATTGGGTAAGAAAATTTATTGTGGTGTTAATTAAGATGCTAATGCCCAGATCCAAATCACTCACAGCAGTAGGTTCAATCAGTGTTTAAACCTGAGACTTGTACATGATAAACCTGAGAAATGCAGCCAAGTTTTCAAACCACAATAAAAAAAAAGCTAAAATATTGTATTGGCAAAGTACTTAACCTCGAGGAATTTATGTATTTCAGGAGTCACGGTATCTGGGCTAGAATATTTTTGCTGAACTCTGTTCTCGGTCTTACAACGTTAAACCTGTCTCACAATTAGACGTCACTTCATTTATTATTTTAGAAAATTTGCCAAAACTGGGCAAATTCCTTTTCCTGCTTAGTTTGGGTCACTTTTCTGAATACAAATTCTCTGAATACATAAAGTCCTTATATTGCAAAAAATAAATAGACTAAGGTTCTATCCTCCAAATTGATTATATATACGTCAACTAAACTGCAGTGATTATTAGGCCTGCAGGTTATTAGTATTACTGATACATTTGTCTGAAAGTGAACTCTATATTTAATGTTTACATTGCTTAATGAGGCAACAGAAACAGACATATTTTATTTGGTTGCCCAATTCATAGGCTGCTGTTTTTATTGGATGGGAAAGTGTTATTTTTGGACACTCACTGGACCTTTCTGGATCTAAGAAACTCATCTCGACAGTTGATCCAAACTCTTCTTAAGTCTTAAACTCTTCTCAAAAAATGTGTAAGCTAATGATGAGCGTTTAGTCTTCTTTGTACAATACAGTTAGCATACACCTGTTTACATTTTTGATAGAGCTTGAATGAAAAAAAAGAGTACACCGTCACTATGCCTTGTATATAACGATACGCAGAGTTGGAAAATGTATTTTTTTGAGTTTTTTCGGTATTGTATATTTATACACTTTTATTATTGTTTACAATATGAAACTAAGTTGTTAGAATAAAACAGTATGAACAGTATTGCGGTGTTGACGATTAGAAACGTAAGGTCTACAGCAACATGGTCTTGTGTTTTTTTAAATTTCTAACAGTTTGTACAATTTATTTTTTTAATTAATACGTAGGGAATGTGAAGTGACGTTGCGCAGGGTGCCCTCTTGTGAGACAGAACCTACATAAGGAGTAGGTTACTGCAATAGAGGAGGCTGCAGTATTAGGGTGGGAAAAAGTGCTTTTAAAACAATAAGTAGGCCTACTTAGAAACTAGTACTTGAATCTGTTAAAACAATTCTGCCGCCTTCTCTACTTAATATTCAATTGACCAACTGAGGCAGCGACCTCTAAACGTCAACTTCACATAGCCCGATGTTTGAGTCCAAATATATATTTTTGTATTGATTTTAGGATATATAACTTATATTAAATACATACTGAAGGCAGGGGTGTAGCATGATATAATATAAAATTAGAGTCTTAGCATTCTGCTAACAAAACTCTGCAGGTGCCTCAAGCGACCACACTCCTGCCTGGGTGTGTTTCCCCCTAGTGGTGGAAATGGTCCGCACATGCCCAGCGGTCTGTGGTGATAGGCCTACTCTCCTAGATTTGCCTACCGATGAGATACAATCATAACCTTCACCAGCCCCTCACCAGTCTCCCAGACACGTCCTGAACAAAAGAAGATCGCTTCAGAATCCTCCTGACATCTCACATGGTCATTCTGTTATACTTTTATTGGATAGTTTTACCATACCGTCTGAATGGCATTGCTGTGTTGACCTCGTTTAGAAACTTTTAAAGATTCGACTCTCTTTTAACTTTATCATGGTGAAGGACTTATTTATTTTCGAACACATTTTGTACAATTTTAAGGTTTGAAGATTGAAACGTTGTATAGGCCTATGTAGAAGCAAAAGCCACCTCTCTTGAACCCCTTGATTTGTCTGTTTGAACTTCTTGCTTGTCCTTGATCCAATGGCTGCCTTAAAATTGTAATGATTAAAGGTCATAATCGATAGATGAACCACAAACTGCTGTTATTGACGCCAATTAGACAAAATGAGAAAATTAAACAGACATTAGCGTCTTAGCATTCTGCAATCACAACTCTGCAGGTGTCTCAAGCTACCACCCTCCTGCCTGGATGTGTCTCCCCCTAGCGGTGGAAATGTTCCCCACATGCCCAGCTGTGTGCAGCGATCTGTGGTGATAGGGCTACTCTTCTACATTTGCCTATTAGCGATGAGATGCAATCCTTACCTAGCCTCATAGACATCTACTTAACTGAAGATCTCTAGAGAATCCTCCTAATATCCGACATGCTCTGGCTTTTCGTTGGACTTTGTGGACTGGCTTTGGTCAATCTATCAGGTAGGCCTAAATATATAGCTAACTATATTAAACACATAAATCTGAAATGTAAAAATTAAGGATATTATGGTAGTTTCTTTCAAGTCTATTCAATGTGGTCCAACTGGTAATTCTCTAATGATATTTTAGAGTAACTGTAAATTAGAAGAATCATGTTGTTGTTTTTTTACCTCTTCATGCAGAAGGTTTATTACTATGGTGAAGGTAATATTTAAGTTTATTTTGTTTTACATGTCTTGAAACTGTGAAGAGGAACTGCCTCTCGACGCTTCAACAAACTCAACCGTGATTTCCCTTCTGGTGTGAATGAAGTTGTTCCGACTTTATCCTCCCCAGCCCCCCTCCCCCAGGCACCTCGTATTACCCAAAAGCCTCGGTTCTACGGCGTGAAGGCCAGCCGCAATTTGTTCATCTACTGTGAGTCTCCGCTGAAGCCGCCCCTGCAGGTGGACTGGTTTTTGGCCAAGGATTCAGACTCGGGGGCCATGGAGCCAATGCAGCCAAGCGCCAATGTGGTCATGGGGAAGAGAAGTTTGCACAGTGCCTTTCTTTTACTCAAGGACGTGAGCCCCTCGGACAGCGGCGTCTACTACTGCCAGGTGAACGGCACCAGGGGAGCCGGGACCGGCCTGCAGGTCATGAGTGAGTCTCTCTGGGTTCTGGTACCAGGGGGACCCAGCCTGGCCGACCCGTTTCATAATTAGTCATTTATCAGACGCTTTTATCATGGGGGACTTACAGTGAATACACAGAAATGTCAACAAAGAGAGGGGGGGTCAGACAGTAAAAATACAGGTCATCAAGACACGGGTAGAGGCTTGACAGTGAGTGCAGGGACAGGTTATTAAGGTGCAGGTAAATACGGAGACAGACAATTGGAGATGGTAGTGGTTGGATGGTGAATGAGACTGGTCCTTAAAGGTGCCATGCGTATAATTTTGTAGCATCTGACGAAAGTGATTTGTCTGAAATTGAATTGATTTTGCACTATGTTTTGAATAGTGTGTCATCCAATGAAAATTAGAGTTGTGGTTTTTGTTACCTCAGATTTAGCCTTTTATATCTGGGTCCTCTTCCATGGACCCCATGATGCACTGCCTGCCATGTTTCTAGAGTAGCCCAGAATGGCCTCACGGCTCTGGAGAGGACGCGTTTACATTTTTTTTTATAACAGTCGTTATCTTACTTAAAACTAAATACAATTTATAGAATCTATTCAGGGAACCTCATCCCTTAACACTGCCATCCGATAGACGATATCATTATCCCGGTGTTCAGCAGGTTGCATCTGCAACCTGGCCACTAGACGCCACTGAATCCTGCTCCCTTCATATTTAAGGAGCAGATGGGGTTCAAACTGTTTAGAGACATCAAGGAGCAGTTAGACGGTACAGAGGTGATAAATTGGCTGCTAGGTGGGCATCTTGCCCACTGGGAGAAAAAGAAACAAAACCTATATGGGGTAAACTTATAAGAGATAAGGACTACCTATGCATAAAGCCTACTTATTGGAAGTTCGAAAGCAGCTGTAAAATGTGATTAAACTATTATTTCTGTTGGTTTAACCACATTTATGTTATTTTACATTGCCAACAGTAAAAGAAAGTCTTGATGTTGGCTAAATAAAATATCCATGTCACAATCACATCATTAATCGCTGAACAAACTGACAGATTCCCTTGTAGGACAAAGCCTTTAACGTGAATACAGAACTTTTAGTTTAAGTCTAACTAATTATCCTGTAAGTAAAGCTATATGGCGTTTTTCCCCTGCAGGACACATCAACGTCCACAAGGTGAAGCAGAGGAGCAAAGTAAAAGATGCGCTGATCATCCTGCAGACTTTGATGTTGGCGGTTTGCTTGGTTGCGCCACTGCTTCGGAGATACACTCTGGTGAGCCACGATGGTTTTGTAACATGTTATGCTATTTATAGTAAGTTTAATATGATTGCTTACATATAGTTTGTGGATAGATATATGTCGTTTCAAGGCTGTTTTCTTGGTACTATTTAAGGGTAAAAAAGAAGAAGCCATTTATGAGGAACCACCAAAAGAACACATCTACGAGGTTTGTGATATTTTTGTGTTGCTAGTAATGTTGTTTATGGTGAAGTGGTGACATTGTTTATTACTATTTGTATTATTTTAATTTACACATTTCATAGTAATAGAAAGGCACATGGTTTATTTACATTTAGGGCATTTAGCAGACGCTTTTATCCAAAGCGACTTACAATAAGTACATTTGTGATAAGAAGTGCAACAATATCTCGCTGTCGGTAGGCTAACCAATACCCCGGTTTATGGGCATGTGATCACCATAATCTGGATAAACAGGAAACAGCTTGCCCCGTGCACTTGACACACACACACACACACACACACACACACACACACACACACACACACACACACACACACACACACACACACACACACACACACACACACACACACACACACACACACACACACACACACACACTTAGCTGGCTGACACTTTCCATGCTTCAACAGTTTGGAGAAGCCTTTGCAGTGTATGCAAATTCCTCTCTCTGTGTAATGGTTTGGTCTCTCACTCTCTCAATGTATGTAATGGCTAAATATCTCTCTCTGTAATGGTTTGGTCTCTCTCTCTTTCTAGTTTTCTCTTCCTGTCCATCTGTCTGTGTGGGTGTCTTTGTGTGTGTGTCTGTGTGTGTGTAACGGTGTGGTGCTTCCCTCCCAGGGCCTGATGATGGAGACGTGTGAGGGAGCATTCTATGAGGAACTCTCAGCCTACGCTAAACCCAGTGAGGCCCAAGACCCCTGGTCAAGCTGACTTTCCTCTGGCAACCTGCCGTCATGACAACCATCCCCTTGGTTGTCATGACAACCATTCACCCTCCGACCTGACCATCGCCATGACAATACACATTCATCATGACTATTGTCTCCATGGCATAGCCGCTTTGTTCATATTTTGGAGTAAAATAATAAACACACTTTGAACTGGTGAATGAGCAGAGAGGGGATTTCCTGGATGTGTTGACGTGTTTACCTCTCTAAATCCACTTTCAAAGTAGAGTTCCTCATCCCTTTGCTTCAACAGAGCCGTTTTAGCCAATTTAAACATGTTAAACTTAGCCAAACCCACTTCAAAATCCTTCCATCAGTAATACGGCCAAACCATGTCACTTCTGTTCGTAATCGTTGTCAAGGGATTGGATGAGCCTGGTCTCACAGGAATCTGTGACATGCCTGCGGACGCTTAACTCAAAATCCATGGGATCATCACGGAAACACAGCGATTTCCGTAATATGCGCACAGATTCCCGTTTCACCGAGCGAGTCGACCTGGTCACACAGGGATCCGTCAAATGACTATATATATATCTCACCTATATGTAACGTGATTTCGTGCTCATGCGCAGCATCCTTTTAAGACGCTTGAATCGTGTCATAGAACGCCGGTCAAGCACTGTTCCAATGTTGACGGACACTCGAAATTGACGCCATTTTTGCGTCCTTCTTTTTTGAGAATTCCGAGATTTTTCAAGGATGCATCGATGCATCCTAGATGAGCCCAAACTACCCACAATCCTGTGCGTTCACTGCGCGGGATCTTGAAAATGGCAGAGCATCAACGTTCAAATCAGTGAAGTTATATTAGTTTTCAGAAATATTTTGTGCCGTAGATTTTGACGCATTTTTGCGTCCTGTTTTTTGAGAATTCCGAGATTTTTCAAGGATGCATCGATGCATCCTAGATGAGCCCAAACTACCCACAATCCTGTGCGTTCACTGCGCGGGATCTTGAAAATGGCAGAGCAGTACACATTCAAATGTAAGTGAAGTTATATTAGTTTTCAGAAATATTTTGTGCCGTATTGCTTTTTATAGATTCATCGTGTTAATGCAAATAATCAAGCTTAAAGACTTGTGCCACTTTTCAAACGTTTTTGCAACTTAATGATACCGTACGTGCAGTGTATGTGTATATATATATATATATATATATCTATATATACTCATTGCTTCCATGTTGTATTCAGAAGTGCACATGTGTTTACAAGCGGAAACGCAGTATTAAAAAGCGGAAGCAGAAGCGCATCCACACTAGCAAGTCGTTCCAAAGTCCGAACAAGGAAGCACTCGAGCGAGCACTCTCCATAGGACGCGACTAGCAAGGACGCGTCCTAGCAAGGCTGCAGCCTTCACATTGGGAAACAGCCTATATATATATCTCACCTAGTCGACGTCAATAGGAGGTCGAACCAATGGGTGCCCAGTCGACCGTTAATCTATTTGAATCGTGTCACAGAGCACGGTTGCACCTTTTTCGTCTTCCACGGAACGGAATGTCAAACCATTCATTTTGAGTTAAGCGCCCTTTGGTCGACTCGCTTCGTTGAAACGAGGGATCTGTTGTGTGTGTGTGCACGAAATATCAGTGTGTCATTAACTTGCATTGGCGCATATTCCGTGCGCATATTACGTAAATCGGCGTGTTTCCGTAATGATCGCACGGATTTTGAGTTAAGCGTCCGTAGTCATTTCACGGATTCCTGTGAGACCAGGTTGGATTGGATACAAGCAGCGCACAAGCAAATATTTTGTACATTTTGTAAAATTAAAACTTATGAAGATTGAACTAGTTCGAAGCAAAAGCCATTTCTCTTTAACAGATTTTGATTTTTGAGATAAACCAGATACTTTTGTTGTTTGAACTTCTTCACAGGTTTGGGTGCAATGGTTCACTTACAACAGTTTCGATTAACGGTCATATTCGATAGATTAACTACGAACGGCAGTGAGACAAAATAAAACAATTAAACAACAAAAGCATCTTAGCATTATGCTATCACAACTCCGCAGGTGTCTCAAGGGGAACTGCCCATTGGTTCGACCTCCCGTTACTCCGACAAAATACCCACTGGTCTGACCTCCCATTGGTTCGACCTCCCGTTACTCCGACAAAATACCCACTGGTCTGACCTCCCATTGGTTCGACCTCCCGTTACTCCGACAAAATCAACCACAAGTCGGACCAATAGGAGGTCGAACCAATGGGTTGGTCCCGTTTAGTTCGACCTGTCATCCCTACTTTCTGACAAGCGCTTGCATTGCGAGCATGCGTTTCTCGCTCTCTCTCTCTCTCTCTCTCTCTCTCTCTCTCTCTCTCTCTCTCCTCTCTCTCTCTCTCTCTCTCTCTCTCTCTCTCTCTCTCTCTCTCTCTCTCTCTCTCTCTCTCTCTCTCTCTCTCTCTCTCTCTCTCTGAGAGTTTGTTTCAACTCTGCTGTCCCAATGCTTTGGCAACATTGTATATCACAGTCGTGCCAATAAAGCAGAGAGAGAGAGAGAGAGAGAGAGAGAGAGAGAGAGAGAGAGAGAGAGAGAGAGAAGAGAGAGAGAGAGAGAGAGAGCGAGAGCGAGAGCGAGAGCGAGAGAGAGAGAGAGAGAGAGAGAGAGAGAGAGAGAGAGAGAGAGCGCGCTCTCGGAAACGCACACACACACACGCGCGCGGACGGACGGAGCGGAGCCAGTTTCCTCTCGGTGCCGTTAACCGATTGTGCCAGATGCGCCAGAGCGCGCACCTCTGTGCCAGGCTCGCGCTCTGTGGGGAGATTTGTGTTATTCATCTTAACAGAGATGCTGAACAGAGGGATTATTGCACGCACGCGCGCGCGCGGACGGACGGAGCGGAGCCAGTTTCCTCTCGGTGCCGTTAACCGATTGTGCCAGATGCGCCAGAGCGCGCACCTCTGTGCCAGGCTCGCGCTCTGTGGGGAGATTTGTGTTATTTATCTTAACAGAGATGCTAAACAGAGGGATTAAATGGCACACATTCACACAGGCTACACACACACGAGCTACCCACAGACACACAGCTGAGGGGCCGGAGAAATGCGCATCTGGTTGGCGTGCTCAACCTGGTCAGTCCGTGCTCGTGCTTTTTACTTCCGTTTTTATTTCAAACACAGACTGTACAGTGAAAGGCAATTTTTAAATTTAAAGTTTGGCAGCTCTCAAAATATCCGAACCTGTCTGTTTTGAGTTTAAGATGCATTAGTCCAGTTTCGAACTAATGGAGGACGTCCATTAGTTCGAACTCTCATTACTCGCGATTGTCGGAACAATGGGAGTTCGAACTAATAGGAGTTCGAACCTAATGGGAGGTCGGACCAATGGGAGGTCGAACTAATGGGAGGTCGGACCAATGGGAGGTCGGACCAGTGCCATGGACCCGTCTCAAGCTACCGCCCTCCTGCGTGGGTGTGTCTCCTCCTAGCGGTGGAAATGTTCCGCACATACCCAGCTGCGTGCGGCGGTCCGTGTGGCCTACTCTCTAGATTTGACTACCCATGACAACAACACCCCCCCTCCCACTCACCAGCCTCACAGACACCTCCTGAACTAAAGAAGATCTCTACAGAATCCTCCGGACATCCGACATGCGTTGGCTCTTGGTTGGACTTTGTGGACTGGCTTTGGTCAACCTATCAGGTAAATATTCCTAAGTAAAACTATATTATAAATGTATAATATAATTGCTCCGCACATTATGGTAGTTTATTTCAAGTCATTTCTTCCAAAGCTACTCAATGTGGTGAAACTGGTAATTCTCTAACGTTATTTTAGAGAAACTGCATATTAGGAGAATCATCTTTGTTTTTGACCTCTTCATACGGCGATTGCTGAGGTGAAGAGAACATTTTGAGTTCATTTTGTTTTACATGTCTTAAAAACTGAAACGCTCCAATAACTATGAAGGGGAACTGCCTCGCTCCACGCTTCAACGAACTACCAAGCGATTTCCCTCCTGCGGTGAATGAAGTCGTCTCTTATCCTCCCCCAGCCCCCTTCCCCCAGGCCGCTATTACCCAGAAGCCTCGGTTCTATGGCGTGACGGGGAGAGGCGGTGCGGTCATCTACTGTGAGTCTCCGCTGAAGCCGCCCCTGCAGGTGGAATGGTTTTGGGCCAAGGATTCAGACTCGGGGGCCATGGAGCCAATGCAGCCAAGCGCCAATGTGGTCATGGGGAAGAGAAGTTTGCACAGTGCCTTTCTTTTACTCAAGGACGTGAGCCCCTCGGACAGCGGCGTCTACTACTGCCAGGTGAACGGCACCAGGGGAGCCGGGACCGGCCTGCAGGTCATGAGTGAGTCTCTCTGGGTTCTGGTACCAGGGGGACCCAGCCTGGCCGACCCGTTTTCTAATTAGTCATTTATCAGACGCTTTTATCCAGAGCGACTAACAGTGAATTTAGAAGTGTCTAGAAGGTTACACAGCACAGAGACAGGTCATTTAGGAGCAGGTAAGGATGAGGGCTTATTGCTCAACGGAGGTACCAAGTTGGGCCAACTTATAGGAGGTATAGAAGTTTAGCTAATGAATGCTATCCCGAAAATGTGGTTGTTGGTTTGACGACGTTTAATTAATGTGCTTGATGAATGGCTGGTTTCAGCAGCCCCACCTGGCCCTGTCTGGGAGGAGCCAAGGAAAGCCATCGACGTAGCTCACTCCAGCTAGGTTGATTTTACTGGGTTTGAGATAGGGGTAGATACCGATTTTGTTTATCCAGAAAATTGGTTTTGCTGCGGTTTTGCGCTCCAATGCCATCGTAGTTAGTAGTTGCGTCCACATGACAACAGAAGTTTAGGTGGCCAAAAAACTGTTTTTTGAAAATTATGACGACATGGTGGAGAAGAAGGTGTAGTACGCAGATTTGTGGTTCTCCGCATATGATAGAAGAAGGGTAACAACGCCAACTACTGGCCTCGCATACTTACTACAGCGTTTTCACTCGTTGCTGGACGAGGATAGTTCTGAAAAGTGTTCTCAAATTCAACGGGAAAAAAAGAAAGAAGAATCAAATATCAAAGTCACACTCGCATCATTTATCTATGAGCAAAACGACGAGGCCTTTAGCAGGAACACTGTCAGGCAAACGCCAATCTAGTTGTCTTGGAAGTACTGCGATGTATCTTGGTTTTTCCCATGCAGCACACGTCAACGTCTCCAAGGCGGAGAAGAGGAGCCTGATGAAAGATGCGTTCATCCTCCTGCAGACCTTGCTGTTGGCGGTCTGCCTCGCTGCGCCGCTGGTGCAGAGATATATTCTAGTGAGCAGCCAAAACACTGGTTTTGTTACACATCATGCGATATATAGTTAGCTGATTATCATTACTATAATTCATATAATTGAAATGCGGCTTTCCTACTATTCTCTCAGGTTAACAAAGAAGAAGCAATTTATGAGGATCCACAACAAGACCATACCTACGAGGTTTCTGATATTTTTGTACTTTGGTTTTCACTGAAGGGACGAAATAATTTATTACTTTATTAGTTATTATTTGTATAAATATTGTCCATAATCAGAAACAGTCACATGGTTTATGACCATGTCATCATTATCTAGATAAACAGGAAACCGCCTGCTCTGACACCTGTAACACACACACACACACACACACACACCACACACACACACACACAACACACACACACACCACACACCACACACACAACACACACACACACACACACACACGCGCACAGCTTGTCAAAACCGTTTAGAGATGCATTAATGTAAATCTGCATCGTATTCAAATATATCTCTTTGCATGTTTCTCTGTGAATGTGTGTGTGTGTCTCTGTGTGTGTGTAACGGTGTGGTGCTCTCCCTCCCAGGGCCTGGTGGTGGAGACGTGTGAGGGAGCGCTCTATGAGGACATCTCGGCCTACGCTGAGACAGGGGGGCCCGAGGCACCCTGGGAAGGCTGACGTTGCCCTGACAACCAGCCCCCCACTCAGTTGCTGTCATTACAACCATCCGCAGGCATCGTCATGGCAACCCTCCTAGGGCGCCGGGACTTGCCTTTACCCGTGGCCATTGCAACCCTTTCCCCGTCGCCATGACAACAATACATGACCGTCATCTCCACGGCGACCCATAGCCTCTCAGATAAAATCCAGTCCTGTAACAGCGATATCTTCTTGCCGGTTGGTTGATTATATTTGGATGCAAAATAACAAATAAACCTTTGAACATATGAATGAGTAGAGAGTTGAATTCCTAGTTTCCTAGAGTTGAGCGTCCCGTGCTTCAACAGAGCAGTCTGTTTAACCCTGGAGACCGGAACAGGTTGTAGTGCTACCTGCAGTTCTGCACTGCCTGCAGTCGTCTTCCCCATAGTCTTGGGCAGTTGGATTCTCCAAATTCACCCGATGTTAAACCCCATTATAATAAAAAAAAGTGTACCTGTAGTCGCACAGTTTTACATTTAGTCCTACCCGCGTTGTCATATTGTTCTACCTGCAGACCTACCTGAGGTTCTGTAGTCCTACTCTTGATCATATCTGAAGTCCTGGTGTCCTCTCTGTATTCCTTCATGAAGGTCTACCTGTGGTTTTGTAGTCTTTTATTCCTACCTGTATTGCTACCTGAGGTCCTATTAAAATGGAGGTCAAGTTCTGGACTGCAGCTGTTGGATGGTTTCTGAGCACATGATGACCTTAAACAGGGTGAATGGAAATCAGCAAATTCACAATCATTTGTGTCTAGATATTTAAATCTGAAAACAGCAGAAGTTTGAGCCAAGATGGCCCAAGTTCCATTACTAGATATATATAGACATTAGTCTGTTTAACGCGTGTAGTTTTTTCCCCTGCTGTCTAACAACTAGTCGCATTAGAAAAACTATAACGCCACACCGGATCTAGCTACACCGGAAACAAAACAACAAGCACGCCGCACAAACTTATTGGGGCACGGACACAGTGCGGGTGAAAAACTCCTCCTTAAAAGTGTGTGTGTGTGTGTGTGTATGTGTGTGTGTGTGTGTGTGTGTGTGTGTGTGTGTGTGTGTGTGTGTGTGTGTGTGTGTGTGTGTGTGTGTGTGTGTGTGTGTGTGTGTGTCACTCTGTTGGAGCCTGCAGAGAGTTCAATGTTGTCATTAGCTGCTACGTCTTTCTGACCAATCGCAGTTCAGGGTCCACCTGGGCTGTACCACTTCGGGAGGGGCCGCTCAGTTACTCCCCTCTAGACAACATCGACTTGGTTGCGACGTTGACAGTTTGTGGGTGTTGCGTCTGTTGAGTGAGAGGTTGTGGGTGCATAGCTCAGGCTGCCGGACGGCGCTGCAAGGAACTTTTATAAACGCAATATTGTTATCCCGCAGGAATCAGCCCGACAGCCCTGAAACGTTAACGGCCCACCGGGAATTCCGACTCTCCCGATTACCTCTCCGCCACCGTGTGTGTGTGTGTGTGTGTGTGTGTGTGTGTGTGTGTGTGTGTGTGTGTGTGTGTGTGTGTGTGTGTGTGTGTGTGTGTGTGTGTGTGTGTGTGTGTGTGTGTGTGTGTGTGTAGGCGTTATTCGATAGCCTGGTAATGTGTATAGGCCTACATATGGTAGGAATTTATTTCATATGGATTAAATAATAAATGTTATAGTATTTTCCCATTCTTTGCTGAGCAAGAAGTTTTGCTCGGACAGTTTCAGTGATTGAAAACAAATAAAAGGTCCGGGCTATTGTAGTTTTACGGTAGGCCTACCACTGTCATGCACCTACCCGATGTCACGGGGACCGGGTTGAGTTCACTGCGGGTCTCTCTTACTGTCCTTCTCAACACTCTCTGATCTCACTAAAAGGCTAGCAGCAAGAAATTGAGGGATATTTAGAATATAATTTTTTTTTGCGATTCCTCGCGAGTTAACTATGACATTATGCGATTAAATATTTAAATACTTGACAGCAGTAATAGATATACATACTGTATTTATGCACCTGGTCAGAATCTATCACTGCCAAAAGCATGCAAATTCTTACTTTTCGAGAGAGAGAGAGAGAGAGAGAGAGAGAGAGGAGAGAGAGAAGAGGAGAGAGAGAGAGAGAGAGAGAGAGAGAGAGAGAGAGGAGAGAGAGAGAGAGAGAGAGAGAGAGAGAGAGAGAGAGAGAGAGAGAGAGACTATTGTAATGCCCTCCCTCTATCAGATAAAAGTTGGTAAACTGTGGCGTCATGCTGACATTTTGCAACAATATTTAAACCATTATACAAGGCAATGGAGTTGATCACTACACGTGTATGAAGCAAGCGGTACTCTCTTAAAATACAAAATAATTATTCATCTTTAAATTGGTTGCTACATTATCTAAGGAGATAAAGTGTTGACTGCCCAAAATTCTATTGAATGATATACAAAATACATTATAAACATCGTTTCTTATCAGTATTGTATGCATTATCGTTATCGACTTGTGTTCCTAATATCCATGCGTCCCCCCGTTAATATACATTGCCATGGACTGTATTATGCGTTACGTGTTTAGTTTGTGTGTGTTTAAACAGATGGATGCACACACACTCACCCGCATTCATTAATAATTTTACACATACACACACCCGCATTAATTCATTTTTTTTTACACTCACTCGCGGTAAAACAGTGTTTTCTCACGATCAAATACTCATCAATCCTAAAAGTAATGGGCATGTACATGATGTCTGTGTCAATAAATCATGTCTTTGCTTTACAGTGTTTGCAGATGCATTGATTTAAAAGTACAACTTATTACCGCTGTATCAGCTGTTCTTTCCCAAATAATTTACCAAGAATGTGTGGCTAGGTAGATGAGAGAAGCAAAGTGCTCGGCGAGCTGCACAAGCAACATTATGCATGCACCCTTAAAATAGCATCTGAACAACGCGCCACTGACTTTAAACCAGGTACTTCCTGGTTTGTGGCACAAGTGATTTCTGAAACTGCGAAATAGCACCAGGGAACGTTTGCGCCAGAACACGCCTCCTCCTTTCGCCGAGCCGCCCCTTGGGGGGCAAGATCAATCCCTAATTTACCGACGCGTGGCGGTGGAGGGAAAAGAACGCTCTGCGCCCGTTGGAAACTAGCAACGACACATGCGCCAGTGAGAAAGTAAATTGCGCCGGTTGCAAGATAGGGCCCATTAAGTCAATGCGGTCGCATTCCGGTGTTAATTGTGCTCAGCATTGTTCTTTTACATGCCTATTTTGTGTATTGTGTATGAATGTCATCTCATTGAAGACCCATTTTCTGCTCCTGTGTGTGTGTATATATATTTCTTACAACCAATAGCTTCAGTCATTGAGGGCAAAAATAGGCCCAATGATAGGGCCAGATTTTTTTACTTAGTTTTACAAATCAAGAATAGGCCTGATTCAACTAATTGGCTTTGCATCCTTTCCTTCTGCTCTTGTAGTCCAAGACATGCTGCCCACCAGCTTTCAAAGTACAATGCTGCCACTGGTGGATTTGCATCAATTCACATAATAATTCCTCCCTGCTCATTTTGCAGTCCTTCCTCCGTCACCTTACATACCACCAGCCGCCACTGATTTTTCTATATATACAGTGGAGAAAATAAGTATTTGTACACCCTGCTATTTTACAAGTTCTCCCACTTAGAAATCATGGAGGGGTCTGAAATGTTCATGGTATGTGCATGTCCACTGTGTGAGAGATAATCTAAAAAGAAAAATCCAGAAATCACAATCTATGATTTTTTAACAATTTATTTGTGTGATACAGCTGAAAATAAGTATTTGAACACCTGTCTATCAGCTAGAATTTTGACCCTCAAAGACCTGTTAGTCCGCCTTTAAAAGTCCTCCTCCACTCCACTGTATTATCCTGAATCAGATGCACCTGTGTGAGGTCGTTAGCTGCATAAAGACCCCTGTCCACCCCATACAATCAGTAAGACCCAAACATTCAGCATGGCTAAGAGCAAAGAGCTGTCCAAAGACACCAGAGACAAAATTGTACAACTCCACAAGGCTGGAAAGGGCTACGGAGAAATTGCCAAGCAGCTTGGTGAAAAAAGGTCCACTGTTGGAGCAATCATTAGAAAATGGAAGAAGCTAAACATGACGGTCAATCTCAATCAGAGTGGAGCCCCATGCAAGATATCACCTCGTGGGGTCTCAATGATGCTAAGAAAGGTGAGGAATCAGCCCAGAACTACACGGCAGGACTTGGTCAATGACCTGAAAAGAGCTGGGACCACCGTTTCCATGGTCACTGTTGGTAATACACTAATGCGACGTCATGGTTTGAAATCATGCATGGCACGGAAGGTTCCCCTGCTTAAACCAGCACATGTTAAGGCCCGTCTTAAGTTTGCAAATGACCATTTGGATGATCCAGAGGAGTCATGGGAGAAGGTTTTGTGGTCAGATGAGACCAAAATTGACCTTTTTGGTCATAATTCCACGAAGCGTGTTTGGAGGAAGAAGAATGATGCGTACCATCCCAAGAACACCATCCCTACTGTGAAGCATGGGGGTGGTAGCATCATGCTTTGGGGGTGTTTTTCTGCTCATGGGACAGGACGACTGTACTGTATTAAGGAGAGGATGACTGCAGCCATGTATTGTGAGATTTTGGGGAACAACCTCTTTCCCTCAGTCAGATCATTGAAGATGAGTCGTGGCTGGATCTTCCAACATGACAATGACCCAAAGCACACAGCCATGAAAACCAAGGAGTGGCTTCGTAAGAAGCATATCAAGGTTCTGGAGTGGCCTAGCCAGTCTCCAGACCTAAATCCAATTGAAAATCTTTGGAGGGAGCTGAAATCCGTGTTTCTCAGCGACAGCCCAGAAACGTGACTGATCTAGAGAAGATCTGTGTGGAGGAGTGGGCCAAAATCCCTCCTGCAGTCTGTGCAAACCTGGTGAAGAACTACAGGAAACGTTTGACCTCTGTAATTGCAAACAAAGGCTACTCTACCAAATATTAACGTTGGTGTTCAAATACTTAATTTCAGCTGTATCACACGAATAAATTGTTAAAAAATCATAGATTGTGATTTCTGGATTTTTCTTTTTAGATTATTTCTCACACAATGGACATGCGCCTACCATGAAAATATCAGACCCCTCCATGATTTCTAAGTGGGAGAAGTTGCAAAATAGCAGGGTGTTCAAATACTTATTTTCCTTCACACTGTATATACATTTATTTGCAAATGGTCACTGCCAATCGCATGCAAATGCTTCCATTTCGAGAGAGAGAGAGAGAGAGAGAGAGAGAGAGAGAGAGAGAGAGAGAGAGAGAGAGAGAGAGAGAGAGAGAGAGAGAGAGAGAGAGAGAGAGAGAGAGAGAGAGAGAGAGAGAGAGGAGAGAGAGAGAGAGAGAGAGAGAGAGAGAGAGAGAGAGAGAGAGAGAGAGAGAGAGAGAGAGAGAGAGTCTCCAGCAGTGGTTGACTGTTCAGAGATGCTCGTCAGTCCAGCAGATCAGTGTTTCGTTGCTACTCTACGTTCTCTACCTGGCAGCGTCTGTTCTCCGGACATTCAGATGGTACTGGACATGGATTCCCCGGCTCTGAACGCTACCCTGCCAGCCTTAAACAACAGCTCTGTGTTCAACTGTTCAGTGATGGCTGAAGGCTCAATCTCATGGATCTTCTTCAGCATTCTGGTGGTTCTTTTGGGCTTCCCATTATCCATCTGGGTTCTGTGGGACCTGGTCGACAAACACTACAGAGGAGGTCAGCCCTGGACCCCCAACACTGTGTTCACCCTGAACGTCGCTGTGATGGACTTGGTGTTCCTGGCCTTCTTGCCGGTCGATGTTCTCAACTTTCTTTTTATTGACAACAAGATTGTCCTGTATATCACTTATGCAACATTAAGTCTCAATTTCACCGGGCGTCCGCTGGTTATGGCCTGTATGTGCCTGGACTGCTACATGGCCGTCCACCACCCCCTCCGCTACCGCTCTCAGACACTCTCCAGCAGGGTGATAATCACCGCTGTAATCTGGCTCGCTTCCTTGGGGAACGGGGCTGCATTGTTCATGAACCCAGACCTGCTGTCTGAGGCTGGTGTGTGGTGGCCGTTCCTGTCCTCTGCGGCGGTCATCGTGTACTGTGACTGCTGCCTCCTGTGGACACTGAGTAGGTCCAGGACGTCCCGAGGTGAGCCTCACCAACTGAAGAAGAGGGCTCTCAACATCATCTCCACGAGCCTGTTTGTCACCGTCGCCAACTACCTTCCTACGATGATCATGATCCTCTTCGGAAGATACTTTGTTTTTCATAGTGAGGAGAATAACTTGTGTCTCATCAGCTACCTGGCCGTGATTCCCTTAGAGTTAACGTCTGTCTTCATGCCCGCCCTCTATCTGATGAAAGTGGGGAAACTCAATTTCGCGACAATATTTCAATCATTATCCAAGGCAATGGAGTTGATCACTACACCTGTATGAAGCAAGCAGTACTTTCTTAAATTAAGAAAAAATGATTTGCCTTTAAATTGTTTGCTACATTATCTGAGGAGATTAACTGTTGGTGTCACAGCAGAAGTTGAATGAGTGCCTTTCACTACAAGACCCAGGACTACCCAAAATTGTACTAAAAATAAATATCTATGTAAACATTATTAGCAAATATATAGTGTCGATGTATATAATATGAAAATGTGTTTTAGTTATATGGCTTATTTGGTTTCAATTGCAATGTTTTTCTGTATTAATGTGGTGGTGGGGATGTTTGTTATACACGTGGTTTGCATCATGTAATTTGCAGGATTGAAAGCCAGCTTAATATGAGAGATGTGGAAAAAGCCATTAATAAAGTGATTCCGTGCAATACCAATTGATCTGACGTGTTTTGACTTCAAAAGGTCACATCCACAGAGTTAATATGTGTGCAACGTAAAAGCTATTCAGTCAATGAGGTGGCATTTAGGCGTTAATTGTGCTCACCCTTTGTCTTTTACATGCCTTGGTTGATCGGGTGGTTTTTAGTCTATAGTTGGGCTGGAAATTGCCCAACTGATCTGGCAACGCATGCTATCTACACAAACAATATGCCACACGAAAGCTGAGACTCAATGGAGTCCAACGGTATGGGCCTCGTCTTTTTGGGAGCTTATTTAGATTAACTAGATGTGAAGGAATAAGGTCAATAACATACAGTGAAGAAAATAAGTATTTGAACACCCTGCTATTTTGCAAGTTCTCCCACATAGAAATCATGGAGGGGTCTGAAATTTTCATGGTATGTGCATGTCCACTGTGTGAGATAATCTAAAACGCAAAATCCAGAAATCACAATCTATGATTTTTTTAACAATTTATTCGTGTGATACAGCTGAAAATAAGTATTTGAACACCAACGTTATAGCAGGGTGTTTAAATACTTATTTTCTTCACTGTAACTCTTTAGCAAACCACACAAAAACAAACCCAAACACGCACACACACAGAAGAGCTAAGTGATTCTATATTTGATCTAAAATGTATTCAAACTTTATCGCAATAGCTATTTGTTTAACACGTCACTCTATTTCTTTCCCCCATGTTATATTTTTCAAATGGTGTGCATGTTCACATTGTTTACTCCATTTAGACTGTTCAAACCCCTTGGTTTCAGCCATTTAACATTTCTTTGCATCGTAAACTATGTGGCTTTCCTGAAACAAATCTACAAACTCACTTTGCACTACTGCGCTCTTTGCATTAACTGCAGGGATTGCATTTTCTAGTTTGTTGTTGTCATTGTTTAGATAAACGGGAAACTGCCTGCTCTCACACTTGTAGCATACACATACACACACGCACACACGCACACACGCACACACACACGCACACACGCACACACGCACACACACACACATGCACACACGCACACACGCACACGCACACACACACACACACACACACACACACACACACACACACACACACACACACACACACACACACACACAGCTTGTCAAAACCTTCCACAACAGTTTAGAGATGCCTTTGTGAAAACTTCACCATATTCAAATCTATCACTTTGCATGTTTCTCTCTGAATATGTGTGTGTGTGTGTGTGTGTGTGTGTGTGTGTGTGTGTGTGTGTGTGTGTGTGTGTGTGTGTGTGTGTGTGTGTGTGTGTGTGTGTGTGTGTGTGTGTGTGTGTGTGTGTGTGTGTGTGTGTGTGTGTGAGGGAGCGCTCATGAGGACAGGGCTCGTACATCGTGGCAAATAACTGCCTCAATGTTTAGTTTTAAAAGCCATTGGATTTTATACATGAAATATTATACTTTGAAAACAAGGTAATTTCTAATTATCAAACAGGATTTCAAATATAATTTCAATGTTTACTTATTCAGATACAAAAATATATTATATATAGATATTCAGTACTCATATTCATTTGTTCGACAGCAACTTTGGGTCTTCGGGATTCAATGGAAAATCGACAACTAGCACTTTGTTCTGGAACAAATCAGTCACTATTTTACTTCCTACAAAATACAGATAGATTTTTTGGGGGTTAAATATCAACTGTCTCAATCAACAAAGACTAAGCTCTGTGTGCTAGCTCTAAATGGAGTTGAACTGTATCATAGCATTATTATTACTTGTACATCCGGTGAAATAAAGTACAGTAAAGTAAGCCTTGAACCCAATAATTTTCTTTCGTTTTATAGAGCTTTCAAATAAATAATGAAATTTAATAAAACTGAATAGGGCCGTTGATGTAGAACCGTACAAGCCAAGCTTTCTTCGGAACCCCTTTATTGTAATTTCAAAGGCAAAATTCTTACGGAAACTTGTTACTGTCCTATAATTCTACCTGTAGTCTCATTAGTTTTACATTTAGTCCTACCCGTGTTGTCATATTGTTCTACCTGCAGACCTACCTGAGGTTCTGTAGTCCTACTCTTGATCATATCTGTAGTCCTGGTGTCCTCTCTGTATTCCTTCATGTAGGTCTACCTGTGGTTCTGTAGTCTTTTATTCCTACCTGTATTGCTACCAGAGGTCCTGTTAAACTGGAGGTCAAGTTCTGGACTGCAGCTGTTGGATGGCTGCTGAGCACATTTTGACCTCAAATAGTGAGAATGAAGCTGAGGAAATTTACAATAATTTGTGACGAGAAAAATAAATCAGGACAGAGTTTGAGCCAAAGGTTCATTACTACATACAGTGT
>OLKM01000248.1:169067-176567 GCA_900291075.1 Melanogrammus aeglefinus
ATGAGGACAGGGCTTGTACATCGTGGCAAATCCCTGCCTCAATGTTTAGAATTCTTAGAGCCATTGAATTTTATACATGAAATATTATACTTTGAAAACAAGGTAATTTCTAATTATCAAACAGGATTTCAAATATAATTTCACTGTTTACTTATTCATATACAAAAATATATTATGTACTGTATATTCAGTACTCATATTCATTTGTCCGACAGCAACATTGGGTCTTCAGAAATCGACAACCTAGCATTTTGTTCTGGAACAAATTTTACTTCCTACACTATTTTACTTCCTACAAAATACATATGGATTTTTTGGGGGTAAACCTCAAATGTCTCAATCAACAAAGACTAAGCTCTGTGGGCTAGCTCTAAATGGAGTTGAACTGTATCATAGCATTATTATTACTTTATAAAGCTTTCAAATAAATAATGGTATTTAATAAAACTGAATAGGGCCATTGATGTAGAACCATGCAAACCAATCTTTATTTGGAACCCCTTTATTGTAATTTCAAAGGCAAAATTCTCACGGGAACTGGTCACTTTCCTATATCTGCCTGTAGTCTCATAGTTTTACATTTAGTCCTACCCGTGTTGTCATATTGTTCTACCTGCAGACCTACCTGAGGTTCTGTAGTCCTACTCTTGATCATATCTGTAGTCCTGGTGTCCTCTCTGTATTCCTTCATGTAGGTCTACCTGTGGTTCTGTAGTCTTTTATTCCTACCTGTATTGCTACCTGAGGTCCTGTCTGCAGCTGTTGGATGGCTGCTGAGCACATTTTGACCTCAAATAGTGAGAAAGAAGCTGAGCAAATTGACTTCTTCCTACTCCTTTTCAGACGTATCAATTGAATGTATGTAATTTTTTTTTCTTTTGTGAAATAATTGGCACATCGCTTTTGTTTATTGTAGTGTCATGCTATTTATTTTGTTATTTTGTGTTATTTGCGATGTTTGATTTTTATTTTGATATGTCTGAAATAAATAAATAAATAAATAAATAAACAATAATTTGTGACGAGAGAAATAAATAAGGACAGAGCAAAAGTTTGAGCCAAAGGTTCATTACTATATACAGTGTATATACAAACATATATGCATAAATATTTATTTATACATCAGAGTGTCCGTTGTTTGGTAATTACCCGTCATTGACCGGAAAAAAATGAGAACCGAAAATTCTAAATGTCTCCGGTCAGAATGACCAATGGAAATAATTCTCTCTGCACAATTTGAATCGTGTTTAAATATGCTTCAGTGGTCTTTTGTTTCGCCAATTCATATAAAACAATGAGGGTTTTGATTGACCCGACCACGCGCCGGGTCGGGCCTTTGATCAAGCGTTTTTTTAAATCATTGCTTTATTAGCCTGATCTGAGGAGAAATCTATGCCATGAACAGAAATATTATACACCTTTATTACATTAGTCTTCTCAATGCCGTGGAACGCTCCGTTCACTTGCATGAGTAGTAAGTAGTCTGGTAACTTGTCAACCCCAGCGTCTTCGGTTGCTAAGTGACATCAACGTCTTTGGCGGACTATTTCACTGATCAACACTACGAATGCTGGTAACGAATAAATTGTAAAAAGACACACCATGTGAAGTCATTTTTTTTGTTTTGACAGGTAGCCGTGTAATAAGCGGGATAATGTATAGAACGTCGCTGGTCATTATCGAAAATAAGCCCCTTCAGGGCGAAGCAAGACACCTCCGCTGTGTGGCGGTGTACTGTTCGCCCTGTCGGGGCTTATTTTCCCGATAATGACCGGCGTTCTATACATTATTCCTTTCATATATATTTAGCAGAGTAGGTTTAAGTAACAAATGTGTACAAAGTTACACATGTATTAAAAAAAATGTCAGGTGATATTGGGATCGGGCTCATAATTAAAATTAATGTGTCGGGCTGGGCCGGGCTCAGACAGAACGTGGACGGGCTCGGGTCGGGCTTGATTTTCTGGGCCCGATCTAAAAACGTTAAAATGAAACCTTCCAGGTCACATGACCGGCACCGATTTTTTTCTAGTGGAAGCACTGATACACATACTGTATACACATATATATGCACCTGGTCGGATCCATCACTGCCAAACACATGCAAATGCTTCCTTTTTTACCAGAGTGAGAGACAGAGAGAGATGTCAGTCCACCAGATCAGTGCTACTCTACGTTCTCTACCTGGCAGCGTCTGTTCTCCTGGCATTCAGGTGGTACTGGACATGGACTCTCTGGATCTGAACTCTACCCTCCCAGCCTTAAACAACAGCTCTGTGTTTGACTGTCCAAAGTTTCTTGAAGGCTTCTGGGTCTTCTCCAGCATACTGGTGGTTCTTTTGGGCTTCCCATTATCCATCTGGGTTCTTTGGGACCTGGTCGACAAACACTACAGAGGAGCTCAGCCCTGGACCCCCAACACCGTGTTCACCCTGAATGTCGCTGTGATGGACTTGGTGTTCCTGGCCTACCTGCCGGTCGATGTTCTCAACGTTTCTTTAATTGACAACAAGATTCTTGGGAATATCAGCTTTGTGACGTTCAGTCTCAATTTCACCGGGCGTCCGCTGGTTATGGCCTGTATGTGCCTGGACTGCTACATGGCCGTCCACCACCCTCTCCGCTACCGCTCTCAGACACTCTCCAGCAGGATGATAATCACCGCTGTGATCTGGCTCGCTACCTTGGGGAACGGGGCTGCATTGTTCATGTACCCAGAACTGCTGTCTGTGGCTGGTATGTGGTGGCCGTTCCTGTCCTCTGCGGCGGTCATCGGGTACTGTGACTGCTGCCTCCTGTGGACACTGAGTAGGTCCAGGACGTCCCGAGGTGAGCCTCACCAACTGAAGAAGAGGGCTCTCAACATCATATCCATGAGCCTGCTTGTCACTGTCGCCAACTACCTTCCTACGATGATCATGATCCTCTTCGGAAGATATTTTGTTTTTCCAATTGAAAAGAATTACCTCTGTCTCATCAGCTTCCCGGCCGTGATTCCCTTAGAGTTAACGTCTGTCTTCATGCCCGCCCTCTATCTGATGAAAGTGGGGAAACTCAATTTTGCAACAATATTTAAACCATTATCCAAGGCAATGGAGTTGATCACTACACCTGTATGAAGCAAGCCTTGGATTTGCCTTTAAATTGGTTGCTACATTATCTGGCGAGATAAACGTTTGGTTTCACAGCAGAAGCTAAATTAGTTCCTTTCACTACAAGTTCCAGGACTACCCAATATTGTATAAAAAAATATATATATACAGTATATATCTATATGCACAGTATTACCAAATATATAGTGTCAATATATAATATACATAATATATATATAATTCCTACCTGTATTGCTACCTGAGGTCCTGTTAAACTGGAGCTCAATTTATGGTCTGCAGCTGTTGGATGGCTGCTGAGCACATTATGACCTCAAACAGGGTGAATGGATATCAACAAATTAACAATAATTTGTGACGAGAGAAATAAATCAGAAAACAGCAAAAGTTTGAGCGAAAATAGCCAAAGGTTCCTTACTAAATACAGTGTATATACAAACACACACATATATATATGCACCTGGTCGGAATCCATCACTGCCAATAGCATGCAAAATGCTAGAGAGAGCATGGGAGAGAAGGAGAGAAAGAGAGAGAGAGAAAAGGAGAAGGATAGAGAGAGTGAGAAAGAATGTGTGAGTCCAGCAGTGGTCAGTCCACCAGATTAGTGCTACTCTATGTTCTCTACCTGGCAGCGTCTGTTCTCCTGGCATTCAGGTGGTACTGGACATGGACTCTCCGGCTCTGAATGCTACCCTCACAGCCTTAAACAACAGCTTTGTTTCCAACTGTTTGGAGATGCCCGAAGGCTCAATCTCATGGGCCTACTTCAGCATTCTGGTGGTTCTTTTGGGCTTCCCATTATCCATCTGGGTTCTGTAGGACCTGGTCGACAAACACTACAGAGGAGGTCAGCCCTGGACCCCCAACACCGTGTTCACCCTGAATGTCACCGTGATGGACATGGTGTTCCTGGCCTTCCTGCCGGTTGATGTTCTCAACTTTCTTTTTATTGAAAACAAGATTCTCGTGAATGTCGGCTACTTGAGGATCGGTCTCAATTTGACCGGGCGTCCGCTGGTTATGGCCTGTATGTGCCTGGACTGCTACATGGCCGTCCACCACCCTCTCCGCTACCGCTCTCCAGACACTCTCCAGCAGGGCGTTAATCACCGCTGTAATCTGGCTCGCTTCCTTGGTGAACGGAGCTGCATTCCTCATGAATACCTGATACCATACCATACCTGATGGTGGCGGCTGGTATGTGGTGGCCATTCCTCTCCTCTGCGGCGGTCATTGTGTACAGTGAATGCTGCCTCCGGTGGACACTGAGTAGATCCAGGACGTCCCGAGGTGTGAACTGAAGAAGTCAACTGAAGAAGAGAGCTCTAGACATCATCTCTGTGAGCCTGCTCTGTGTATGTGTTGTGGTCATAGCACTCTGCTGTGTTTTCCTTTGTCTGTCTCACTTCACAACTGGCCCTCATCTGCAAGCATGCTCACCTGGTCTTCATCTCCAATCAACTCCCTTTCATAAACCCTTGGATTCCCTGCTGTCGGTGCCAGATCGTACTATGCACTACAATGGTAATGATACATACCTGGCTCCAGTAAATCTCGTTACCTTGCTCTCTCGTCTCTTGTTGCTTTTGACCACAACCTAACTCTGTTTTCCTCTGCCTGCAGTTATCCGGATCCCTCACTGCAGCTCGCCTGCCTCACTCTCCCCCCGGCTTCCTCAACCACTACCTGCTACCCCACCTCATTCAATAAACCTTTTTTCATCAATTCAACACTCGTCTTTTTTGGCTCTTGGGTTCAGCATTGTTTACCATAACAGAACGATCTGGCCAAGATGGACCCAGCGGACATTTTCAGCATCCGCGGAGCTCTCGCCTACCAGGGCACTCAGGTTTCTGAGCACAGCAAAGCCCTCCGGGACGCTATGGAAGCCTTTAAGAATCTCGCTACCCGAGTCACACAGATGGGTGCGCAATTGGAATTACTGGCCCCCCACACCACAGCGCCCCAACTGCCTGAGCCTCCTCTGCCTGCCCCCACTCTCCCGACACACCTGCCACGAGCTCGTGAGCCTCTCATTCCTGAGCCTGAGCACTACGCTGGGGACATGGGTACGTGCAGAGACTTTTTGATCCAGTGTTCCCTAGTTCTCAGTCAGCAGCCCCTCACCTACCCCACTGAAAGAGCTAAGATCGCTTACATTATGCGGTCACTTAAGGGAAATGCATTAGCGTGGGCTTCAGCATTATGGGACAGTGATTCCCCAGTTAATGACAATTTTGACCTTTTTGTAGCTGAAATTAGGAAAGTTTTAGATCACCCAGTAGAGGGAGGGGGCGCCGCCAAGCGGCTTATTTCCTTATGTCAGGGCTCCTGCAGTGTAGCCGAGTTCTCGAGTTCAGGACCTATGCAGCCAGGTCGGGCTGGAACGACAAGTCTCTACGTGGGCTTTTTCTTTCCGGTCTCTGTGAGTCAATCAAGGATGAGCTGGCTACTAGGGAGGAGGCTGACACTCTTGATGAAATGATCTCCCTTTCCATCCGGCTGGATAATCGCCTACGCGAGTGGCGTAGGAAGAGGTCGGGCAGTTCCGTGCCCCCGGCACTCGCTGCTTCCTGTTCTCCTCACTTCCCGAGAGCTGCTCTCTCTGCCCCCGTGACGCGTGCTGTCACTGAAGAGGAGCCCATGCAGCTGGGGCGCACTCGTCTCACCCAAGCGGAGCGGCTTCATCGGATTAGGACCGGAGTGTGTCTGTACTGTGCACTACCCGGACACCTCATCTCCACCTGTCCGTCACTGCCAAAAGACCGGGCTCAGCAGTGAGAGGCAGGGCCCTGTGGGGCCACGCCCCCTCCAGCCCCGTTCCTCACTCTTCACGCTCACTGCTGGATGCCACCCTTGTGGATTCGGGAGCGGATGAGAACTTCATTGGCGCTGGCTTCGCGTCTCAGGTTGGCATTAATTTGGAACAATTACCCTCTCCCTTAAATGCTAACGCCTTAGATGGCCGCCACCTGGCCCATTACTCACCGTACTAAGCCCATTGAGTTAATTGTTTCTGGTAATCACCACGAGATTCTTCAGTTTCATGTCATCCTGTCTCCCCTTACTCTTCTGGGCCACCCCTGGCTCAAGCGGCACAATCCCCAATTTGACAATCTGCACTGTCTCCAGCAGAGGGAGGTGTTCCCTTGCCCCAGGAACCCCCCAACCTCTCCTTGGTTCCCCCAATCTATCATGACCTGGGAGAGGTGTTTAGTAAATGTCGTGCGCTCACCCTGCCTCCTCCTCGCCCCCATGACTGTGCCATTGATCTCCTCCACGGCGCCCCTTTGCCCAGTAGTCGCCTGTATAACTTGTCCCGTCCTGAGAGGGAGGCCATGGAGAAGTATATTAAGGATTCGCTTTCGGCTGGCCTCATGAGACCCTCCTCTTCTGTTGGTGCAGGTCCCTTCGCCCATGTATTGATTTCAGGGGACTCAATAACATTACAGTTAAGAACAAGTATGCCTTGCCCCTCATCAGTTCCGCATTCAAGCCGCTGCAGGGCGCTACAGTCTTCTCTAAATTGGATCTACGCAATGCCTACCACCTGGTGCGTATCCGTGAAGCGATGAGTGGAAGACTGCCTTTAATACCCCCCTCGGCCACTTTGAGTACCTTGTCATGCCCTTCGGCCTCACTAATGCCCCTGCCGTGTTCCAGAACCTGGTAAGCGACGTCCTCCGGGATTTTCTCAACCACTCAGTTTTTGTCTATTTAGACGACATCCTTATTTTTTCTCGCAACCAGAAGGAACACTTCCAGCATGTCAGGCAAGTTCGTCAGCGGCTGTTTGAGAACAAATTATATGTGAAGGCCCGAGAAATGTGAGCTCAGTGTCACCTCTGTATCCTTCCTTGGGTTCATCATTGAGAGGGGGCAAGTGAGGACTTTCCCGAGAAGGTCAGTGCAGTGACAGACTGGCCCATTTCTGATTCCCACAAGAAACTGCAGCAGTGGACCGACCACAAGAATTTGTATTACATCCAGACAGCTAAGCGCTTAAATTCCCGCCAAGCCCAGTGATCCCTGTTTTTTGGGCGGTTTGATTTCACCCTCACCTACCGTCCCGGGTCCCGTAACGTCAAACCTGACGCCCTCTCTCGTCAGTTTAACACTGTGAACACACCGGCCCCCCCTGACACTATCCTCTCTCCTTCCTGCCTCATGGTTGCTGCTGTCACCTGGGAGATAGAGTCCCTCATTCGGGAGGCCCAAGTCACCAAACAAACCAAATTTTTGTGGCTGCGCGCAACCCCTCTGCGTGGAGCGACCATCTCTCTTGGATCGAGTATGCCCACAATTCCATGTCCTGTGCAGCCACCGGCATGTTCCCGTTTGAATGTTCCCTGGGGTACCAGCCACCCTTGTTTCCTGCTCAAGAGGA
>OLKM01000248.1:181567-263897 GCA_900291075.1 Melanogrammus aeglefinus
TTATTTGTTTCGATCAATGTAAAATGATAGAACATTTGTTAAAATGCCTAGAAAATTAGCAATTCGAGTCTTTTCCGCAAGTCCACAGACCTCGTCCAAAGAAGGCTAATTCTATATGCCAGATCAAACTGTTTTGCCATTGCTTAAAGCCTGAAAGCTGGGCAGACATGATTCTCTGCGAACTGTGTGATGAATGGTTTCACATGAAGTGCGAGAGCATAGACGAAAATCCAGACGGCGAGTGGTTTTGCAGCGAGTGCAGACCACCTACGAAGAAGGTCAAACGGCTGAGAAAATTAGGAAATTTATTGCAATACATTTTTTTAAATCTAAATTCAACTGTCTTGTTTACTTTGTTCAATATAATAGTTATAATAAAAAATAAGAACTTTTATATGGGGGGTCCAAATCTGCGAAAGGGGGTCCAAATCCGCTAGCAGATATGGACCGCGGGGTCCATATCCGCTAGCGGATTTGGACCGGGGGGGTCCATATCTGCGGGGGGTCCATATCTGCGGGGGGTCCATATCCGCTGTGACACCGGATCGGGGAACTGTGCTGGAATGCGGAGGCTACACCCCCACACATGAAACACTGAGACAGCAACAAACAGGGACAGACAAGACTGACAGAGGACGGTACTAGTGCAAGCTAGGATCTGGTGGGAGAGACTGTGACAGTTCTGGTGGCCTCTGTATTCCTTCTTGTAGGTCTACCTGTGGTTCTGTAGTCTTTTATTCCTACCTGTATTGCTACCTGAGGTCCTGTTAAACTGGAGGTCAAGTTCTGGTCTGCAGCTGTTGGATGGTTGCTGAGCACATTTTGACCTCAAATAGTGAGAATGAAGGTGAGCAAATTGACAATAATTTGTGACAAGAGAAATAAATCAGGACAAAGCAAAAGTTTGGGCCAAAGGTTCTTTACTATATACAGTGTATATATGTAGGGACCTACAAAAAGACAGTTAGATGAATACTAATTTATTTTTTCATATGCGGATAAATACCGTTTAATGAATAAATATTGTGTTTTATTTAATTTGTGAATAAAGAGAAATAAACTGCATGACCGTCACTCCTTTGTTTTGAGGTGGCTTGTGCATTTTCAATGTGGTTAAGCGAAGTAACATAAGCCAATACGATTGATGTACTGCTGCACTCTTAGCCAATCAGAGACGGGCTTGTTAAAAAGCAGGAACTCGAGCATGAGGTCGAGGAGGTGATGCGTTCAATGAGTGCGTGAGCTTAACGGAAAAGAGTGATATTTGTAGACGGAATACTTAGTATTTGATACTAGTATTTTATTGAGTGTTGGCACGGGTATCCTCTGGCAGAGAAACATTGTGTGCCGCTGGAAGATTGTGACTTTCTACTCCACCGGAGAGGAAAAGACTTTGGCGGCGTTGGTTAGCTGCTTCGGCTAACCAAGGACGGACTCTGCTACCGGACCTGGGTTGCACACCGGATTATCTTTTTTTAATAACATTTTTCCAGGTCACGAAGACGGAGGGTCTGACAGACCGGGGTTACAGGGCGGTACCGCCGCTGGATCCCGCTCTGGGTGCTGTCTTTGGGGTGAAGCCGGGGCTCAGCGACCGCTGCCCCACTCCCAAAGACCAGCTGACGGCCAAGCTTACAGGCAGAGCGCATCAGTGTATGATGCAGCAAGAGGCTGTTATGAATAACATCGCCCTGCAGGCACATAACATGGCGGCTGACCCTCATTGCCTAGCCGAACAGGCAGTCGACGTGGCGAAATCCATCCAGGCAGCAGCGCTCTGCTCGAGGCTCCTGTCGCCGCCATAGGCCCCCGACAGCCACTGTCACGGCGCCGCCGGCAGCTCTGCCCTGCTGGCCCCAAGGCCTACCAGCCCCGCCCGCCTCCATCACAGGCTACGGCGAGCAGCCAGCGAAGGCCCCGGGCAGCGGGCTCATGGGGCTATATCCCGCCCCACAAGCACCGGCAAAGGCAATTACGGCGCGAGGGTGAAGCGTGTGACAGCGAGGAACACCTCTTTACTAAAGACTGCTTCTCCCCACACCCCAGTTAACGCCGGAGCCTACCGGCTCGGCCGTAGCTGTTGCACACGCATCTCTCGCTGTATATAGGCAGGCCGTCAATAAACCTTGTATTATTGATCGAGGCAGCCCTTCATTACCTTTAAAAAGGCAGCCTCACCGGCTTACCAGCCCCTCCCGCCTCAATCGCAGGCTGCGGCGGGTGGCCAGCAGAGGCAGCGGGCTCATGGGGCGATGTCCCGCCCCACAAGCGCCGGCTATTACGGGGAGAGAGAGAAGCGTTTGACAGTGAGAAACACCTCTTTACTAAAGACGGCTGTTTTCTCCCCACACAGTTAGCGCCGGAGCCCTATCGGCCCAGCCATAACTGTTTCACACGCGTCTCCCACCACATATAGGCAGGCCGTCAATAAACCTTGTCTTATTGATCGAGTCAGCCCTACATTACTTTCCCCGCAACACGTCATGCCTGGCATGACGTGTGGCGAGACGGCCGCTAAAACGAGCTCTCTGTCTACGAATGACACGCAGCTCGTTCACAGTGCCAGTCACAGTGTTATTCCTCCTCGCGTCCCAACGCTCAGGAGAGAGGAAGCTACACTCTTGTCACAAGCGGAGCAGGCAGGGCATGCCTCTGCTAATGACACACACACCCAGCCTTTTCGGGCAGATCTCCCCATGGGCTGCGAGGAGGACTCCTCCCCTCCCAGCGGCGGCAGGAGACACACCTGTCCACCCCATACAATCAGTAAGACCCAAAACATTCAGCATGGCTAAGAGCAAAGAGCTGTCCAAAGACACTAGAGACAAAATTGTACAACTCCACAAGGCTGGAAAGGGCTACGGAGAAATTGCCAAGCAGCTTGGTGAAAAAAGGTCCACTGTAGGAGCAATCATTAGAAAATGGAAGAAGTTAAACATGACGGTCAATCTCAATCGGAGTGGAGCCCGATGCAAGATATCACCTCGTGGGGTCTCAATGAGGCTAAGAAAGGTGAGGAATCAGCCCAGAACTACACGGCAGGACTTGGTCAATGACCTGAAAAGAGCTGGGACCACCGTTTCCATGGTCACTGTTGGTAATACACTAAGACGTCATGGTTTGAAATCATGCATGGCACGGAAGGTTCCCCTGCTTAAACCAGCACATGTTAAGGCCCGTCTTAAGTTTGCCAATGACCATTTGGATGATCCAGAGGAGTGATGGGAGAAGGTTTTGTGGTCAGATGAGACCAAAATTGACCTTTTTGGTCATAATTCCACTAAGCGTGTTTGGAGGAAGAAGAATGATGCGTACCATCCCAAGAACACCATCCCTACTGTGAAGCATGGGGGTGGTAGCATCATGCTTCGGGGGTGTTTTTCTGCTCATGGGACAGGACGACTGTACTGTATTAAGGAGAGGATGACTGTACTGTATTAAGGAGAGGATGACTGCAGCCATGTATTGTGAGATTTTGGGGAACAACCTCTTTCCCTCAGTCAGATCATTGAAGGTGAGTCGTGGCTGGATCTTCCAACATGACATGCCTAGCCAGTCTCCAGACCTAAATCCAATTGAAAATCTTTGGAGGGAGCTGAAACTCTGTGTTTCTCAGCAACAGCCCAGAAAACTGACTGATCTAGAGAAGATCTGTGTGGAGGAGTGGGCCAAAATCCCTCCTGCAGTCTGTGCAAACCTGGTGAAGAACTACAGGAAACGTTTGACCTCTGTAATTGCAAACAAAGGCTACTCTACCAATTATTAACGTTGGTGATCAAATACTTATTTTCAGCTGTATCACACGAATAAATTGTTAAAAAAATCATAGATTGTGATTTCTGGATTTTTCTTTTTAGATTATCTCTCACACAGTGGACATGCACCTACCATTAAAATATCAGTTTACTTATTTTCTTCACTGTATATGCACCTGGTCGGAGTCCATCACTGCCAAACGCATGCAAATGCTTCCATTTTAAGAGAGAGAGAGAGAGAGAGAGAGA
Organism: Melanogrammus aeglefinus; assembly: GCA_900291075.1. Taxonomy (NCBI): domain Eukaryota; kingdom Metazoa; phylum Chordata; class Actinopteri; order Gadiformes; family Gadidae; genus Melanogrammus; species Melanogrammus aeglefinus. The sequence goes on from OLKM01000248.1 coordinate 185,572, forward strand.
GAGAGAGAGAGAGAGAGAGAGAGAGAGAGAGAGAGAGAGAGAGAGAGAGAGAGAGAGAGAGAGAGAGAGAGAGAGAGAGAGAGAGAGAGAGAGAGAGAGAGAGAGAGAGAGAGAGATGCCAGTCCAGCAGATCAGTGTTGCGTTGCTACTCTACGTTCTCTACCTGGCAGCGTCTGTTCTCCTGGCATTCAGGTGGTGCTGGACATGGACTCTCTGGCTCTGAACGCTACCCTCACAGCCTTAAACAACAGCTCTGTGTTCGACTGTTCAGAGATGGCTGAAGGCTCAATCTCATGGATCTTCTTCAGCATTCTGGTGGTTCTTTTGGGCTTCCCATTATCCATCTGGGTTCTGTGGGACCTGGTCGATAAACCCTACAGAGGTGGTCAGCCCTGGACCCCCAACACCGTGTTCACCCTGAATGTCACTGTGATGGACTTGGTGTTCCTGGCCTTCTTGCCGGTCAATGTTGTCCACAATTATCTGATTGACAACCAGATTCTCCTGTATATCTACTCCATGACGTTCAGTCTTCATTGCATCGGGCGTCCGCTGGTTATGGCCTGTATGTGCCTGGACTGCTACATGGCCGTCCACCACCCTCTCCGCTACCGCTCTCAGACACTCTCCAGCAGGATGATAATCACCGCTGTAATCTGGCTCGCTTCCTTGGTGAACGGGGCTGCATTGTTCATGAACCCAGACCTGCTGTCTGTGGCTGGTATGTGGTGGCCGTTCCTCTCCTCTGCGGCGGTCATCGGGTACTGTGACTGCTGCCTCCTGTGGACACTGAGTAGGTCCAGGACGTCCCGAGGTGAGCCTCACCAACTGAAGAAGAGAGCTCTCAACATCATCTCCACGAGCCTGTTTGTCACCGTCGCCAACTACCTTCCTACGATGATCATGATCCTCTTCGGAAGATATTTTGTTTTTCAGAAGTACTTCTGCCTCATCAGCTACCTGGCCCTGATTCCCTTAGAGTTAACGTCTGTCTTCATGCCCGCCCTCTATCTGATGAAAGTGGGGAAACTCAATTTTGCAACAATATTTAAACCATTATCCAAGGCAATGGAGTTGATCACAACACCTGTATGAAGCAAGCAGTACTTGCGGATTTGCCTTTAAATTGGTTGCTACATTATCTGAGGAGTAGGTCTGTCAAGGGATTAAAGAAATCTAAATTACCGTAATCGCATACTTACATTTTTCCGAGAAAGTATTTAAAAATAATTTAATTCAAGTAAATGATGGCAGCTGGGTGATTCAATGAATAATATACATAATAGACTTAAAAGTTCAATGCCTCTTTTATTTAATTCATGTCTTTCATTAACATACGGTGCATTTTAAGATCAAATTAATAACATTCCCATCTCACTCAAGATTCAATGCCTCTCAGGCGAGTGTGGCTTGACGAGGCTGCGTGCTAGCGCCAGCTTCAGGGGCATTTTCTGTGATTAATTAATCGAAGTTGACGCGTTAATTTGACAGCCCTACTGAGGAGATAAACTGTTGGTGTCACAGCAGAAAGATTAATCAGTGCCTTTAAGTCCCAGGACTACCCAAAATTGTATAAAAAATAAATATCTATGTAGACAGTAATAGCAAATATATAGGGTCAATATATATAATATAAAAATGTGTTTTAGTTATTTGTGGCTTATTTGGTTTAGATTTCAATGTTTTTTTGTATGTATGTTGTGATGGGGATGTTTGTTATATACGTGGTTTGAATCATGTAATTTAATAAAATTTCCGTACAATGCAGGATTGGAAGCCAGCGTAATGTGAGAGATAGGAATAAAAACTTAATTTCAGTGAAAAAAGCCATTAATAAAGTGATTCCGTGCAATACCAATTGATCTGACGTGTTTTGACTTCAAAAGGTCACATCCACAGAGTTAATATGTGTGCAACGTAAAAGCTATTCAGTCAATGAGGTGGCATTCAGGCGTTAATTGTGCTCACCCTTTGTCTTTTACATGCCTTGGTTGATCAGGTGGTTTTTAGTCTATAGTTTGGCTGGAAATTGCCCAACCGATCTGGCAACGCATGCTATCTACACAAACAATATGCCACACGAAAGCTGAGACTCAATGGAGTCCAACGGTATGGGCCTCGTCTTTTTGGGAGCTTATTTAGATTAACTAGATGTGAAGGAATAAGGTCAATAACATAACTTTCGAAGTTACTACCACCACACACAAACACACACACACACACACACACACACACACACACACACACACACACACACACACACACACACACACACACACACACACACACACACACACACACACACACACACACACATACACACACACACAGAACAGCTCAGCTCAGCAATTCTATATTTTATCTAAAAGGTATTCAAACTTTATCACATCAGCTATTTCTTTAACTCTTGTTAAACTGAACTAAGGACACACACACACAATACATTACATCCCCTTTCTTAAGATGCTTTGTTCTGTTTTTGTTTTAAATCACACTGATACAAAATAATGCCTCACTACTTTGTTTCCCCCCATATTACATTTTAAAATGGTGTGCATGTTGACATTGTTACTCCATTTAGTTCAAATCCTGTCACTTGATTTCAGCCATTTAACAATTCTTTACACCTTAAACTATGTGGCTTTACTAAAACATATATTCAACTCACTTTGCACTACAGCGCTCTTTGCATTATCTGCAGGGAATGCATTTTTTAGTTTGTATTAATATTATTCACAATTATAAACAGTCACATGGTTTATGGCCATGTGATCATTGTTTAGATAAACAGGAAACCGCCTTCTCTCACACCTGTAGCACACACACACACACACACACACACACACACACACACACACACACACACACACACACACACACACACACACACACACACACACACACACACACACACACACACACACACACACACACACACACACACACACACACACACACACACACACACAGCTTGTCAAAACTTTCCACAACAGTTTAGAGATGCCTTTGTGAAAACTTCACCATATTCAAATCTATCACTTTGCATGTTTCTCTCTGTCTGTCTGTCTCTCTGTCTGTCTGTGTGTATGTCTGTGTGTGTGCGGGTGAGTGTGTGAGGGAGCGCTCTATGAGGACAGGGCTCGTACATCGTGGCAAATCACTGCCTCAATGTTTAGAATTTAAAAAGCCATGGAATTTTATACATGAAATATTCAAGGTCATCTCTATTTATCAAACATGATTTCAAATATAATTTCAATGTTTACTAATTCAGATACAAAAAATCATTTTGCAGATATTCTCAATACGATCTTCACTACCCATATTCACGTGTTCGTCGGCGACTATGGGGCTTTGGAAAGCAGTGGAGAGTCGACAATCTAGCACTTTGTTCTGGTACACATCAGTCACTATTTTACTACAAAGTACAGATAGAATTTTTTGGGGTAAAATCTCAAATGCCTCAATCAACAAAGAATAAGGTTTATTATATGCTAGCTCTATACGTATGCGAGTTGAACTGTATTATAGCATTATTACTTCCAGTAAAATAAAGTACAGTAAAGTAAGCCTTGGACCCAATGCTTTTCTTTAGGTTTTTACAGCTTTCAAATAAATAATGGAATTTCATAAAACTAAATAGTGCTGTAGATGTAGAACCGTACAAACATAGCATTCTTTTGAATGCCTTCATTCATTGTAAATTTCCCAGACAGAATTCTTAAGGAAACTTGTGACGGTCCTACCTGTAGTCTCAGGTGAGTGCTGATGCAGCGCTCAACTATTGTTCTTCATAAGTTTTATTCTTTCTTTCTTTCTTTATTCTTCTCTCCAAATTTGGGACCTTTCTCCTTCCTCAATTTTTCACCTAGAGACTCCATTCAAATTTTTAAATATCCAGAATAACTTGGAATTGTGCGCTTCTTTTCAGATTTTTTTTAACATATATACTTTTTAAGATATTCTACTTTCAAATATTATCTTTTTTTTAACATGGGAGTCAATGGGAGGCAGAGCCGTCCTCTGGTACTTCAACTGTTAAAGACGTAACTAAATAAATTTTCAACCATTTATCTTCGTTCAAACCATTTAACAAATCTACACACTTGTATCTTCAATAATATCTAAACGGAATTTCGAAATCATTTAAACTTTCTTCAGAATCACAGTTTTAGTTTCAAACCGTCATATTCTACAGTGGGTCCCATTGAAGCCGTCTGCCCATTCTGACACTTAAATTACTGAAGACATCGTTGTTATATATTGATGCAACTCGGACACATGCTCTGCTTAAAACCAAACATGTCTTTACTTGTCGTCCGCCATTATACATATACGTACCATTACGTCCTGACGTCATACAATCTGAACTAAGGACACACACACACAATACATTACATCCCCTTTCTTAAGATGCTTTGTTCTATTTTTGTTTTAAATCACACTGATACAAAATAATGCCTCACTACTTTGTTGTCGTTATGACACGTAACATAAAACAATGCTTTAAGTTAAACCTTTCCTTCACGGTTTAACACCATTCAAATAAGTATTGTATTCTAGTGTATCTAACAATACCAACCACAAAATGTATTATGTTGCACACATGCATTAATAAATCAACATTCTTTTCTTTTTTTTCTCTCTCATTAACACGCTTGAGTTCAAATGTATGCCTTTGTATTCTGATTGACTTCTGTCGTTGTATTCTGTGTCAGACTCAGTGTGTGCCGTTTCAGTGTGTGTATAAGTGGGAATGCCCTGCATCTCTGTAGGTGCCTCCTTCTCGCCTGTCTTCAGTCTTCTTCACCTGTTCGGAGATCTGGCAACTTTTGTGTTTGTCTGTCAAAGTAGCTCTTTTGTTTCATTTGTCTGCTCTTTCAGGAGTAAATAGAGTTGTTGATGCTGGCAGTTTGGACCTTAGACGACGTCCCATAACAGCTGTGTAGTAGAGAATCCTATACCCTCCAGCAGTGTGTTGCGGTATTCGAGCAGAGCAATGCAAGGGTCACCATTGCCGCTCTGCGCCTTTTCGAGCATGTTCTTTACAGTTCTCTCTGCCTTGGACTGAGCATGTCCTGGACAGGAAGGTAACATGTTCAAATTCCCAGCTCTCAGAAAACACTCTGAATTCACCACTGGCATATTATGGACCATTGTCAGAGACTACGGATACTGCAATTCCGTGCCTAATGAATGTCGACTTCATGGCAGTGATGACACCTCGGCTGGTTGTGTCATACAACTTGTTGATCTCTGGATATTTTGAATAGTAATATACACAGAGCAAATACTCTGCACCATTGTAGTGAAAGAGATCTCTGCCCATCTTGTCCCATGATCTTCCTGGCAGTGCGTGGGGAAGTAGAGGTTATTTTGGATTGCTGTTTTTGTTTACATTATATACAGGTCCTTCTCAAAAAATTAGAATATTGTGATAAAGTTCATTCTTTTCCATAATGTAATGATAAAAATTAAACTTTAATATATATTTTAGATTCATTGCACACCAACTGAAATATTTCAGGTCTTTTATTGTTTTAATACTGATGATTTTGGCATACAGCTCATGAAAACCCAAAATTCTTATCTCAAAAAATTAGCATATCATGAAAAGGTTCTCTAAACGAGCTATTAACCTAATCATCTGAATCAACGAATTAAATCTAAACACCTGCAAAAGATTCCTGAGGCTTTTAAAAACTCCCAGCCTGGTTCATTACTCAAAACCGCAATCATGGGTAAGACTGCCAACCTGACTGCTGTCCAGAAAGCCATCATTGACACCCTCAAGCAAGAGGGTAAGACACAGAAAGAAATTTCTGAATGAATAGGCTGTTCCCAGAGTGCCGTATCAAGGCACCTCAGTGGGAAGTCGGTGGGAAGGAAAAAGTGTGGCAGAAAACGCTGCACGACGAGAAGAGGTGACCGGACCCTGAGGAAGATTGTGGAGAAGGGCCGATTCCAGACCTTGGGGGACCTGCGGAAGCAGTGGACTGAGTCTGGAGTAGAAACATCCAGAGCCACCGTGCACAGGCGTGTGCAGGAAATGGGCTACAGGTGCCGCATTCCCCAGGTCAAGCCACTTTTGAACCAGAAACAGCGGCAGAAGCGCCTGACCTGGGCTACAGAGAAGCAGCACTGGACTGTTGCTCAGTGGTCCAAAGTACTTTTTTCGGATGAAAGCAAATTTTGCATGTCATTCGGAAATCAAGGTGCCAGAGTCTGGAGGAAGACTGGGGAGAAGGAAATGCCAAAATGCCTGAAGTCCAGTGTCAAGTACCCACAGTCAGTGATGGTCTGGGGTGCCATGTCAGCTGCCGGTGTTGGTCCACTGTGTTTTATCAAGGGCAGGGTCAATGCAGCTAGCTATCAGGAGATTTTGGAGCACTTCATGCTTCCATCTGCTGAAAAGCTTTATGGAGATGAAGATTTCATTTTTCAGCATGACCTGGCACCTGCTCACAGTGCCAAAACCACCGGTAAATGGTTTACTGACCATGGTATTACTGTGCTCAATTGGCCTGCCAACTCTCCTGACCTGAACCCCATAGAGAATCTGTGGGATATTGTGAAGAGAAAGTTGAGAGACGCAAGACCCAACACTCTGGATGAGCTTAAGGCCGCTATCGAAGCATCCTGGGCCTCCATAAGACCTCAGCAGTGCCACAGGCTGATTGCCTCCATGCCACGCCGCATTGAAGCAGTCATTTCTGCAAAAGGATTCCCGACCAAGTATTGAGTGCATAACTGAACAAGTTATGCACTTGTTCAAGTAATTCCTTCTCAATTTGCGCATATCTGCGCTGACAGTCAGTAAGCGCTTGTGATCCATACGCTACAGGCCTTTCATCCTGCAGTATTACAGCTCCTAGGCCTTCTGAACTGGCATCCACACACAATGTCACAGGTGCATTCACATCATAGAACTTGAGTGTTGGTGCATTGGTAACCAACTTCTTCAATTCTTCATAGCTTTGCTTTTGCTCCTCTTCCCAATGTTATGCAAGTGGAGCACTGACCTCAGACAGGTTGGGAATGAACTTGGCATGATATTGTATAATGCCCATGAATCTCATCAGCTCCTGTTTGTCTTGTGGTAGTGGTAGCTGTACCACAGCTCTCACTTTTTCATCATCTGCTTTCAGCCCATCAGTGCTAAGTACATGACCTGTACTTGATCTCCGTAGTTCTGATTTTATATTTGTTTCTGTTCAATTTAAGTTGTACTCCCTTGCTCTCTCCAAAACCTTTATCAATCTCTGATCATGTTCCTCGATTGTGTCACCCCATACAAGCAAATCATTGATAATGTGGACTACTCCTTCCAGGCCTTCAATCATTTGTGCCATGGATCTCTGGAACAACTCAGACACAGAGTAGATTCCAAAGGGTAGACGCAGGAACCGATATCTCCCTATTGGAGTATTGAATGTGCAGAACTTTCTTCGTCCAGTTTTATTTGCCAAAACCCTAGATTTGCATCTAGAACAGAAAAGTACTTTGCTTTCGGCATGCGGGAGACAACCTCTTCAACAGTGAGCAGTGGATAGTGCTCTCGTTTTATTGCCTGATTAAGATCCTGTGGATCCATGCATATCCTCATCTCTCGGTGTGACCACTGTCACCATGCTACTCACCCAGTCTGTTGGTTCTATTTGTCTTGTTATCACTCCATTCTGTTCCATCCTGTGTAGTTCTTCCACTACTATGTCCCTGAGAGCCACTGGAACCTTTCTTGGAGCATGCACAACTGGTGAAATAGTTGGATCAATCTGAATATGGTGTATCCCTGGTAAACATCCTAAAGCAGACCACAAGTCATCAAAGTCATTCAGAATGTCATTGTCCTTTTTAATATCATGCACTCGCTTCACCAAGGCTAACTTAGTGCATGTTTTCTTTCCCAGTATTACTGGAACATGTTGCCACGTGATCTCAAACTCAATCTTGTGTTTTTGTCCTTTGTGCAAACCAGTGAGTTCTCTCTTGCCCAATGGCGCCCACTTGTGGCCGAAGTATGCAACAAGCCTGCAGGTGGATTTTTTTCAGCTTTCCTCTGATGTCCAGTGAGTTGAACGTGTCTGCTGACATCACATTACAACCTGCACCAGTATCAAGCTTACGTTTCACCTTTCTGCTGTTTATCTTTAGTTCTTGAGTCCACTCAACGTCATCCTCCATCTCTGCATTGTCAATCTTTTTGATGCATACTTCTTGGTCCACATTGATTGTGCCAAAGAACATGTTATTGTCACCGTCAATCTGTTCCACAGCATGCATTTTCCTTGTGTTTCCTTGTGCCTTGCACATCTTTGCAAAATGATTATTTTTCTGGCATGACTTACATGTCGGACCAAAAGCTTGACATTTCTTGAATTCATGTTTGAATGCACATCTATTGCAATCAAATCCCTTTTGCTCATCCTGTGACGCTGGCTTTGTTCTGCCCTTTTCAGCTCTTTCCTTCTTGGCTGTATTCACAGGTTTTATTTTATGCACTTCAACTTCTTCATTGAGCATTTTACATTTCGAGGCTCGCAGTAATTTTTAAACTTTTCTTTCAACACTTGAATTTTGTCTTTCTCAGCATCACTGAAGACAAACCTGTTGAAAACCTTTATCGCCTCTTCATCCGCCACATGCAGAAAAGTAGTACACTGCTTATCACTCCCTCCAGGAAATACATGGGACCACGTTTCTTCAATTACAGATGACTTTATTCTTCTCCTTCGTCATAAACCACCATAAGTCACCGCCAAACTGTTAAACACACAGCGTACAATTTAAGATAGAATTTGTACATGACAGAAATACAGAATGTAACAACATATGCACGATACAACATGACATAAATAAACGTACCTCGCTGGCTGCACACAACCGAGAGGGAAAGAGTCCACTTGACAAATCTTGCTAACCCTAACCCTAACCAAAAGTAAAAAGGTCCATAAACGTAATACTTAATACAAAAAAAATATCTTTAATTGAACAGTAAATGTCTCTGCAAAAACTTAAGGTTTAAAGTTAAACTTATTTTCGGAGGCTTGCCCATTTCTCCTACTTCACAACTTTCTTGTTCACCCTTTTCTTCCTGAGTGACGTGTTATAATCAAATTCGTCCCGCTTGAAACACGGGTTAGAATAAGTTCCTACTTAGTCTTAAACAAATCAAATAATAATCCATGAAAATAAACAGTACAAAAATAAAATATGTAACAGACCATTAAACCATGACATAAATAATATTTCTGGCAGTTAAACTGCTTCTTCTCTGACTTTTCAGCTATTCCGCTAGCAGTACAGAATAGGGGCGTCAAACGGTTACAAAAAATTGTAAACGGTTGCACGACCCCGGTGTTGCGGTGTTAATTAGGATGTTGTCAGCTTACTGTTTCATTAAACTGTAATCAGAAAACGATTATATGCTGTAGACCCTATCGTATCTGTGGTGTAAAGGCTGGGACGAATTTCGAATTATAAATATATACACTTTATGTTGAAAGTATGGACCGTGGCAATTCCCATTGAAACAATGGCGCGGTGATTCCTTTCTTTTTTTTACGGTTTTCGTTTACTGATTTTCCCTAAACGGTTATAATTGACTAACCGGTTACACGTGTACACGTGTAGCCGTGCACACCCCTTGTACAAAACAGCTCCAACTTCTGGATCCATAATTTCCAGTTTTCCGCAAGATTACCTTGTAGGCTCAAACTGGACGGTGGCTGTAACTGCCATTTCTCCTTGACATGTTTGGAAGATCATGTCAAGGCCCTTGGAGAAGACCTTGGGGTGAATGTGCTCGTCCCCAGTGGGGTTAGAGGAACGCAATGGCTTCCTCATGTCTCCAGGGCCCTGGAGACCCTCCTCAGACCTGGGAAGGATGACCATGGGCAGTTCACTGCAGTTTACTGCCCTATGGACCACTTGGCAGTGTCTTCTGCCAATGCAGATATTGCAAGGGCGAGCCAGAAAGGTCTGTTTTGTATAAGGATTTTCATTTGTGTCATTGTGCTTTCATTATCAATTTGATTTTTTAAACTGAGTTTGTGTATTTATTGTGCTTGTTAATATGGTTAATCTGGGTTTAGATTAAGAAAACTATGGAGGATGGCACATTTGTTGCATTCTGCCACTTCCTTGCTGATGTGTTTCTGGGCTCACAAAGTTCAGTCTCCTCCTCCAGAAAAATTAAATAATACTTCCTCAAGTATGTGATACATTAAAATAAATAACATTTTCAACTTAATTCTGTATTTGGCTAAGTCATGTATGTAAAATGGCTACATATGTCTGTCTAAATAGGCAGTTTGTGGGCTTCAAAATCTTCTGGCGACCACAGAGGTCATGGAAGCAAGGCCCAAGCCAGGAGGCAGACTGTCACAGCTCCAGGACTCACTTCGGCAACAGAAGAATGGGGAGACAGGTCTCCTCCAGCATCACCCTGAACATCGGTGCACCACAGGGTTGTGTGTTGAGCCCCTTCCTCTTCTTCTTCTTCTTCTCCCTCTACACTCTCAACTGCAAACCCACCCACGAGGCCAACACCATATTGAAGTTCGCAGACGACACCATGGTGGTAGGTAGGATCTCAAGCAACAACAAGGCTTCCTACAGGACAGAGGTAGAGAACCTGGTGAGCTGGAGCCGAGAGAACAACCTGATCCTCAACGCTGCAAAAACAAAGGAGATGATCCTGGACTTCCGGAGGAAGACGAAGCCCTTCGTCCATCACCCCATCACCATCGACGGCGAGACAGTGGAGGTTGTGCAGAACATCAGGTACCTCGGGGTCAACATTCAGCCACGACCTGACCTTGGACCGTCAACACCACCGCGACGGCCAAGAAAGGACTTCAAAGGCTTCACTTCCTGAGGTGCTTGAGGAGGGCATGTCTTCCAAAAAAGCTGCTGGTGAGCTTCTACAGGTCAGCCATCAAGTCAGTTCTCACATACTGCATCACCGCACGGTACTCTGGCTGCACCAAAGATAACAGGATAGCTCTCCAGTGCATCATTAAGACTGCTGAGAGGAACACCGGCACCCAGCTCCCCAGACTGGAGGACATCTACCAGGCCCGCTGTACTGGGAGGGTCAAGGGCATCCTCAGAGACATCACGAACCCTGGACACTGCCTCTTCACTCTCCTGCCCTCAGGAAGACGATACAGGACACTGCCCGCCCGCAATACAAGACTGCAAAACAGTTTCTATCACAGAGCTGTGACACTACTAAACTCCACTCCCACACTGATACTCCCCATCTCATCTCATACACACATGATTGCACTATTGCACTACTGACACTTAAGGACTTTAAAACATTGTATTTTATTTAGACATATATTTTATATATATATACATATATTGCGGATACTGTTGATAATGTTGTTGTTGTTGTTTGTTTTTGTTTCTGTTTTTTGTTTTTTTATAGAAATGTGCAACTCGAGGAGGACTGCTCCAAACAAAATTTCGTTGTTTTGTAAAATGACAATAAAGATTATTCTATTCTATTCTATTCTATTCTATTATATTCTATTCTAAGAGACAACAAGAAGAACAGGGGGAAATTACAAATTACAAGTTTCAGGTCACATATTAATTTCTCTGTTTTGTTGGTTTAAATGTAAAACATAATATATCATAATCTCATCATTTGTTTTTATACTGTACACAGACCCTCAAAGGTGACTTTTCAAATCTGGCAGAAGCTGAAGCTACGCGCAAGAGGGCCCCTAAACTTCCAAATGCGATAGAGCAACAGTAAGGCCCACAGCGAAGGTCCCCAGTTTCTGTAGCCTCCTAGGCAAGTGAAGTTACATCAACTTTAAACCTCTTTCATAAAAATAATAACAACAATAAGCTCTAATAATGTGGACCTAATAAGAGATTTTTAACTGTTCTAGGAGAGTGCCCTACAGAATCTGCCACTGCAAAGGCAGTCAGATGCTTCAACAATTTCAATCATGACTCCTGGCCAGAGAGCCAAGAGGAGTTGGCTGACCATGGTGCAGATGATCTTGAGTTCCTCTTGGAACATTTCCCCCCATCCTCACAAGGTGACTGATTGGAACACACCAACAATATTATGCCATTTGTAATAATATTACTGTTTCCAAAAAGTGTATTGCCATTTCATCACATTTCTTGTGGTAATATAATTTCAGAAATGGTGTCAACATTGAGCAGGCAAAAGAGGAGTTTGTGGCCTTGAAAATGCTGATATCTAGGATGTTTAAGGACAAGAGCCACACAAGTCTGTGAGATGATGTTGAACAGAGAGCCATACTGCTCAGAGTGCAAGGTTTTTATATTGTTTATTTCATTTTTATAATATTTTATTTCGAAGCTTTTATGTTAAAACATTGGCTTGTACATCTCAAGTTTATATGTTTGTTTCTTTCTTTTACAACATCCTGCACCTGGTTCACATAATGCTGGTCCTCCCAATGTCTTCTGCTGTGTGTGAGAGAGGATTCTCTTCACAGAAGAGGATAAAGTCTCACGTGAGAGTATCTCTTCATTCAGACATAGTGGAAGACCTGATTGGAATCAGCGTTGAGGGTCCAACTTTGGAGGACTTTGACCCAACAGAAAGTGTGGCAATCTGGTTGACCCAATGAAAGAGGGCAAGAAAGCCACATTACAAACGTTGGCCGTCTGATCATGGGCCATCTGATGCTCAGTAATCTAGCCAAGGAACACCACACACTTTTGTTTAATTTTTTTTTGTTTGGTTTATTTATTTGAGTTTTTCAAGCACTTTAAAACCAGCACTTTAAGTTTGTTTTATTATCCAAGTTGTTGTTGAGTGCGCTGTGATTTGAATAAACATTTCTACACCTTTAATCCTATTTACCTTTGTCTATGTGAACTGATGCTGAAAATGTAATATTGGGTGCACCTTAAAAATTTAGGCGCACCAGTGCACCCAAGGAAAAAAAAACGGAAACTAGGGCGTTCTTTTATTTTACGGTATGTTATGTTTTCCAATATTTATTTCGACATAACTACTGGTATTAAGAAATATAAACATTGAAGTTAAAGTTAGATGAATACAGTATGTAAAAAAAACACAAAAAAAACATTGCATAGTTTGGCGCCCCCTGCGGATGGATGCGCCTGTAGCATTCGCCTGTACTGCCTATGCCCAGGGCCGGGCCTGGATGGTGATGGGGATGTTTGTTATATACGTGGTTTGCATCATGTAATGTACTGTAATTTCTGCCTGTGTAATGTGAGAGATATAGAAAAAAGCCATTAATAAAGAATGAATGTCAGAATGTCACACCCACAGAGTTAATATATGTGCAACGTAAAAGTTATTAAGTCAAAGGGGTTGCATTCCTGCGTTAATTGTGCTCACCATTGGTTTTTTAAATGCCTTTTTTGTGTGTTGTGTATGAATGTCATCTTATTGAAGACCCATTTTCTGCTACGGTCAGTGTGTGTATATATATTATATATTAGTAGCGGGCCAGCGGGTGTGGGGCTTTGTCGCCAAGTTGATAAAATGACAGAGAGGAGTAGCGAACCCTGTCTTGTATGAGCTATAGAAAGGAACAATAATGATGGCACAACACAACATAAATCCTATACGGCTGCCAGCTCCGGAAGTGAGCAGGAGCAATGCTGCGGGCTCAGACACACAGTCTCTTAGACACCATGATGCCGCTCCTTCAAACCCCTCCGGGAGGGGACTGGTTGAAGCGTGTGAAGAACCCAAAGCCACCCTTTTGAAGTGTAAGAGGGTGATAGTGTTCTCTACAATGAACACGCGTACAATCAGGAACGTCGGGAATCAGCTTGAGCTATCCCACCACATCTCTAGGAACAACATTGCAATCATGGGAGTCCAGGAGCATCGCATCATCCACAAGGACCCAAACCAGGTCATAGCTTACCATGCAATAGGTACTCAGTACCTTATAACATCATCTGCCTCTGCGCAAGCCTCGGTTGGCGGAGTTGGCATCGCTCTCAGCCCAGACGCTAAGAAGGCACTCTTGAGCATGAAGTCTGTGTCCTTGAGAATTCTGCTAGCTAATTTTGAGAGCAATCCAGTCACAACAGTTATCTCGGCTTACTCACCAACAAGTTCAGGGTCCAAGCAAGAGATGGAGTCATTCTACTCTGATCTCAACACCGCAATAAGTGCTGTACCTGCCCATAACTTTCTCCTTGTTCTGGACGATTTTAACGGTCGTTGGCAAGGACATGGTGCCATTCTCGTATCACGGAGAATGTAATAGAAATGGAGAATATCTTCATGACTTATTGGAAGAAAATGCACTAATAGCCTCCAATACACAGTTTCAGAAGGCTTCAAAGAAGTTATGGACATGGATTTCCCCACCGGACATCAACAGGGTTAAACACAGACAGCAAATTGACTTCATACTAGCCAGGCGAAAATGGCGTAACAGCATTCTAGACTGCCAAGCTTACAACTCATTGGCAAGTGTGGGCTCTGATCACAGGGTTGTGTCTGTTAAGGTGCGACTCAGTCTCAGAGCAAGGAAGAAGAGCGCGGTGAGGAGAGTAAGATATAACTGGAGGGCTCTTGAGAATGATATTGAACTGCAGGATAGATACAAAGTGGCAATCAGCAATCGATTCCAGCTCCTCTGTGACGACATCGATGAAACAGGGACTTCTCGTTATGCACGCTTCTTAGAAGCTAACAATGAAGCGGCGGGAGAAGTTCTGTCTTCTATAACAAAGCGAAGGAAGGAAACACTCTTTTCCGCAGATCCACGAGTAAACGAAGCACGTCGGGAAGTGGAGAACGCCACAAGAGGTATGGACGACAACTATGGTGCTTATACTTTAGCTAAGGAAAATCTATCTAGAGCTTATGACGAGGTGCTAGCAGAAGATCTTGCTAAGAAAGTTGAGCAGGCTGAAGCCTGTTGCATTAGTAATCAGCATTCAGCTGGCTGGAAACTAGTTCGAGAGATTGCAGGGGACCGTTCACCTAGTCCTGGCCAAATCGATGGCGAAATCAAGGAGGACAGGGTCGACTCATACTGCCACTTTAAAAATCTGCTTGGTGACCCCCCGACGGTACAGGATGTAGACGAGGAGATAGAGCCTGTCCTCCATGATCTTCCAATCGATGATGGCCCATTTACCCCTGATGAGTACCAAGAGGCCAAGCAATCTTTAAAAGCTGGGAAAAGCTGCGGAGAGGATGGGGTTACCCCTGAAGTTCTCAAGTGGGTGGATATTGATGATCTAGTTTTGAGTTTCACCAACAGGGCGTATGAGTACCGTGAGCTACCCAAGCAATGGTCCATCTCGAACATTATTCCCATACCAAAAGCTGGCGATCTCCGAAATAGGGATAACTATAGGGGAATTAGCTTGAGGGCTAACCCTAACCCTTGAACAAAATGATTCTGCACAGGATTAGACCACCTTAAGATCCTCTTTTACGACTCAACCAGAATGGATTCATGGTAGGGAGGTCAACAACTGCGCAAGTACTTGCGTTAAGACGTCTCATTGAAGGCGTAAAACAGAAGAACTTGACAGCAGTCCTAACTTTTGTTGACTTTCGAAAAGCCTTCGATTCCATTCACAGAGGCAAGCTCATGAAAATTCTGCTGGCATACGGAATTCCAACCAAGATAGTGGAATCAAATTAGCGATATTTACTCTAACACTTCAGCATAGGTTATCTCTCCAGACGGCGAAACAGACATGTTTAATATCCAAGCAGGAGTTCTTCAGGGTGACACATTAGCCCCTTATCTGTTCGTGATTGCCCTCGACTATGCCCTACGAAAAGAAATAAATGGCCGTGAGGAGGAGCTAGAGTTTACTATCTACCCAAGACGGAGCAGACGAGTTGGTCCTGTCATGATAACGGACCTTGACTTTGCTGACGATATTGTTCTATCAAGTGACTCGGTTGAACAAGCTCAAAAATTTCTCAGTAGCCGCGGAGGCTCAGTGTGGCAAGCTGGGACTGTCCCTAAATGTAAAAAAGACATTTAACATCCCGGGTAACGCTGAGCTAACCACTCTCGATGGTGACTTACTAAACGTCAAGGATGATTTCAAGTACCTGGGTTCGTACATCAGCTCGTCTGGTAAGGATATCGACGTGAGAAAGGCTCAGGCTTGGCGTGCACTACACAAGCTGAATAACATCTGGCACTCAAATATGTCGGACGTCCTAAAAAGGCGGATCTTTGTGGCCTCGGTTGAGGCAATTCTCACCTACGGATGCGAGGCCTGGACATTAACAGTTCCGGAAGAGTCTAGACTGGACGGATACACCGCATGCTCCGAAAAGTGCACAACGTCACTTGGCAGGATGGGATCCCTAATGAGGTGCTTTATGGAGGTCTTCCGCCGCTTTCGTCAAAGATTCGCTCAAGACGACTGTGTCTGGCGGGACACTGCGCTCGTCATGATGATGTGGCAGCGCACAATCTGGTTCTTTGGGAACCTCAACAGGGTCGAGCCTCTCGGGGTGGTCAACAGCTGACGTTTATCGACAACCTTAAACACGATACTGGCCTGCAGTCCGCAGCTGAAATAAGAACGTTGATGCTCCACAGACCATCGTGGCAAGCCGTCATTAGTTGTCCCCGAGGAGACCCGACCTGATGATGATGATGATGATGATGATGATGATGATGATGATGATGATGATGATGATGATGATAAAATGACACGACAACACACAGAGCAGGTCAAAGGGGTGATTTATTTAAAGGGTAAATAACCATCACCAGGATGGGAAAAGGGTCATCCCCAACTTTTAGGATACAGTCCGTAATCCTTGAACAGTCCAATTGACTTTCCACCTGTCTCTCTTTCGCCAGCTGTACTGCGTTTCCAGGAGCTCACACAGCTCCTCTCCGTTGCTTGCTAGCCCATAGCCCTAGTTTGTGGTAGCTTGCTCTCCCTTTTATCCCCAAGCACTCCTGCCTAATGCTCCTCAGGTTTGCATCATTAATGGGAGGAAGTCCATGTATGGCTTGGGGTACACATATACAGTATATGCACCTGGTTGGAATACGTCACTGCCAAACACATGCAAATGTTTCCATTTCACCTGAGAGGGAGAGGGAGATAGAGGGAGAGGGAGAAAGAGAGAGGGAAAGAGGGAGAGAGGGAGAGAGAGAGAGAGAGAGAGAGAGAGAGAGAGAGAGAGAGAGAGAGAGAGAGGAGAGAGGAGAGAGAGAGAGAGAGAGAGAGAGAGAGAGAGAGAGAGAGAGAGAGAGAGAGAGAGAGAGAGAGAGAGAGAGAGAGAGAGAAAGTCCAGCAGTTGTCAGTCCACCAGATCAGTGCTACTCTACGTTCTCTACCTGGCAGCGTCTGTTCTCCTGGCATTCAGGTGGTGCTGGACATGGACTCTCCGGCTCTGAACGCTACCCTCACAGCCTTAAACAACAGCTCTGTGTTCGACTGTTCAGAGATGCTTAAAGTCTTCTGGTTCTTCTCCAGCACACTGGTGGTTCTTTTGGGCTTCCCATTATCCATCTGGGTTCTGTGGGACCTGGTCGACAAACACTACAGAGGTGGTCAGCCCTGGACCCCCAACACCGTGTTCACCCTGAATGTCACTGTGATGGACTTGGTGTTCCTGGCCTACCTGCCGGTAGATTTTCTCAACAATCATTTTATTGACAGCAAGATTCTCCTGTTTATCGGCTTTCTGACATTCAGTCTCAATTTGAACGGGCGTCCGCTGGTTATGGCCTGTATGTGCCTGGACTGCTACATGGCCGTCCACCACCCTCTCTGCTACCGCTGTCAGACACTCTCCAGCAGGGTGATAATCACCACTGTAATCTGGCTCGCTTCCTTGGTGAACGGGGCTGCATTGTTCATGAACCCAGACCTGATGTCTGTGGCTGGTATGTGGTGGCCGTTCCTCTCCTCTGCGGTGGTCATCGTGTACTGTGACTGCTGCCTCCTGTGGACACTGAGTAGGTCCAGGACGTCCCGAGGTGAGCCTCACCCACTGAAGAAGAGAGCTCTCAACATCACCTCCACGAGCCTGCTTGTCACCGTCGCCAACTACCTTCCTGCGATGATCATGATCGTCTTCGGAAGATATTTTCAGAGTGAGGAGGATTACTTCTGCCTCATCGGCTACCTGGCCCTGATTCCCTTACAGTTTACATCTGTCTTCATGCCCGCCCTCTATCTGATGAAAGTGGGGAAACTCAATTTTGCAGCAATATTTAAACCATTATCCAAGGCAATGGCGTTGATCACTGTACGTGTATGAAGCAAGCGGTACTCACGGATTTGACTGGATTTGCCTAAATTGGTTGCTACATTATCTGAGGAGATAAACTGTTGGTGTCACAGCAGAAGTTAAATTAGTTTGTTTCATTACAAGTTCAAGGAATACCCAAAGTTGCACAAAAAATAAATATCTATATACAAAATATAAGCAAATATAAAGTTAACAATATATATAATATAAAAAGGTGTGTAAGTAAGTTATTTGTGGCTTATTTGGATTTGATTACAATATTTTTCTTCATGGATGTGGTGTTGGGGATGTTTGTTATATGCGTGGTTTGCATCATGTAATGTTTTCTGTACAACATATATGATATGAATACAATTTTAATTTTAGAGAAAAAGGCCGTTAATAAAGTTATTCCATGCGATACCAATTGATCTGGCATTTCTTGACTTCCAACTTCCAGAATGTCACCGTCGAATGTCATGTATGCGTAATATATGTAGGCCTACATATATTTAAACTAATTTAAACTTGATTAAACTGGTTTGGCTTTGAATTGCTACCTTTCACTACAAGTCCCAGGATGCACCTCTTTGTGGTCCGGGTTGGGTTGGCACACCTTTCACTCAAACTACCATGATGCACCGCTCCTCCCTTATGTCAATCGGCTCGCTTGTCGAGGAACACAAACTCCTAGATCTGACTTTTAATTCGGATTAATGAACACCGTGTCCCAGAATAGGAATCGGGTATCTGTCCACCCGGACAGAAGCCGTGTCGCTGTTTGAGGTGTGTAATGACAAGTTATGTAGCTCGCATGGTGAGTAGTTATCACTGCTGACTAGCAAGTTAACGTAAACATGCGTGACAAGAAACATTGAAACGAGGGTCAAATACACAAGTGTGGGTGACTTGGATATAGCTTTAAGAGGTTTCCTCTGCTCTTTGTCTAAACACCGAGGTCAACCAGCCTCTGCTACTGTCAGACGGTACAGGTGAGCTCGTTTGGGTTATCAGACTTACAGTTAGTTATGACCGGTTTATTGGATTGTATATGCAGTATA
This sequence comes from Melanogrammus aeglefinus, assembly GCA_900291075.1. NCBI lineage: Eukaryota > Metazoa > Chordata > Actinopteri > Gadiformes > Gadidae > Melanogrammus > Melanogrammus aeglefinus. Next base: position 204,859 of record OLKM01000248.1, read on the forward strand.
CGGTTCATCTCGTGTTGGTCGTTTAGTGATACATGGTTTGTTGTGGCGTATTTATAAATGTGTATCTTTAGCACTACTGCAGGAAGTGTCATGTGACGTCCATTTGATCCTGTACTATTAGGTTGAGGAAGTACATGTCCTCTGTCCTCTCTACTTCCCTTGAACGCATCGTTACAGCAGCATCTCCCTCACATGACTGCATTACAAAGAGTGTACAGTGTGTGTGCGTGTTATGCATGTGCGCGCGCGTGTGTGTGCTTGCGCGTGCGTGTGTGTGTGTGTGTTTGTGCGCATGATGTTTAGTTGCGAACGGAAAAATCACGTTTTGTATGAAATACTGTTTCCATGCAGATAAGTCCGGTGGCTAGTCAAAGGTCTTCAGCATGTTACTTTTTTTATCACTATCTGTGAGTCCTTCCTCCTGAGGGAATAGTGAGTTCTTTATATTTTCCAGTAAGCTGCGGGGGACTGGTATCTCTCATGAGGTGCCATGCTGGCCACACAGACTCCAGACCTGCCCGCAGAAGGCCAGGACATCAGACAGGTAAACACACCACTCGTCCGGCTGAACCACACCTTAACAACACAGAGACATGCGATACTAGTAGTCACAACACACCCTCACGCTCTGTCTGTCTCTGTTCAAAGGACAGAGAGATGTCTGATTTGTATGCAGGGGTTTGTAACAACAGATGACGGGGTGATAGAGAAGCCAGCGATGCCGAGGGAGGTTGTGGAGTGGCGACCAGGTGCATGTCTGTTTTGCTGCTGTTTAGTCAGAGAACGGTGTCTGTCATCCAGGTTATGTTCTCATCGAGGCAGGCATTTAGGTTGGTGGAGGCATCATGCAGGTTTGGGGTGGAATTGAGAAATACCTTGGTATCATCAGGTGTGAAAGGAGGTGTTGTGGTGACAGATGATATGGCCAAGATATAGGAAGAAGAGAACAAGACCTAGGCTGAGCCTTGAGGGACACCGCATATGACGGGTGGGCTAGCTGTTGAGTATGCCAGTGCTGTATGCTAGTTGTTGATGCTAGTGTAAATAGTTGGTAGCACTGTATGCTAGTGTTATATGACATTGTTGCAAGTTGCTGTTTGCTAGTGTAATGGTAGTTGGTAGCGCTAGTTGCCCTGTGCTAATGTAGCATTAGTTGCTATTGCTGTATGCTGCTAGTATGCTTGTGCTATATGCTATAGCTGCTGGTTGCAGTGTGCTGGTATGATAATGGGTGTCTCTGCTGTACAGCTGATCAAGGAGAAGCTAGCCCTGTCCCTCAAGGCGCTGCAGAAGCGCTACGTGGCGTCGGACACGGCGGTGACCAGCGACGACAGCGATGCCAACCTGCTGTGCTGCGCACTGGAGGCCATCTTCATCCACCGCCTCAAGAACAAGTACGTCCGCTGTGAGGCGGGGGGGCGGGGCCGCAAGGACCACAGGCCCCTCCCCCAACCATCCTTCTGGAACCTCCTGAAGACCGTCACTCATTGGTGAGTCGGACCTCTAATTTAACCTAATCTGCCGTAACCCCTTAACCTTTAATTGAACCCTGACCTAATCTACCATAACCCCCCCCCAACCGCTAGTTTAACCCTGACCTAATCTGCCGTAACCCCCCCTAACCTTTAATTGAACCCTGACCTAACCTCGTTAGGGGCAGCATAGCCTCAGATGGTGTTTTGCGCCCAGGCGAAAGGTACTGGGTTCAGCGTCCACAGTCTACTTGTAGGCTTTCTACACCACGCGTTTCCAAAGAAAGGTTCTCTGGATAATGGAAAGCGCACGTATATGAACGAAGCTCCGCAGGGTTCTAACGCGCCCATCCCCAGGGACGTCATCACGGAGCTGGAGAAGCTGAGCTTCGTGGGCACCGAGGTGGGCCGTAGCCGGGCGTGGCTCCGCCTGGCGCTGAACCACGGGCTGCTGGAGTGCTACCTGGCCTCTCTGTTCCGGGAGGGCTCCGAGCTGCAGGCCTTCTACCAGCCCAGCGCCCTGCTGCTGCACCCTGAGGACCGCGAGGTGCTGCTCAGCTACGTCCAGGGCCTGGCCTCCCTCTCCTTCAGCCTCTCGTACAAGTCGGCCGTCCTCAACCAGTGGACGGCCACGCCCCTCGCCCTGGCCGGCCTCTGCCCCGCCTCCCAGGCCGACGCCCTCCTGCTCAACCACCGGCCCCGCCCCGCCAAGCCCAGGAGCAAGGAGTCATGGGATACGGAGTCTCAGTCCTCCTCTGAGGTAGGGGATCCTCAGAAAGGAATCCAGGAGGGACCCGTAAGAGACCAGGGGCCTCCAGGGGGCCAGGGCCCTCCAGGGGACCAGGGGCCTCCAGGGGACCAGGGGCCTCCAGGGGGCCAGGGGCCTCCAGGGGACAAGGGCCCTCCAGGGGACCAGGGCCCTCCAGGGAACCAGGGCCCTCCAGGGGACCAGGGGCCTCCAGGATTGAAGCAGCCCGCCCTACACTCCTCCACCCTCAGCCTGGAGACGTGTGGGTCGTCCTCCCAGCTGTCCTCCAGTATCAGCTCTGACAGCCTCCTGCAGGGCCAGGAGCTGGACCTGGACCCGCCCTACAGCCGGAGGGCCCCCAGAGAGTAGGTCCCCATAGCCTATCACTACCACTAGTAGGACTACACTGTCTATCACTACCACTAGTAGGACTACACTTACTACCACTAGTAGGACTACACTGTCTATCACTACCACTAGTAGGACTACACTGTCTATTACTACCACTAGTAGGACTACACTGTCTATTACTACCACTAGTAGGACTACACTGTCTATTACTACCACTAGTAGGACTACACTTACTACCACTAGTAGGACTACACTGTCTATTACTACCACTAGTAGGACTACACTGTCTATTACACTACCCACTAGTAGGACTACACTGTCTATTACTACCACTAGTAGGACTACACTGTCTATTACTACCACTAGTAGGACTACACTGTCTATTACTACCACTGGTAGGACTACACTTACTACCACTAGTAGGACTACACTGTCTATTACTACCACTAGTAGGACTACACTGTCTATTACTACCACTAGTAGGACTACACTGTCTATTACTACCACTAGTAGGACTACACTGTCTATTACTACCACTAGTAGGACTACACTGTCTATTACTACCACTAGTAGGACTACACTGTCTATTACTACCACTAGTAGGACTACACTGTCTATTACTACCACTAGTAGGACTACACTGTCTATTACTACCACTGGTAGGACTACACTGTCTATTACTACCACTAGTAGGACTACACTGTCTATTACTACCACTGGTAGGACTACACTGTCTATCACTACCACTAGTAGGACTACACTGTCTATTACTACCACTGGTAGGACTACACTGTCTATCACTACCACTAGTAGGACTACACTGTCTATTACTACCACTAGTAGGACTACACTGTCTATTACTACCACTGGTAGGACTACACTGTCTATTACTACCACTAGTAGGACTACACTGTCTATTACTACCACTGGTAGGACTACACTGTCTATTAACACACTGGAAGGTTTCAATTAGCACCCTAGGATCATCGAGAGTATTGTTACCACTTTAGAAAGAAACATTAGTACCGGTAATATAATGTCATTGGACTCATTGGAGATCCTTAACTCTATCCAATGTTTTAAAGGTATTTAGTGAAGTCCAAAGGTCCTTCTTGTTGAAGTCGTAGTTTTAAAGGCTGTGTGTGTGTGTGTGTGTGTGTGTGTGTGTCTGTCTCTCTGTCTGCCTGCCTGTCTGTCTGTCTGTGTCTGTCTGTCTGTCTGTCTGTCTGTCTGTCTGTCTGTCTGTCTGTCTGTCTGCGTGTGTGCCTGTCTGCGTGCGTGCCTGCCTGTCTGTCTGTGTGTCTTTGTGTGTGTGTGTCTGTGCGTGTCTGTGTGTGTCTGTGTCTGTGTGCGTGTGTCTGTGTGTGTCTGTGTCTGGGTGTGTCTGTGTGTCTGTGTCTGTGCGTGTCTGTGTGTGTCTGTGTGCGTGTGTCTGTGTCTGGGTGTGTCTGTGTGTGTCTGTCTGTGTGTGTCTGTGTGTGTGCGTCTGTGTGTGTGTGTCTGTGTGTGTGTGTCTGTGTCTGGGTGTGTCTGTGTGTGTCTGTCTGTGTGTGTCTGTGTGTGTGCGTCTGTGTGTCTGTGTGCGTGTGTGTGTCTGTGTTTGTCTGTCTGTGTCTGTGTGCGTCTGTCTGTGTGTGTGTGTCTGTGTGTGTGTGTGTGTGTCTGTGTGTGTGTGTGTGTGTGTCTGTGTGTGTCTGTGTGTGTGTGCGTCTGTGTGTCTGTGTGCGTGTGTGTGTCTGTGTCTGGGTGTGTGTGTCTGTGTCTGGGTGTGTGTGTCTGTGTCTGTCTGTGTGCGTCTGTGTGTCTGTGTGCGTGTGTGTGTCTGTGTCTGTGTGTGTGTCTGTGTTTGTCTGTCTGTGTCTGTGTGCGTCTGTCTGTGTGTGTGTGTGTGTCTGTGTGTGTCTGTGCAGTGTTGCTGTGGACCTCCGGGAGGGAGGCGCTCCAGACAGCCAGGACTCCACAAGGGAGGACTCCTTTGTGTCCAGCGCTGGCCGGGACCCCTGCTCCGGGACCAGCACCTCGGGGGGCTCCAGTGAGTCCGACGGGGAGACCAGGAGCCCTGGCCCCTCCCCCCAGAGCCACGGGGACCCCCCGGCCCAGAAGGACCACCAGAACCAGACCCCAACCACCCAGGAGAACCAGGAGCTCCTCCACAGCTCCACTCAGACCCCCACATCCCAGCACCACCAGGAGCTCCTCCACAGCTCCACCCAGACCCCCCCGTCCCAGCACCACCAGGAGGTCCAGCACAGCCCGAGCCAGAGGCACCCGAACCGGGGCGGACCGCCCCACAGCCAGACCCCGCCCGCCCCAGATCCCCCCTCCCTGAGGGTCAACAACGTGGACCTCTCCGTCCCAGCCGGGGCCGAACCGCTTCCGGCACCACGCCACCCCGCGGGGCCCGGTACCGTGAGCAGGCCGGAGGGGCCGGGGTCGGACCCTGACGATCCAACGGGGGGATCTGAGACCCCGCCGAGGGAACCGAATGGAGAGGCGTACGGGGAGGGGTACCTGCAGCCGCCGGCCAACAGAGGCATCCGGCCGCGCTCGGCCTGCATCGCCAGCAGGAGGCAGTCGTCAGGCTCTCTGTCGGTGAGTTCCTCTGGTCCTGGGGTCGCCCCGGTGGCTCAGCGGGTACAGCGCGTACCCCGTGGGTTCAGTCCTGAATGCAGCGCCCCGGGTGGGGGTCCCGCCCGTGGTCCATGTCCTCCCCTCTCTCTCCCAGACCTTCCTCTCTTTCTCGCTCTGTAATAAAACATAAAAATGTAAAACAAAAAATAATAATAACAATAATAGTTCCTCTTGTCCAACGCATCACAACCATCATGTTTTGAACCATATTACACCGCGTTCCAAATTATTATGCAAATTATATTTTTCTCAGATTCTCCTAAATGGTCAATGAGAATGACGGTCAGTATCATTTAAGTCATCAACCGTTGGAGTATAATTCGAATTTTATTGAACAAACCTCCAGATGAAAACTCAAAACGCACTGTTCCAAATTATTATGCACAACACAGTTTCAAAACATTTTTTAGGTTGTAAAGAACTGAAAATGGTCATTTGTTGAATTTGCAGCATTAGGAGGTCATAATTACTGAAATCTAAATCTATTTCAATAAAAAAAACATCTTAACAGGCCAAGTTACGTGTTAACATAGGACCCCTTCTGTGATGTCACCTTCACAATTCGTGCATCCATTGAACGTGTGATTTTCTGGACAGTTTCCGCTTGAATGTCTTTGCAGGATGTCAGAATAGCCTCCCAGAGCTTCTGTTTTGGTGTGAACTGCCTCCCACCCTCATAGATCTGTGGCTTGAGGATGCTCCAAAGGTTCTCAATAGGGTTGAGGTCTGGGGAGGATGGGGGCCACACCATGAGTTTCATAGCAGCCAGTGACACAGAGGTATTCTTTGCAGCATGAGATGGTGCGTTGTCATGCATGAAGAGGATTTTGCTACGGAAGGAACGGTTCTTCTTTTTGTACCATGAAAGAAAGTGGTTAGTCAGAAACTACATACTTTGCCAAGGACATTTTCACACCTTCAGGGACCCTAAAGGGGTCCTCCCAGCACTCTCCCCATGATTCAGGCCCAAAGCACGACTCCCCCACCTCCTTGTTGACGTCGCAGCCTTGTTGGGACATGGTGGCCATTCACCAACCATCCACTACTGCATCCATCTGGACCATCCAGGGCTGCACGGCACTCATCAGTAAACAAGACTGGTTGAAAATTAGTCTTCATGTATTTCTGGGCCGACTGCAGCGGTTTCTGCTCGTGAGCATTGGTTAAGGGTGGCCGAATAGTAACTGCAAGCCTCTGGAGGATCCTACACCTTGAGGTTCGTGGGACTCCAGAGGCATCAGCAGCTTCAAATACCTGTTTGCCGCTTCGTAACGGCATTTTAGCAGCTGCTCTCTTGACCCGGTGAATTTGTCTGGCAGAAATCTTCCTCATTATGCCTTTATCTGCACGAACCCGTCTGTGCTCTGAATCAGCCCCAAACCTCTTCACAGTACGATGATCACGCTTAAGTTGTCGTGAAGTATCTAATGTTTTCATACCTTGTCCAAGGCCTTGCACTATTTGACGCTTTTCGGCAGCAGAGAGATCCTTTTTCTTTCCCATATTGCTTGAAACCTGTGGTCTGCCTAATAATGTGGAACGTCCTTCTTAAGTAGTTTTCCTGTAATTGGGCTCTACTGGCAAACTAATTACCCCAGGTGTCTGAGATTGATTTCAGTGATCCAAAGAGCCCTGAGACACAACACCATCCATGAGTTTGAATTAAAAATGAAAAACGCGGCGTAGTTCTGGGTTTAGCTGTTCCTCTTAAACTTACTCCTAGTTGTTTTGTTCCCTTTTTTTATCGCTGTTCGAACATGAAAACCACACCATACATAAGTTAGATTTGATAGCCAACGCTCCTTGGTGACGTCATGACCTGCTTGTGACCTCTGGTCAGACGACGCCTGCCTAACCCCAACCGCGCGTTCAATCCATCCCCGCGCAGCATTCCCGCTCCTGGATCTCGGATGACGACATCTACAAGCCTCACCTGGGGGAGGAGTCGGACACGGAGGAGGACCGCGCATCGGGACTGCAGACCAACGAGGCTCCACCCACCGGGGAACCCCCCGCCAGTGTGGTCCACCGCCGGCAGGCCGGTAATCAAGTCTCCTAGAACCCCCCCCCCTCCCATCCCGACTGGGCACGGTGAGGTTAGGGTTTGTTGTAGATGGTTAGGGTTGGTTTGACATGCTCAGTTTAGAGTTAGTTGGGTATTTAATTTAATTCATTGAATTATATAGCTCAGTGAAGAGGGGGGAACCTCACTAACCACCACCAGTGTGTGGCACCCGCATGCTACACACTGCACAGCAGCCAATCTGCAGAGGGAGGGAATTGATGAGGCAGCCAAGCACACAGGGGGATGGAGGGTTGGCGGGACAGGCGTTCACACCAAACACGACGTTGGTGGCCTGGTCGCGCAACCAGCCACAAATCCGTTGCGGTAGTGATTTGTGCAAGTTATATCCACGCGACTTTAGTCGCACGTGTATGAGGAAGTTGAGTTGTCGTGGATGTACCAGAGACGTCAGAGAACCCGACGCAATCTGTTGATGATATCACCCGGCAGGCGCACACAGCTTTCGGCCGTGATATTTAAGGATGTCTGTGCAATGTATTGAAGGGTTGTATATACAGTGTTCTAACTTTTGTGATATTGATAGGTTTTTATACTGTATGTATATTTATATGTCTGTTTATTGTTTTTGTTTTATGTGGACCCCAGGAAGATTAGCAACCACAGCTACGGAAGCTATCGGGGGTCTGAATAAAGATAAAGAAATATTATATTATATAGATATTTATATATTATATTATATACTATTATATATAGGGCTCCGGGAGTCACAAACGGCAACCATCACTGTCTCCTCCGTGCCCGGTTCACTCCGGACTGCACTGCAGAGAACGGATGGCCGGTTGAACGCTGATTGGCTGTTACGTTACGTCACTCAGGGAGTGAACGCAGATGGCTGCCATCTGTCGCGGGCAAAGTTCAGATATTTCAACTTGAGCGACGTGTTGCGCTATTAAATCCTCATGAGGGCTCTCGCCTGTACCAGGGCGCGCATGCCGTGCTTTTCATCAAGTCGCGTAGCAGGATTTTCCAGCGTCAAATTCACCTGATCCGCGTCTCTACGATGACTTTGTAAGGCGTCGCGTTGGCCCGTCGCTTTCGGTGTGAACGCAGTTTTAGGGTATGTTAGTCGGAGATGGCTAGGGTTAGTTTGACATGGCGAGGGTTGGTGGTGAATGGGTTACGGAGAGTTGAACACGGTGTAGCACACATTCCTCATTTCCCTTAACCGTTAGCGTCAGTTGCCCATGTTTAGTATCGCTCCTGAACCCGTCTCCCATGATGCACCAGGGCTGTCCAACCCGTTCCGCGGGCTGCTGAAGCTGGGCCACCTGGAGCGCCGCGGGGGGATGGGCATCTGGAAGGACTACTACTGCGAGCTGTCGCCCTTCGAGTTCCGCCTCTACCTGGACGACGACGAGCGCACCTGCGCCGAGAACTGCTCCCTGCTGCGCTGCGAGGAGGCGCGCCACTCCTCCCCCACGGGCGGCCGCTTCACGCTCTCCTTCCCCCGGAAGCGGCTCTACCTGCGGGCGGCGGACCGCGGCGAGGCCGAGGACTGGGTGGACCGCATCGTGGAGGCCGCCAAGAAGTGCCAGCCCGCCAATCGCCACGACGACCACTGGGAGGAGCTGCAGTTCGCCGACGACAGGGAGAAGGACGAGAGGGCCCAGCCGGGCTCGCCGTCCCCCGCCCCCGCCCCCGCCAGCCCCCTGCGTCGCGCCTCCTTCTCCGGCGGGGAGAGAGCGGGAGCAGACACTGGGTCGGCTGCCCCGGGTCCCCCTCCCACGGAGGAGCTGGACTGGAGGCGCGGGGGCGACGAGCCTGAGCCCGACGCCATAAAGGAGGCGGTGCTGTACTCCTACTCTGCCAGGGGCCCCGGGGCCCGGGGGAGCGCCTGGGAGCCGCTGGTGTTCTCCCTGTCCCTGGAGCACCTGCGGGGCTTCGGGGTGCCGGAGGAGGGCCAGAAGGGGGGGGTCCGGGTCAGCCTGCCCGTGGAGGGGATCCGGGACGTGGTGCCCGACGTGTCGCTGGGGGGGCCGGAGTTCTTCAAGCTGCTGACGAGCTCCGGGGAGATGCTGCGGCTGCGGGCCCAGACGGCCGAGGAGGCCCAGTCGTGGAGGGTTCTGATCCGGGGCGCGCTGGACTCCTACCTGGAGAGCGGGGAGGAGGGGGCGGAGGCGGGGGCGGAGTTGGGGGGCAACGTGCGGCGGCTGGTCCAGCACGCGCTGAAGGAGGACGGGGGGATGCTGGAGCAGATGTTCAGCGTGCCCGCGCACATCGGCCTGGACGCTCAGGGCTTCACCTGTGCAGGTGAGCAGGCAAATCAGAGGGTCTGTTTTTGTGATTAGAAGTGTCTCTTTTTCTTTGTGTATTTGAATATGTTTATTTCCGTATGCGTGTCCATTTGACTGTCCGTGTGCAGGCTGCCCCCGGCAGATTGGTCTGTCCCTGGCCAAAGCGCGGCTGTGTGACTTCTCCGGCCGGTACTACTGTGACTCCTGTCACCATGGTGACCTGAGCATCATCCCCTCCCGCATGGTCCACAACTGGGACCTCACTCCCCGACAGGTAAGTCGGCAAGGGCTGAGGGGTGTGTGTGGCTTCCTGTGTCTTTCTCAAAGTGTCCATGTGTTACTATGTGCGTATGTTTACATGTAGTAGGACTGGGAGGTTAATCTAATTTTGATCGTGATTTGGATCTGAGAAACTAATGTACTCATATAATCGAGTTGAAACGTTTTCTTTTTTATTATTATTATTTCTTTGAATATCATTTTTTTATTCATTGAATGTTTTATAGAAATTGTGGAACAGCTGGATACATATCAGTACATTGTTTTCTATAATTTTTTTAAGGAGACATTTCTCAGTTACAAAGTGTTTTTCGGAGAGAAATCATGAATATTGCATCATGTTTTCAACTCAAAAATAATCATTTGAATAATCTTGATCTAAATATCGACTAAAATAATCCTGATTATGACTCTCTTCCATAATGGAGCAGCCCTACTATACAGCCGGCGTGTATGTGCGTTGCAGGTGTCCCGGCGGGTCCTCCGGCTCATGGGCCAGGTGGAAGATGAACCCCTCCTCAACCTGGAGCAGCTGAACCCAGGGCTGCTGCGCCACGCCCGGCCCATGGCCCAGGTGCACCAGCTGAGGCTGGCGCTTTGTTCGCTGGGAGACTACCTGTCAGCCTGCCGCAGCGGAGCCCGCAAGACCCTCCTGGCAAGGTACCCAAGATATCACTCACCTGGCCAGGTAGCATTTACACCTGGCCAGGTACCAATGACATCACTCACCTGGCCAGGTACCCAAGACATGGGTGGCCAGGTACCCATGACATCACTCACCTGGCCAGTGGCCAGGTAGCATTTACACCTGGCCAGGTACCCATGACATCACTCACCTGGCCAGGTACCCAAGACATCACTCACCTGGCCAGGTAGCATGTACATCACTCACCTGGCCAGGTACCCATGACATCACTCACCTGGCCAGGTAGCATTTACATCACTCACCTGGCCAGGTACCCATGACATCCCCTTACCTGGCCAGGTAGCATTAACATCACTCACCTGGCCAGGTACCCATGACATCACTCACCTGGCCAGTGGCCAGGTAGCATTTACATCACTCACCTGGCCAGGTAGCATTTACATCACTCACCTGGCCAGGTAACAATGACATCACTCACCTGGCCAGGTAACCATGACATCACTCACCTGGCCAGGTAACCATGACATCACTCACCTGGCCAGGTAACCATGACATCACTCACCTGGCCAGGTATCCATGACATCACTCACCTGCCCAGGTAACCATGACATCACTCACCTGGCCAGGTAACAATGACATCACTCACCTTGCCAGTTAGCCATGACATCACTCACCTGGCCAGGTAACCATGACATCACTCACCTTGCCAGGTAACCATGACATCACTCACCTGGCCAGGTAACAATGACATCACTCACCTGGCCAGGTAACCATGACAGCACTAATAGGAGTGCCATCATGGTAGGAGTGCCGTCATGGTTACCATGACCGCAATCACCTGGCCAGGTTACCATGACGTCACTTACCTGGCCAGTTAGCAATGACACCTTTGATCCGAACATGTTATGTCACTAACCTGGCCCTGTAGCTCTGATGTCATTCACCTGGCCCTGCACTAAAAGAATACAGTGCTTAAACATACATTCAGCTTATTTCACATAACTAAGAGCAGAAATGAATGGAACCTATGATTGTCTTATAATAGTTAAGGGGATGGGGTTAGGGTTAGGGTTAGGGTTAGGGTTAGGGTTAGGGTACCAGGTCAACGAGGTTCACCTGTAATAGTTTTAAATGTGTTTCTCTATATGTTTCTATATTTTTATGGTGTGGTGTTCAGGATGGAGGCACGCAGTTACCTGCTGGAGTCCAGTCAGCTCTACAGTGTGAGGGACCTCCGCCAGGTACCATGACTCACCTGTCCTCACCTGTCCACTACTGGCCTTAGCTGATTGATCTGTTCACCTGACTGACTGTATTTGACCTCCCTTTGATGATCTGGTGTATTTGTTGATGATGTCGCCCCTCACACCGTCCCTGCCACCTCAACCGGTCACTACTGTGTGCGTGTGCGTGTGCGTGTGCGTGTGCGTGTGTAGATAGCCGAGGGCCAGTATGCAGCCTACCTGTCGTCGCTGGTCCAGGTGTGCTCGGAGCATGTGCACCAGTGTGACCTTTGCTCCCAGCGAGGGTTTATCTGCCAGATCTGCCATGCCGATGACATCATCTTCCCCTTCCAGCTGGACAGCACCAGCAGGTAGGGGGGTGACCATACAGCCCCAACATACCAGCGTCCGCCTTTCATTCTCCTGTAATGTTAACACAATTATTGTCATTGTCATATTGTCATTATTATTATGGGATAAGGATGTCATGTTCTGTTAGTGATATTGTGTTGTGATATCATGGTGTGATGGTGATAATGTTGTGATAGTGATGTCATGTTTGATGGTGTTGATGTTGTGATAGTGATAATGTTGTGATAGTGATATTGCTTACCTGTCGCGATAAATAATAAATCAGTGAATTGAGCGATAAATTAAAAAAGATGATTGATAATTTTTTACCGGCCACAATAATTTCCAATCACACTTTTTTTTTAAATCATTGCTTTATTGGCCTAATCTGAGAAGAAATCTAGGCCATAAACAGAAACTATATAGGCCCTTATAACACGGGTCTTTCTCAGTGCCGTGGGACGCTCCGTGCACTTGGACAGCAGTCCGGTCACTGGTCAACCTGAATGCTGCTAGAGAATAAATTGTAAAAGGACACACCATGTGAAGTATTTTTTCCGTTTTGGCAAGTAGCCGTGTAATAAGCGGGATTTTAAAATAGACAGTCCATTTTATTTCTTGTTTTTGGTTGTTTTGATCATTTATTTAGAAGTGTCTTCCAGACGTCCAGTTCCAGGGTTCTTTAAAAATAAAAGTGTATTGATCTTCGAGTGTAGGGTGTACTTATATTAGTTGAAAAACGGCAATATTATCGCTTATTGCAATAATTTCTGGGGCCATTAATCGCCCAGAGTAATGTGTTATCGTGATGTGACGTTGTGACAGTGGGATCACGTTGTGATGTCGTGTTTTGTTACCATTAATGTTGTGATAGTGACGCCATGGGGTGAGAGTGACGGTGACACACCTGTGTTCCAGGTGTGGAGAGTGTAAGGCCGTGTTCCACGCTGCCTGTAGACTGGGCTCCTCCTCCTGCCCTCGCTGCCTCCGCTTCAGGAAGTACCTGGAGAGAGACCTCCAGGACTGACCACACAGGTCCACCCCGCCACCGCCAGCTGGGCCGTGGAGGACCCCCCCGGTTCAGACGGGGGAAGCAGAAGGATTCAGATCAATTATTTATTCCTTACATGGGAAACCTCAAGTGCAATTCTGAAGACTGGAAGCCATTCGGAAGTCAGCCGGTATACTTGAAGAGTTCTCTCCGCCATCACCGCACCACACACTAGCTACGCTACCCTTTAAAGCGCTACCGCGCCGCCGCTTTGCTACGCTACATGGTAGCACCTCCATGCTGTAGCTCGGGTACATAGTAACCCCACCGTACTGTAGCTAGTCTAAGCTTTGCTAAGCTTTAGCCGGGCTATGCTACACTGTAGCTTCATTGGGCTATGTTGAAGCCGTACCACATCTTAGCTACACTTTGCTGTAGCCAGGCTATGCTACACTGTAGCTTCATTGGGCTATGTTGAAGCCGTACCACATCTTAGCTACACTTTGCTGTAGCCAGGCTATGCTACACTGTAGCTTCATTGGGCTATGTTGAAGCCGTACCACATCTTAGCTACACTTTGCTGTAGCCAGGCTATGCTACACTGTAGCTTCATTAGGCTATGTTGAAGCCGTACCACATCTTAGCTACACTTTGCCGTAGCCAGGCTATGCTACACTGTAGCTGCGCAGTGCGTCGTTGAAGCCATACCACTCTCCAATGGGCTTCATCACCCTTGGGGCTGCGTCGCAGGGGGGGCTTGGTGCTGTTGCCGTGGTCCCCGGGGTATGAGAGCGCTCCCGCACTCTTCCATAGCTCCTAACCCACCAGAGAGCCCGCGGAGAACGGGATGTCGGTGCCGAGGATGGTTTGCCAAGGACCTTTGGAATGCTAATACCACGTTTCCTCATCACCACCATCGTTGCTCTTAAGTTTGAGGGACAGTTCCAGTTCCGGCTCATGATGGCAGAGGTGTGGTCCTGAACCTGAGACAGGGGGACCCTTCTTCTAGGGGGGACGTTGTGCCTTCCTTATCTGAACCAGCACCCCCATTCACACCAGAAAAGACAAACCGTGTCCTCCATTCACACCGCACACGCCACGACTGGCGTGTGCGGTGTGAATGGAGGTCACGATTTGTCTTTTCTGTTTATGATTGAGTCATCCCCATGGGGTCTTAATGAAAATATTCTGAACATCATGTGTTGAATGTAAATGAATTTAAACAGAATATAACGAGGATTTTGTGATTTTTAAAGATTTTAAAATTAAAACTAGGTCTGACCTGTAGCTCTTTTGTACTGAAGCATGACTGTTAAAGACCCTCTTCTTAAAGGGATGCTTAGGGTCCCTTGCACATGGCTTTCATTCATGTGATTTATGATCACAGGAAAACATGCTGAAAAACGACGGTTTTAACCTCTTTATGATTGGTGATTGTAGTGTTGGGAGATGCATGCGGAGAGAACCTGGGATAACTGTCAGAGCTTGAATCTTAACTCTGCCAAAACAACTAGGCTCAGGATATTAATGTGTTTTTTTTAATCAATCTCATCACATGTATATTAGTGCTTACATGTCAATGGTGATGAAGTCAAATAAAACGTTTGGAAGTTGGATTTTGGTGTCGGTACTTTGTGTTTATGAATGGTCAGTTTTCTACATTCTGCCTTTGTACAGTAGGTTGCCGTTATTATAACAATAAATGCTTTTAACATAGATCCTAGATGTTTTTTTCTCAAAGGGTGCAGAAGAATAAGTTGACAAATAATAATAGTGAGAGTGTTTGATCATTTCGAGCCCTATCCATTGTATGGGTCTGTTAAATGATAATCAAATCTATTTATTAAGCACATTGCAAATAACAAGGTGAGGCGGTGGGGGGGAGATCTTGTGTTTTATTTATGTTTTTGTTATAATGCACACCGTTTATTCGACTTCATGTCTGTCTACTTCAAACTCGTGCTGCGTGCATGTTTCAGAAAATGTGCAACAGCGCGCCCAGTGGTCACACTTTTCGGTGGGTCGCAGAATTCTGTGGAACACCGGAACGCGCCCCCATCGTACCTGCGCCCCCATCGTACCTGCGCCCCGTCAATTTAATGAGCGAGGAGACGCATCCAATCACACCGCGTTGTCAATAATGACGATGTGCGGGATAACACGGTGATAGGCGGAGAGGGCACAGATGTCACCTGTGTGAGTCGTTAAGGACATGAAGCAAGAGCGCCCGTCATCATCATCATCATCGCCATCATCATCATCATCGCCATCGCCACATCATCATCATCGCTATCGCTAAACCGAAGTGTCTTTTAATTAGGAGGAGGAGAAGAATGTAATTCCTCAAATCCTGTCCAACGCGTTAGCTCACGTTCCTGCGCCTTTGTTCCGTAGACGGAAACCAGGTGACCTGAGGCAGCAGCTATCGCTCTCGCACAAACACAATAACTCCCAGTCTCCTGAGAGCTCCATAGCTCTTCCATACCTCAGCCCGTCTAGAGACGGAAGGCTGGGACCAGCTCCTTCAGACTCCTGCCCGTCCAGAGACCGCACGCTGGGATCAGCTCCACCCCGCTGAGCGCTACTTCCAAGATGGAACGGCTGTACGCGTCCGAGAGCCCCCTGGAGAGGAGCAACCACACGGCGTTCATAGACGACAACATCCTCTACGTGTGGGGAGGCTACCAGGTAACCATGATGTCTTGCTTTATGGGAAATGGGAAAGTTATACGACCCTAAACCGGTAAAGATTCCTGGTAAAGTTTGAGGAAGGGTGCACCTAAACATACTTCCCAGCTGTTTAGTGAGGGCTTTGTTTATGTCAGAAGAGTTATGACTGACTCTGAGCTGAGCAGTTATCATATCAAGATCTTCTACAAAATGCATTTTACATTCAGATGTTAGGAAGATCTCCCAAAGTAGAAGAGGGCTGGCGGCGGCGGCAGCAGCGGCACTGGGGCCCTCAGTGTGTCTAACATCACTGTGGCCGGTAAGGTAGACAGGTTGGAGGGCTACGGCGCAGTTTTGATTAACTGAATCAGTTAGTGTGAGGGTAGGCTACTATAAGTAGGCTATTTAGTATACAAAAAACCTAGTTTCTAAAATGATAAGCTGACCAAGGCACTCGTCTTAAAGTTAAAAAAGATTTAATAAATAGGCTATTTCATAATAGAATTCTTAAAAAGTTGCCAACTTGTTTCGGCCATTGTAGACCTTCATCATAGAGTGAAAGATTACTGTGTGCCCTTCGGGAAAATAGGAGGGGTTAAACCAAGTGTCGTAGTAGGCCTACTGTGTGGCCGCGGGACGAGCTCAAGTGCGCTGAGCCATGTCTGCACTCTGCGTACGGCCTCGGTTAACTAAAAAAACACTGACATATGAGCTTATCCACCAGCCGGTTTGGCCTGTAATTTGGTTGTGGCTGTCAGACAACAAAATGTAAATAAAAGATAAGAAAAAGATGGTACCGTCGTCGCCCCCCCGGGTAAGTGCCCCGAACGGCCGATGGCCAGTCCAGCTGAGATCAGACCAAACCTATGTAGAAATACATATTGGAGAGTAGCTACTTAATTGGGGGGGGGGGGGGGGCAGAAGGCAACTAAATATTATGATTCATTATGTTGAGACCCACCCACGACAGGTGTTTGTTCAGCTTTGAATTCTGCTATATTATCGGGCTTGTGTTTACTTTGTGATCAGGTGGCCAAATCTGATTGCAAACATGGTATTGACACAAGTGTACAGAAATGTGTTTGTTAAATATGTTTAATACTGGATTCTTGTGTTGTCAGGTGGCAGCAGGGGTAGACTTGATCCTGCCTTCTGAAGAGATCTGGGAATGTGATCTGGACAGCGGAGAGTGGTGAGATGATCATAATTCATATCATGAGGCTGACGGGAAGGCCACTACTGGAGGCTGTTATCCAGATGGAAACACGGTCTCCCAACATTCTCCCTTCAAGCTGAGATTCCCAAGTTTAAACCCTTGTGGTCAGGGTACAGGCTGGTGTATTTGAAGATGATCATGGTATAGGTTGGGTAGGTTAATTAGGTTTATTTCCTGCATGCTCACTGCCATGCATTGTATAGCGATAAATGCATATACAGGCTTAGTGGAGTACCTTTCAATTTGGCTCTACAGTTGCAGCGCTGTCTTGACATAAACAAATGCATGAAACGTTATCTGTATAGCTCTCGCTCTCTTTCTCGCTCTCTCTCAGGGTGTGCCGGGCGATTGGGGGCGACGCTCCCTCAGAGTTGTCTGGGCCTTGCGGTTCTTTCCTCAACGGTTCGCTTTACGTCTTCGCCGGCTGTGACCCCATGGGCTACACCAACCAGGTGAGGCTCTGCAACCTGATGACCCCACCTGGCCAGTCGACATTAGCCTCTGGCGGCAGGTTGACATCATACCCTGATGGATGTCCGGGCACTGGGCGAATGGAGACCGGGAATCTTTTGTTTGCTCATTGCCTCAAGTGTTGTTGTTTTTTGTGTGGTATTGGTATTCCAGGGAACTGTGTTTTGCATTTGTACTTTTGTCCGTGAACCAGGGATTGCGTTATGGTTTTCAGTGTTGTGGTGTTTGTAGTTGTTCAGTGTGGATTTGACGGAGGAATGCTATACCTGGAGGAGGAAAGCTGACACCAATGGAACTACGCCTTCGCCCCGAAACAAACACTCCTGCTGGGTCCACAAAGACAGGTCGGAATGTCGAGTTTTGGGAATATAGGGGATCTACAAAGGATGTATCCTACCCATGTACGATGTATCCTGATCGACACTCTGCCAGTGCATGTGTGTGCATGGTTTCTTTGCATCCCATAATAAGGGTTGTTTCCACGGCGACAGGCTGATTTACTTCGGGGGCTACGGCTGCAAGACCATCCAGGAGGTGAGGAACACGTCGGCACAGAGCTTCATCGTGGAGGAAACGTCCTGGGTAAACAAACGCCCCTTCACCTCCTCTTCAGCAGGACAATGGAGCTGCCCCGCAGTCTGCTGGTCGAGGCTGGTGGACGGATGGCTGTGGATGATGGCTCATCCACAGCCGGTAGCACTAGCATCCAGAATTACTTAATTAATTAGTCGTAGAACACTTTTAGAACTCTATTAGCTGCCGGAATAACATTTTTCTTGTCTGCGTATTCGGATGACTATTGATCCTGGGGAAAATTCTTTGTTACATTTGTGATGGTTAATGGAAAAGAAAAGGCCTAAAAGTCAACTATATATCCCGACACATCAACAGTGTGAGGGACTCATTTAGTTGGAGTGCCCCCCCCCCCCCCTAGATTACCCTAGGGGGGGCGAGGGCCAGGCAATATACATTTGCATAGAATATGTAAATAAAGATATGTGCCTGTAAAAGTGGTTCATGAAATGACAATATTTTCTATGGGTTGCTTGTTAACCGGTGTCACTGTTCTTCCCTCAGTCGGCGATCGGGGCGACATATTTCCGGTGTTGGGGTTGGAACAACGAAGTGAATGTCTTCGACACGCAAACAAACACCTGGAGCACGCCAGAGACGCAGGTGCGCATCCCACGCGCCCGGCGCAGTCCACCGTCTCCTCTAACGCCTCACAGTGCTTGACTCCGCCGCCTCATACCTTTGTACAACTCAAGCGTGTTGTCGCTGTCCCAGCGAGTTGGTACCCTGATTAACAGGTTTAGAACACTGTGGTAACCCTTGACCCCTTCCCTCTGTCCTCGTTTACCCCCCAGGGCCCAGCCCCCCCCCCTAGGGGCTGCCATGCCAGTGCTGTCCTGGGGGACAGAGGCTTTGTCTGTGGAGGCCTGGTGAGTCATTTGTTTCAGGGAGATGGGTGACTGGGTTATCCGTATCCAATGGATAACCCATTAACTGAATCTGGTAGTTGTTAGGATTTGAAAAAAAAAATATTTTCACTATGCAATGTTGTTGTTTTTTGAACAATGCTTTCATGTTTCCAGTTTGGTAACTGATGGTCGTAATTAATATTTTGTTTGTTTAAGAAGATGGGCATTCTCTCCAGCATCCTACAAACTAAACTGTGGTGGTCCAGTGCCCCCCAGGGTAATCTGGGGGGGGGGGGGATGTACCTTGACTTTACTGACTGGTGTGTGTATTGACAGGACTCCAAGGATATCGACTTGTACTGTCTGGATCTGGACACCTGGACCTGGACATGCTAGTAACTCCCCCGTCCCCCCTGTCTCTCACTGATCAATCATGTCCGATTCATGAGGACCACTGACCGCTGATGCTCTTTCTGTGTCTCGCTCCGCCCAGTGACTTCTGCTCGTCGCGTGTGCCCATTGGTCGCTCCATGCACACCCTCACGCCCACGTCTGACCACACCCTGCTCCTGTACGGAGGCTTCGGGGCCAACGAGGTGGGCGTCGACAAAACCAGAGGGCGCAGTAAGTCTGGCTTTAAAGGTTTTCCAAGGGAGATTCTGGTCCCTATTTTTAACGGTCTGGAACGCAAGTGAGAAGCGCCAAGCGCAAGTAGCTTTGTGGGCGGTTCTACGGCGATGTCGCTAGTTTACCGGCGCGAAAAATGACTCTTGGGCCCGGCACAAATCTAAAAAGTGTTGGTCTGAAGTAGCCCAATTACCTGTAGGTGTGGTTTGGGCGTACCGTGCAACAAACCAATGAGAGTGCCAGCTCCCATCCCCTTTAAGAGCCATGAGCGCATTTGAATCTGACACGTTGATATTTTGACAGCGCGTCTGCAGTCTCCGATGAGACATGCACATGAATTTCAAACTTCAAATGGCTCAGTTTATGGCCAAATAATATGGCCCTATTCACACATGGAATATGGTTTTCTTCCACAACTTCAGAAACACGGAGTCCTCAAATAAATTTTGGCAAAGAAAACGTATTAACATATGATACGGTGACTGTGGTTGTGGTTCTATTTAATGATGTACACAATACATTTATGAACATTGTTTCTTATCAGTATTGTATGCATTGTCATTATCGACTTGTGTTCCTAATATGCATGTGTCCTCCTGCGTTAATATACATCGCCATTGACTGTATTATGCGTTACACGTTTAGTTTGCGTGTGTTTAAACAGATGGACGCACACACATACACACACGCGCACCCGCATTCATTCATTCTTTTTAACACTCACTCGCGGTAAAACAATGTTTTCTCACGATCAAAAACTCATCAATCCTAAAAGTAATGGGCATGTACACGATGTCTGTGTCAATAAAATATGTGTTTGCTGTACGGTGTTTGCAGATGCATTGATTTAAAATTACAACTTATAACCGCTGTATCAGCTGTTCTTTCCCGAATAATTTACCAAGAATGTGTGGCTAGGTAGATGAGAGAAGCAAAGTGTATGCGCAAACATTATGCATGCACCCTTAAAATAGCATCTGAACAACGCGCCACTGACTTTAAACCAGGTACTTCCTGATTTGTGGCGCAAGTGGTTTCTGAAACTGCAGGTGGCACCAGGGAACGTTTACGCCAGACACGCCGCCTCCTTTCGCCGAGCCGCACCTTGGGGCGCAAGGATCATTCCCTAATGTACCAACGCGTGACGCAGGAGGGAAAAGAACGCTCTTCGCCAGTTGTAAACTAGCAACGAAACATGCACCAGTGATTAAGTCAATTGCGCCGGGTGCAAGATGGGGCCCTCTATGTTTGGTTGTGTCAAATGATCAATCTCTTTAGAAACATGCTGTGTTATAAGGAGAATAGTGTACAGCGAGCCGTGAACCTGTGTGTTCCTTTCTAAGGTGACGCCTGGCAGTTTGACACACTGACGAAGGAGTGGATGGAGAGAACCGATCATCCACACCAAGACAAGCCCAGGTAGTACAAAGGTGGACCACACCGGAACATACTGTTCATGCATGAAGGGTCCCATGGCTGCCACCAGGTGTGAGTGTGACCAGCCGCTACAAGCCGTTTTGAAAATCTGCCTCTTCTCACATCACAAGTGGGCCGGTCCACCTAGATGTGTGACGGATAGATGAGCAGCGTTTGGTACGGTCCACTGGGTAGGCCGGTAGACTGATCCATCAGCACACATCGAGGTGGACACGCCCACTTGTGATGTCAGAAGAGTCAGATTTTCAAAACGGCTTGTAATGGCCAATCACGATCACACCTGGTGGCGTGTCATGGGACCTTGAAGTGATTTCCCCACAAGCCTATGCAGGAATAACCATTCCAACCAATCAGCTGACATGCTCGTCTCTGTGGTTCCATCCGTCGCAGGGTGTGTCACTCTGCGTGCCGCGGCAAGGGCGACCAGGTGGTCGTGTTCGGAGGAAGCAGCAACTTCTGCATCCAGATGGATTCTGTACGTCATCAGACCTCCTTGTTCTCATCTACACAAATAAAGCGGTGTTCTTTTATTTAATTTCAACAAAGCACATGCCCTACTTTGACCTAAACTGTGGTTTTAGTTTTCCGTCAGTACGGTGTGACGGCATAAAGTACACATTGAATGTAAAAAAATAAAAAATAAATACAGAACATGTCAACCGTCTTCATTCCGTCGGTCTGGACTGACCCAAAATGTAATTCAATGTTTGTTTAAGGTGGCGGTTCTCCGGTCTCCATGCCAACAGCACTCCAAGGACATGTTTGTCTTCCAGAATCAACCCTCCTCCCTAAGCAGGTAGGCACCCCTTGACCCCCGATAGTCGGACCCCGGGGGCCCCCTGAACCCTAACCCTCACCCTATTTTAAACGTGTGATACTGTCAGGGATTATCGATGATGTACATGGTCATACTTGTCGTTAAAATGCAGCGGCCATCGCGTGTGGCAACTGGAGGGAAAATCTGTTGTTTTCCTCCTCTTGTAGACTGAGCCAGGACGCAGTGGCGAGGAACCAAACCCTCTTAACACAGCAGCTGTCATGGCTGCCACGCCGGACGCTCAAGGAGATCTGGAAAAGACTAGCCTTCTACTCCAGCCAGCAGCCAGGGGCCCCATCAAGGCACCCAGGGCCCCAAACACAGCAACCAGGGGCCAACACACGGCAGCTGGAGGCCACAGCTTGAGGAGCTGACGAAGCCAGCCTGAAATGGGCAATCTTTTTTTAATTTGTCATCTTTGTTTTCGTTGTAATTTGTTTTTGTATGTGATTTAATTGTTCAAAATATATTTTAATGTTCTTGATTGTACTGTTAATAATAGTCTTATGTTTTAAATGATTTAATAAACATTTTTAAAAGCCATTTCTGTCTGTCGCTTTAGTGGTTGTCATGGACTAATTGTTTGGTACTCGATCATGAATTAAAGGGATCTTGAAACAAAAGTAATTTGGTTTGTGTACAGTGTCAAAGAAGTACTGGTAAAACATAATTGGAGTGTAATGCATCTGTATGGGCTTAAAGTGAATCCTCCCCTCACTGAAGTCCTGTTTCTCCAGCTGGTTTAACTAAGTGGCACTAGATAAACACTGCTCCTAAATCTGACTAAACGGGGTGTCGTTTAGGATGGTCCAGGGGTGGTACCAAGATTAGGGCCTCATTATAGCGACACAAAACGATTTGAAGAAATGTGAGATTCGTAACTTCACTTCATTTTCTTCTGTGAAATATTTATTTTGCTTTGGACTGTTTTCGTCCAACAGGTAAGGTCCCAAAAGGTTCAATCGTAAATATTCCTAACGTGTCCGCTAGGCGGCAGCACTACTCCCGCCCTCCTGCTCCACGCCAGGTCGGGGGGCATCCGGAGCCACTTCCTTTTCATTCGCCAGTGTCCTACGCGGCTCTGCACGCTTCCATTTGCGGCCGTCAATCGCAAACCTGGATTATAAAACGTACCAAACTGACCTCGTACACCACAGCACTATTTCCATAAGGACGTAGGTAAGTCCCCGGGAGCCCGTGGCTGTCATTCTGGGTGTCGGGTGCGTGTGTTGGGGAGGTCCGCCCCGGCATATGGGTAGGCCCCGGTCTACCCCCGTGGTGGTAGCGGCATGCTAGCATTAGCTCCGCGCCACATCCTCTAGGTCCGGCCGGTGTGGTACACAGCTGATAGACAGCCTTAATATAACAGTGGCTTCTTAGGACTATCCGTCTGTACTGAAGTACTGCCATACGTGAAGCTTTGGCTCTGAGGGACACATGACGACCTCCTAATCCGGGGGACCGGCTGTCAGAGCCGGTGGTAGCCGGCGTCGCGTATCGTAGCATGTTGTTAGCATGCGATGCTGGCTAGCGATAGCGTGTTGTTAGCATGGGGATGATGAGATCGAGATCGGGTTGAAGCGGGCATATAGCGGTAGCTATATGCAAAAAGCCACAGAAACATTGGCTCATGGTTGTTGCCTTACCTGTGGGTTAGTATCGGTGTGCGTGTAACTAACGCACCGCGTCGGGCCCTCCAGATCAGCAGCCCCCTGGAGACATGTCGCGGTTCTTCGCCACCGGCTCCGACAGCGAGTCGGAGGAATCCTCGTCTGCGGACGAGATCACCCCCAAGACATCGGGACCCAACTTCAGGCAGTGAGTACCTGTGTTTCCAAAGCGGTGTCGTACACTTCAGGGCTGTTGGGCGTAACCAGGCCACCTCCACAATCAATACCTGTACCTGTTTACAAGTATATTAGTCCAACTAGACTCCGAACATCGGCCAGTATCTGACATACGGTTGGTATGTTGGTAATGGATTGATCTCACCTCTCTGTTCCCCTCCCCTCCA
Source organism: Melanogrammus aeglefinus (assembly GCA_900291075.1). Lineage (NCBI taxonomy): Eukaryota > Metazoa > Chordata > Actinopteri > Gadiformes > Gadidae > Melanogrammus > Melanogrammus aeglefinus. The sequence goes on from OLKM01000248.1 coordinate 228,544, forward strand.
GGTCGCTGTTGCTTAGCGATGACGAGGAGGACACCAAGAGGGTTGTTCGCAGTGCTAAGGACAAGAGGTGAGTGGACCTTGAGGACGTGTCTGTTAACCTGTGAACTCCCATCAGCTGGGAAACGCTGCCATAATAAACAATGCACGGTGCTCTACATCCAACCAAACCGTAACAGCTGATGGATGTTCGCATTAACTCAGAACTTCCATTCAGTTTATAAGCCATTGCAGTATGTTGATGTGGTGTAACTGTGGCCAGGTTCGAGGAGCTGACCAACCTGATCAAGACCATCCGCAACGCCATGAAGATCCGAGACATGGCCAAGTGTCTGGAGGAGTTTGATCAGCTGTGTCGAGCATTCCTCAAGAGTAAAACTATAGTGGACAAGGAGGGGGTGCCCCCCTTCTACATCCGCCTGCTGGCCGACCTCGAGGATTACCTCAACCAGGTTAGTTATTTAGAGGATTACCTCAACCAGGCTAGTTATTTAGAGGTCTACCTCAACCAGGTTAGTTATTTAGAGGATTACCTCAACCAGGCTAGTTATTTAGAGGTCTACCTCAACCAGGTTAGTTATTTAGAGGATTACCTCAACCAGGTTAGTTATTTAGAGGATTACCTCAACCAGGTTAGTTTGCTAGAATACTTCACCAACCAACTGAGTTAACACTTAAGGTTAACGAGAAGACCACCGCAACCATGGTAGATAACTAGAGGACTACTTCAACTAGGTCAGTAAACCATTATAGTTAACCTCAACCAGATTAGTTACTGAAAGGCACCCATACATTTTCTGGATGTTTTAAGCATGCTGGCCTTTTCTTCCTCATCGGTCTTTGACCAGAGTACTGATGTGTTGTGATGTCACTTCCTTCCAGCTATGGGAGGACAAGGAGGGCAAGAAGAAGATGAACAAGAACAACGCCAAGTCCCTGAGCTCCCTGCGCCAGAAGATCCGCAAGTACAACCGCGACTACGAGACGGAGATCGCTGCCTACAAAGAGGTACAGGAACTACTACTACTACTACTACTCCTACTACTCCTACTACTACATGCTCTGCTGGCTGGCCGTTAGACCCTCACTCACCCCCCCCCCCTCTCTCCTAGAATCCCCAAGAGTCTGCCGATGAGGAAGAGGAGAAAGAGGCAGAGGAATCGGGTGAGTTTAATGTTTGGATACTTTAATTTTGATGTGTTCCTTGATGTGGACTGAGAAGTTTTCATGAAAAGGTGTTCCTTTTATTCATATGTTTCAGATTCAAAGTATTCATTAAAATAATTGGGTCTAGCCTTTGTGGTGATGGGGTGTTGACTGTGATGACTTCTTCCTCTGCCTCAGGCTCTTCCTCGGGTAGCAGTGATGATGATGAGGAGGGGGAAGAGGCCATGACGGCCAAGAACTTCCTGAAGAAGGAGGCCGCACCCGAGGCCAACAAGTTCCTCAAGGGGGCCAAGGGTTCTGGGGTGAGGAAACACCACACACACACACACACACACACACACACACACACACACACACACACACACACACACACACACACACACACACACACACACACACACACACACACACACACACACACACACACACACACACACACAGACTCTCACACACTAATACTGAACTCCCCCTCAGGATGACGCTTCGTCAAGCGATGATGAGGATGATGAAGACTGGGGCGAGGACTCGGAGGACAGCGGCAGTTCGAGCTCCGAAGATGGAGAGGGAAAGAGTTCATCGCTCGCCTGCCGCTTCCTCAAGAAGTGAGTACGAGTGCTAAAGTCTGCATGCTTACAGATGGAAACAGACCTAGAAGACTAGACTATTTGCATTTCTATTATTCATTTATTATTCATTTTTTTCCCCCGGCATGATGTATAGACAGTTCAATTTAATGTACAGTTCAATAAATGCTCCCTTTTTAATTTGGGATTTGTAATCGTTGTCAATCATTGTCATTTTCACGATGTCATTTTTACGAGCAAAAGCCGTATCGTCTCAAGACAATGGCAGCCCGTACCGGTCGTCGTCTTAGGCTGAGGGAGAAAGAATCGGTGTCGCATCGGCCCTAAAACCTACAGATGGGTGGATCCCCGTGTGAGACTGACTGGGGGTAAGAGGAGGCTGTGTGTTAACCAGGGTGTGTGTGTACCCTGCCTCCTAGGACTCAGGAGGGCGAGAAGAGTCTGGACAAGAAGCGGGAGCAGAGGAAGAAGAAGCAGAAGAAGGAGCGCCTGGAGGAGGAGGCGGAGGAGGAGGCCGGGGAGGAGGGCGAGGGCGGCTGGGAGAAAGTCAAGGGCGGCGTTCCTCTGGTAAAGGTGCGGGAGACTACCCTCTGTAGTGATACAACATGTTTAGACATGTTTTAGACCTAATTAGCTTCATTGAATGGGCACGTACGGATGGCATGGAGAGCTCAACACCTCCTTTTTAGAACAACGTTGTCTATATCGCCTCATATTCAATCTAAATTTGTGTTTTCAGTCGTATTATTCTAAGTACAATATAAAAAGAGTAGATGAAATAATTCCTGGTAAACTCTAGACGAGTCTAGGTGGCAGGATGGGGATCTCCTTTCTCATCGCCTCTGCCTGTTTGGCAGGATTAGCCCAAGATGTTTGCCAAGGGAACCGAGATCAACACGACCGTGGTGGTGAAGAAACTCAACGAGATCCTGCAGGCCAGAGGAAAGAAGGGAACTGACAGGTAACCCCCGCTCCCAACCGGTAGGCTCTTGGTTCCCACCCGGGTTCTGGTGGTTCTCCCCCTGGTTCTCCCCCTGGTTCTAACCCTGGTTCTAACCCTGGTTCTAACCCTGGATCTCCCCCTGGTTCTAACCCTGGTTCTCCTGGTTCCAGAGCGGCGCAGATCGAGTTGCTCCACCTTCTGGCTGGTATCTCAGGAGAGCACAACCTGGGCCAGGGCATCCTGGTCAAGATCAAGTTCAACATCATCGCCTCCCTCTACGACTACAACCCCAACCTGGCCGCTTTCATGAAGGTATCTTCACGGGGCACACGGCTGTAGGGGGGTGACGCGTGGCTCTCGCGGCGGTGTCTTCACGGACCTCCTTCTCCCTGCAGGCGGACATGTGGAAGAAGTGCTTGGAGTGCATCGATGAGCTGCTGGACATCCTGTTTGAAAACAGCAACATCTTCATCGGAGAGAACATCGCGGAGGACAGCGAGAACCTGACCATCTCCGAGTCCCAGGTACCAATCGGAACGATCTGCTGGCTTACCCGGTCTATAATGTCACCAATCAGAGCTCTTCATTAATTGAACTGTAGATCAATGTAACGAGCCAATTGGTTCAGGTAAATTAGCAACCTTGGATATTATCTCTACCATCAGAAAATGTTTTTAGCGATCAGGGACGTAATCGGCCTTGTGTGTTCCAGCCCTTCAGGGTGCGAGGGTGCATCCTGACGCTCGTGGAGCGGATGGAGGAGGAGTTCACCAAGATCATGCAGAACACAGACCCCCACTCCCAAGGTATGACCGACCCACCCCCACTCTCTGACCCCCACTCCCAAGGTATGACCGACCCACCCCCACTCTCTGACCCCCACTCCCAAGGTATGACCGACCCACCCCCACTCTCTGACCCCCACTCCCAAGGTATGACCGACCCACCCCCACTCTCTGACCCCCACTCCCAAGGTATGATGAGCCCGACCCACCCCCACTACTCTGACCCCCCTCTCCCAAGGTATGACCGACCCACCACCCCACTCTCCTGACCCCCACTCCCAAGGTATTGAACCGACCCACGCCCACTTCTCTGACCCCCACTCCCCAAGGTATTGACCGAACCACACCCCACTCTCTGACCCCCCACTTCCAAGGTATGTAGCCGGAGCCCAACCCCCACTCTCTGACCCCCACTCTCCCAAGAGGTGATGACCGACCCACCCCCCACTCTCTGACCGCCCACTCCCAAGGTATGACCCGACCCACCCCCACTCTCTGACCCCCACTCCCAAGGTATGACCGACCCACCCCCACTCTCTGACCCCCACTCCCAAGGTATGACCGACCCCACGCCCACTCTCTGACCCCCACTCCCAAGGTATGACCCGACTCCCACCCCACCACTCTCTGACCCCCTCACTCCCAAGGTATGACCGACCCACCCCACTCTCTGACCCCACTCCCAAGGTATGACCCGACCCACGCCCCACTCTCTGACCCCCACTCCCAAGGTATGACCGACCCCTACCCCCACTCTCTGACCCCCCACTCCCAAGGTATGACCGACCCACCCCCACTCTCTCTGACCCCCACTCCCAAGGTATGACCGAGCCCACCCCCACTCTCTCTGACCCCCACTCCCAAGGTATGACCGAACCACCCCCACTCTCTGACCCCCACTCCCAAGGTATGACCGACCCACCCCCACTCTCTGACCCCCACTCCCAAGGTATGACCGACCCACCCCCACTCTCTGACCCCCACTCCCCATTATGCTCCCTGATGGACTCCCCAGTCACTCTGAAACACACTCTGGTAAAACCCTGGTTTAGCAACTGCTGCACACAAAGAAATACGGTCCAACGGTCGTGAATATCGTTACGGTATTACTCTCCGTTTTCAGCTGCAGGGTTTCCCACAGCACTTTATAGCTTAGGCGCCCGCCTAAATAACACACGCCAGCCGCCTTAACTAAGATCATTTAAAATATTATATAAAAGTATAAAATGATCTAAACTTAATATACTCTTCATGTGTATAGATCAGGCTGCAAGGCGACAGTCTGACAGACTGCATGAAAATAAGAATAAATGGTCCATCTGTAAAAGAGTACACACACACACACACACACACACACACACCACACACACACACACACACACACACACACACACACACACACACACACACACACACACACACACACACACACACACACCTTAATTAACACGCGTTCTGCGGGCATCCCTGAACTGTAAAAAGGGATCTAGTGCTTCACCCCGTGACCCCCTCACTGAAGACGACTGTGTTTGCGTGCGCAGAGTACGTGGACAACCTGAAGGACGAGGGGCACGTGTGCGGCATCATCGACCGCCTTCTGTCCTACCTGGAGACCAAGGGCAGCACGGAGGAGGTGTGCCGCATCTACCTGCGCCGCATCATGCACACCTACTACAAGTTCGACTACAAGGCCCACCGCCGCAGCCTCGGCCTGGTGGCGGAGACCAAGGTGAGGGGGGCGGGGTCTTTGTCCAAACACACCGGTTCTTCCGGATGCGTTCGACACTCGCCTGGCCTGTGTTCATGTGGCTGGTTTAATGTTCTGTTGGAGCATGAGAACGTTAATATATTACGTGTCTTATGGTTGCTTTGATGTGATTTACACTTTGGACTGTGATTAGGTAGACGGGCCACTTGGGAACTGCGTAGAACTCCAGAATCTCTCCCATTAGTTTTCGATTTGCAAGCACAGAGTAGAATTCCTCTGGATGCAAACTCGTGGCGCATCAATATAACACAAGGGCACATAACCGTGTCATTCCCAGGCTAACAAAGAAGGAATTCAGAAATACAATTGACCTACCGGCAGAAGTTACTGAACGTAAATAGAAGTTAACGCCTGGTTAATCAAGTGTTATTTCAAACACTGGGGATCTTCTGAACCTAAACGGACCGCTGGGACAGGGACGTGCTTCGGAGACGATCACGATTTCGATGCCTCTGCATGTGGTCCATATTCAGCCATGGAGAACATAGTTGACTTTACCCTACGACCTACGACCGTGTGAAGTCTGAGCAGGACCAGGAGGAGAGCGAGGGCGAGGACAGTGCCATCATCATGGACCGCCTCTGCAAGTTCATCTACGCCAAGGACCGCACCGACCGCATCAGGACCTGCGCCATCCTCTGCCACATCTACCACCACGCGCTGCACTCCCGCTGGTACCAGGCCCGCGACCTCATGCTCATGAGCCATCTGCAGGACAACATCCAGCACGCCGACCCGCCCGTACAGGTGAGACACGCTGAACGCTGCAGGCTAGGCTAGTGGATTACCTGTACAGGTAAACCACTACAGGTTAGTTTAGGGGATTACCTGTACAGGTAAACCACTACAGGCTAGTCTAGTGGATTACCTGTACAGGTAAACCACTACAGGTTAGTTTAGGGGAATACCTGTACAGGTAAACATCTACACTCGTCGCTACAGATAAACCGCTACACACACGCCTGTAAAAGTAAACCACTGCATTTACATCTTCACGGGTATATCTCCATACCTGTACAGGTAAATTCTGGTTGAACTGTGGTTCTAGTCTACACCTGTCGGTGCAGGTTAACTATCGCCCACCTTTTTAAAGGTTTAGCATTACACCCCCACCTGTACAGGTGACCTACTGTACCCCCACCTGTACAGGTAACCTACTGCACCCCCACCTGTACAGGTAGCCTACTGTACCCCCAGCTGTACAGGTAGCCTACGGCACCCCCACCTGTACAGGTAGCCTACGGCACCCCCACCTGTACAGGTAGCCTACTGTACCCCCACCTGTACAGGTAGCCTACTGTACCCCCAGCTGTACAGGTGAAGGAGCCCTAACCCGTGTGCCTCCCCCAGATCCTGTACAATAGGACCATGGTGCAGCTGGGGATCTGCGCCTTCCGCCAGGGCATGATCAAGGACGCCCACAACGCGCTGCTGGACATCCAGTCGTCGGGGCGCGCCAAGGAGCTGCTGGGCCAGGGGCTGCTGATGAGGAACATGCAGGAGAGGAACGCTGAGCAGGAGAAGATCGAGAAGAGGAGACAGGTGGGAGCACACAGACAGACACACAGACAGACAGACAGACAGACATAGACGGACACAGACACACAGACACACAGACAGACACACAGACAGACACACAGACAGACACACCCTAGCTGCTTCCTGTCTGTTAGACCAACCAATCTAAGGCCTCGTCGTAATTGGTCCACTAGTTCCCTAATTGGAGATATAATAAACACTAGCATGTCCTTTAAGTTTAGTTAGTTAGAAATTTATTGTCCCCTTGGGGAAATTGTTCTCAGTGAAAAGACAGACACACATGACCATTAACAACAACGACGAAAAAAAAAAAAAAAAAAAAGTAAATAAAGATAAACAACCACTGATAGGACATATTTTCCACATAGTTCAGGGACACATATAAGATGTTGGCATTTTAAACCAACAATTAAAACCTTCTTTTTTAATTGTTTGTTTAAAAAGGCTGATGGATTGTGGAATGAATGACTGTTTTTGTTCTATTTTTGGAGAGGGCTGGGTATCGAAACCTGCTACCTGAGGGTAATAGTTCGAAGGTGGAGAAAAGTGGGTGTTTTGAATTTGCTAAAATAATTTCTGCTTTACTCTGAACTCGCTCTCTGTAGGTATTTTCCACACTATTTAAATTAGTACCCAACAGCTTAGTGGTCACTATTTTCCTAAGCCTACTCTTCTGTGCTTCTGCTGCGCTGCCGAACCAGCAGATTATGCAGAAGGTCAAGACGCTCTCCACATAAGCAGTGTAGAACATCTTAGCCATTTTACGGTCTACATCAAATGAAATCAGCTTTTTTAAAAAGTAAAGCCTTTGCTGTCCTTTTTTCTGAACGAGTTCCGTGTACGGCTCCCTCAACTTCTGGCACTTGTGGTCTAAACCACACCCCAAAATACTTTCTACTCATGGACAGACTGTATGGGGCTGCCCTTGGATAATCGTTGAATGAAATGCTTTGTCTCTCCTAAAGTCAATAGCCATCTCTTTAATCTTTGAGGTGTTTAGGAGGAGATGGGTTTGTTCACACCAGTTAAGGAACTCATGCAGGACTGGGCCATGGTCCTGCTCATCTCCTTGGAGGAGGCTGACCAATGCTGTATCATCAGCAAACTTAATTAAATGCCTACCAGGGTGAGGGCTGGAGCAGTTATTGGTATAGTATAAACAGTAGTGGGGATAGCACACACCCTTGGGGGGAGCCGATATTGGTCATGATTTGATCAGAAAGAGAAGAGCCCACCTTCACCTGTTGGACTCTCTGACTGAGGAAGTCAAGGAGCCAGAGTATCAGGCTTCCATCCAGTTTAAAGTCGTCCTGCAGCCTCTGAGCCAGGGTATTAGGGTGGATGGTGTTAAATGCAGATGAGAAATCAAAGAATATAATTCTAATGTGTGTTTTTGGAGCTTCCAGGTGTGTGTAAGCAAGATGTAGCAAGGTTAAAATAGCATCATCAACCCCCCTGCTGGACTGATAAGCAAATTGCAGAGGGTCTAGTAGATGATTGATCCTTTGGTAAAATGTATTTTTTTACTATCCCGTTAGAAAGCATTTCATTACCAATGAAGTTAATGCTATAGGACGGTAGTGGTTGTGCTCAGTCGGTGAAGGAATCTTGGGGATGGGGATAATAGTTGATGTTTTCCATAAAAGTGGAACAATGCACTGATCCAGAGAGGACCGGAAAATATCTGTGAAAACTGGGGACAGTTGTTCAGCACAGAATTTTAACACATTGCCACAGATGTTTACGGGGAATTCAGAATGTGTGCTCAGTGCAAACCGCTGTGCGTAGCGGGAAGTGATGCGCGTGAATAAGTGCGTAGCAGTTCTTCTTCCAAGGTGCATTGTGGGTATTTAACAGGGCCCTACGTACGTCACCAGACCTGTTCAGTGAACGTCCTACGGCGCTGTGACCCCCCTGTGTTCAGGTGCCGTTCCACATGCACATCAACCTGGAGCTGCTGGAGTGTGTGTACCTGGTGTCGGCCATGCTGCTGGAGATCCCCTACATGGCGGCGCACGAGTTTGACGCCCGGCGCCGCATGATCAGCAAACAGTTCCACCACCAGCTCCGAGTGGGGGAGAGACAGCCGCTGCTCGGTGAGCCACGCCCCCCCGGCTCTGACCACGCCGCCCCCCCGGCTCTGACCACGCCCCCCCCGGCTCTGACCGCTCTGACCACGCCGCGCTGCCCGGTGCCCTACTAGGGCTCCCCCTTTATGGGACCAATCATAATCAGATTATTTTGGTCGTGATTGAGATCACGATTATTTAAACGATTGTTTTTGAGTTTGAAAACATGATGTATTTATTCAGCGTGCCAAAAAACCTAAGGCAGAACTTTGAAAAGTCGCCTTAAAAAATACACAAAAAAATACTCAAAGTGTTCCATTCTATATTGATATATTATATATTGATATACAGATATGTATCCAGCTGTTCTGCCCTTTCTATTAAACATTAAGAAAAATGTTTTTTTTGTGATCGTTTGGCGATCAAAATGAGATTAATCGCCCAGCCCTATTTTCTACTCCTGGTCCTTGCCGCCTGGTCCTTGCCGCCTGGTCCTAACCTCGCCCTCTCCCCCCCCTCCAGGCCCCCCAGAGAGCATGAGGGAGCACGTGGTGGCCGCCAGTAAGGCCATGAAGATGGGAGACTGGCGCACCTGCCACTCGTTCATCATCAACGACAAGATGAACAGCAAGGTGTGGGACCTGTTCCCCGAGACCCAGTGCGTCAGGGAGATGCTGGTCAGGTGAGAGGACCCCCCACCCCCCCACCCAGTCCACCCAGAGCGGGCTGCTGGAGGAGCTGCCTCAAGTGTCTGTCTGTCTGTTTGTTGTGCAGGAAGATCCAGGAGGAGTCGCTGAGGACCTACCTGTTCACGTACAGCAGCGTGTACGACTCCATCAGGTAACCACGCGGCCCCCCTGAGCCCCCCTGGCCCCGCCCGGTGCTGTGCGTCCAGCTGTGTGACCGTGGTGTGTGTGTTGTGTTCCAGCATGGGCATTCTGTCGGAGATGTTTGAGCTGGAGCTGTCCATGGTCCACAGCATCATCAGCAAGATGATCATCAACGAGGAGCTCATGGTAAGGGTCTCGGCACTGCATCGATCCGCTTTAGGGTCCCAATTCCTCTAGATCAAAGAAAGTGTGTGTGTGTGTGTGTGTGTGTGTGTGTGTGTGTGTGTGTGTGTGTGTGTGTGTGTGTGTGTGTGTGTGTGTGTGTGTGTGTGTGTGTGTGTGTTGTGTGTGGTGTGTGTGTGTGTGGTGTGTGTGTGTGACAAAGACCATATTCATGACCACTGCTAGATTAAATAAACTAAATATCTGATGAGTGTTTCAGAAACGAGGGATCGGATCATGTCTGATCTGTCTGTGTGTGTGTGTCCCAGGCGTCTCTGGACCAGCCCACCCAGACGGTGGTGATGCACCGCACGGAGCCCACCTCCCTGCAGAACATGGCGCTGCAGCTGGCGGAGAAGCTGGGCGGGCTGGTGGAGAACAACGAGCGCGTGTTCGACCTCAAGCAGGGCGTGTACGGAGGCTACTTCAACAGAGGTGAGGCCGCCTCGAGGGGCTAAAGGCTCAGCTATGGTTCCGCGGTGACGCAGCGCGAGGGGGTTCCCCGACCCGCCGCGTCCTTGCCGACCCTTCTTGAGTCCCTGACGTGCGCCTCCCAAAGAAGTGTAACCGTCAGTCGAGGCGACGCAGCAGCAAAGGGCTGTGATTGGTCCGCTGACGTCATCCCGGCTTGGAGCCAGAACGGGGTCACGGGCTGCGGCGGCGCGACTGCGTGGTCATTGCGTTGCGTCACCGTGGAACAGTAACGAGCCCGGCCAAAGATGGAAGGCCCACACGCTTGAAGCGTTCAGGCCGGATGATGAAATATTCCACACACATTAATATCAGGAGACGCGCTCTGCTCACCATTACACACACGTCAACATCTGGCATGGATACTGCAGTGTTGGACGTGTGTAGTGAAATGGAGTAGTAGCATTGTATACAACAACCAACCATTAATAAAGCAAATTATAAAAGTTGCTGATTGTATGAGTAACTATTGTCGGGATTATGTATTTGAGCCCACACAGTGTGTGTACACTGTGTGTACACTGTGTGTACTAGCACCAGGCACACTGGAAACCACTGCTGCTATGACTAAAGACTGTCCATGTGACTCTCTGTGTTTCAGACCAGAAGGGCTCCTACCAACAGAAGCAAGGAGGCTACCAGAGAGGTACGTGGAGACGGTCTGTCAAACCAGAAACCACTCAGAGAACTAGACGGGCCGCTGGTTTAGCAGCCAGGCGGTTGCTGGTCTAGTTCGGCTGCTAAATTGGCAGCTAACATAGCATATATTTATCACTCATTTTGCCTTTAGCTTGGTTGCTAATTTATCGGCAAGCTGGGCTGGTGGATTTGTTTGAATTAACAGGAAGATTGTGACGTGGCTCCTGAATGTTGGTGTGTGATATTGGGAGTGTGGCCGGCGCCAGTGAGGTGTTCAACCTGTTTTAACTTCATTTTTCAGAAAACCGAGGTGGTTACCAGCAGAGGCAAGGAGGTTACCGTGGTGGAGGTACTTACCCATTCATTCACCGCACCGCCCTCACAGGGCCACTGTGCTCACCTCTATGCTCAGCTACCTCTCTATGCTAAGCTATCTCTCTATGCTCAGCTATCTCTCTATGCTCAGCTACCTCTCTCTGCTAAGATATCTCTCTATGCTAAGCTATCTCTATGCTAAGCTATCTCTATGCTCAGCTATCTCTCTCTGCTAAGATATCTCTCTATGCTAAGCCATCTCTATGCTCAGCTATCTCTCTATGCTAAGCTATCTCTCTATGCTAAGCTGTCTCTCTATGCTAAGCTGTCTCTCTATGCTAAGCTATCTCTCTATGCTAAGCTCTCTCTATGCTCAGCTATCTCTATGCTAAGCTATCTCTATGCTCAGCTATCTCTATGCTCAGCTATCTCTATGCTAAGCTATCTCTCTATGCTAAGCTATCTCTATGCTAAGCTATCTCTCTATGCTAAGCTATCTCTATGCTAATCACAAGCCACACCTCCTCCCTCATGACATCAACTCTTCCTCATGTCGTAGTCTAGTTAACCTCGCATCTGATGTTTCCTTCTTTCACCAAGTACACACGCATACAAATATATATATACACATACAAATATCTATATTCTCACACACACATACAAATATATATACTCACACACACATACAAATATATATACTTTCACACACACACACACACACACACACACACACGTGTCCGGCCGGCTGTGAAGTGTCTGGGCCGGTCTTGTTGCCTAGCAACAGTCGGTTTGACCTTTGAGCCTAACCTCTGCCCCCCCCCCTCTCCTTCCTCCCGACAGACGGCCAGAGGGGCGGGGGCTACCAGGGGGGCCGGCAGGGGGGCTACCAGGGGGGCAACCAGGGGGGGAACCGCGACGGGAACCAGGGCGGATACCAGGGCGGCTACAAGGGGGGCTACCAGGGAGGGAACCGCGACGGGAACCAGGGAGGGAACCGCGACGGGAACCAGGGAGGCTACCAGGGCGGCTACAAGGGGGGCTACCAGGGAGGCTACCAGGGGGGCTATCAGCGTGGCGGCGGCGGCGGCGGCGGCTACAGGAACCACCAGAACCGGGACCAGAGCAACTACTAGACGACCTGCCTCCTGAACCCCGACCGCCTGAAGACTCATACTTTCCGCTCCAAGCCTCCTTTTCTACACTGGCGGGCCATTGTTACGTGATGGCGGTGTTTGAAGTACGGCCATTGTACCGCAACCAAATCACAGTGAACTATTCCTATTGGTTAATAAATAAACTGTTCAACCCAATTATACCGTGTACCGTTTGTTCTTTAAAGCCGTTTGCGGTGCGTTACCCTCTTGGCCACTAGGGGTCAGTGTAGCGCCTCAGGTTCGCAGTAGTGTTTAGGTTTAGATGCGTCAGTAGGTTCATTCGGAAAAGCCCTCAGCAAATAAAAGTAAACTCGCAGATTCTTCTCGGGTAGGCTACAGGGATGTTGGGGGGGGGGGAGGGGTGAAGATGAGCAGCATAAACCCCATTTAGTGACTCAAAAACAGGTTATTAATTGACTTATACTGAACAACACATGGAGTGAGCTGATGGGCCTACTATTCATTTTTTGAAAGTAGTTATACTTACAATATGTGCTAGGGTAATTAATGTTTACTCACAGGAGATTAATCATGTAACAATGTATTTATTTTTAATCAAGTCAGTGTACAGTGGTAAGTAAACGTGTAACATGATTGTCAACATGACCGGAGGTGCTGATGGTTCCTCAGCGGCTGCTGATCCTGATCGTCATGACGCGGTGCACGCGGCTGCTGATCCTGATCGTCATGACGCGGTGCACGCGGCTGATCCTGATCGTCATGACGCGGTGCACGCGGCTGATCCTGATCGTCATGACGCGGTGCACGCGGCTGCTGATCCTGATCGTCATGACGCGGTGCGCGTGTTGCATATCCCACCTCCGACCTTCTCTCCATTTGGCAAGTGAATGTTATTTTAAAAGTTTGAAAAGACGGTCATCCTGTCTTCTCTCACATTTGCCTCTTTTTCGTGTTGACAAAGAGACTTTAAAGATAAATGTGCTGAACAAAACACAAGCTACAGCCTAACAAAAAAGTAAACCTCTAGCTACATTGAGTAGGGTACGTATGAAAATGCGGCAAGCTCCCGTTGCCACCAAATATTCCTCATTAAAACCAATGAACTGTATTCCCCCAAACATAAAGTAACTTCATCACTGTTTTACATTACTGAGTGTGATACTATTTGTATCGCAAAAGAATACATTTAACAATGACTGTCGACAATGTTTTAAGACATCCCAGATTTCCCCATCCTCTGCTTGACATCGCGCTAGCGGCCGCCTCTCCCCAGGCGCATCCTCCGGTGTAGCTCCAGCCGGAGGAGGTCTCTCTCCTTGCGGATCCCCTTCAGCACGGTGCGGTTCTCCTGGGCCCTGCGCACCAGGTAGGGCATCGTGTCCTCCACCGAGCCGTACGGGACCGACTTGTACACCGCGTAGCCCTGCTCCGCTGGGGGTCGGCCCGGGTCGGGAGGGGGAAGGAAGAACACATTGATTAGCATTTTGGGGGAACGGGCTGCAGAGGAATTGGGTGGATGGGGAAGTGATGAGAGGGTGAGGGGGGGAGGTCCTCACCCAGTGTGAGGGAGACGTGGTCGCACATCCCCAGCAGCTGACCGAAACACACAGAGCCGCCTTCTTTATCGATTCCCAGCTCTTCTATCCTGTCAGCCAGACACACAACAGCCAATTAGTCCAATCACAAACCAAGGAGCTGCTGTCTATAGATCAGTGTTTCCCAACTAGCGGGTCGGGACCCCATTTTTGGTTGCCTGATATGCATATGGGGTCGCAGGCGATAACTACCTTATAATCCCTCGATATTTTATGATTTTTCGATGATGAATTGTTTAAATGGTTTGATAGGTGTCATAAAGGTCATGTATTTATTACCAACTGCTACCAAATTATTTGGTAGCAGATTCACAAAAAACGTAAGCAATTCCACAAATAAGTCAGGTAGCGGTGAAGGCCCAATGTTTTTCAATTGTTCTGGTTTAGAGTCATCTCGGAAGGTATCATGCTAACACATGGTTTGACGTCACGCTAACCACTGGTTCTTCATGCTGCTAACCTCTGTACGGTGCGGCGGACAGACTCCTCGTTGTGCGTAGCGATGATGACGCGGTACCGCTGAGGGTCCTGGGAGATGAGGTCCATCAGGAGTTCCATGTTTCCGTTGTAGCTAAGGAAAAGAAAGAGTAAGAGTCGGTCACATTTGTAAGCTAGCTAACCCCAAGCTTGTAGGCCAAGGACTAGGCTAGGCTATGAAAGGCTTATAATAATGATATATTGAACAATATTGCCTCCAGTTATGTTGGCATATTCAGAATTTATCATCATATTCATTGCTCATCCACATACTTGATTATCTCGTGTGTGTGTGTGTGTGTGTGTGTGTGTGTGTGTGTGTGTGTGTGTGTGTGTGTGTGTGTGTGTGTGTGTGTGTGTGTGTCCTGTGTGTGTGTGTGTGTGTGTGTGTGTGTGTGTGTGTGTGTGTGTGTGTGTGTGTGTGTGTGTGTGTGTGTGTGTGCGTGTGTGTGTGTGTGTGTGTGCGCGTGCGTGTTGGTACCTGTAGTTAGTGTTCTCCCAGCTGTCGTGAACCGGGTCTGGGCGGTGCTCTTTCTCCGCCTGCTTCCTCTCCTTGTCCATGTAGGCTCCTCTTACCAGCTTCACCCCAACGCTGAAGCCCTCCCTGGAGGACACGTCCAGCGCCTCCTGCAGGAAGCCGCGGGACTCCTGCAGACACACATACACACACGCATGAAAACACACACACACGCACTTGAAAACACAAACAAACACACAAACACACACGAAGTAAACACGTGCAAACAAACAAACACAAGTACACACAAACACACAAGTGCACACGAACATACATGAACACACTTCCATAGCTACACAGCTGTATGTGATCTATTTGGTGTCTTTTTGACGGTTGCGTTGGGGGCGGGGTCAGCTGACCTTCAGGTAACACTGGTACGTGTTCCAGATCCAGACGCCGCCTTGGTTGAACTTTTTCATCATCGCCATGGTGACCAGGGAGAGCGCGGGGTTCATGTAGGTGTACTCCGCGTCCACAAGGACTCGCACCTTGTTGACGCTCGCCTGAGGGGTGGCGAGACAACCTCAACATCGTGCCATCAGCGTGACATCAACGACATCCTCGACATCATGACATCACCGGCATTACGACATCATAGCATCACCGACATCGCGACATCCTCGCTCACGACATCGCCGACACGATGACATCATGACATCGTGTCGGCGATGTCATGATGACAATATGACTCGTCGCGGCACTGATGGATCATTCAGACATCGCCGACAAGGATGACATCTAGTGGACATCGCCAGAGTGCCATCAGCGTGACATCAACGACATCCTCGACATCATGACATCACCGGCATTACGACATCATAGCATCACCGACATCCGATCCCATCACGACATCGCCGACACGATGACATCACGACATCGCCGACACGATGACATCACGACATCGCCGACACGATGACATCACGACATCGCCGACACGATGACATCACGACATCGCCGACACGATGACATCACGACATCACCGACGCGATGACATCATGACATCGCCGACACGGTGACATGATGACATCGCCGACACGATGACATCACGACATCGCCGACACGGTGACCTGATTGACACGGATGCATTGAGAGAGAGGAGTTGACAAGCGTACCTCCGCTATTGTGTTGAGCCTCTTCAAACCACAGAGCAAGTGGGCGTTCTCCCGCTCGTCCAAACCGGGGAACCTGATTGGCTGGAAGAGACCAGGCGGCATGCTTCTGTTGCTGGTGATCATGTGAGGTATCACCTCTTCTAGTTGTACTTCCTGACGACCATGTAGAGCCAATGGGGGCTCGGTGTAAGATGTTGGGTGTTTACCTCTCCGTTGAGACCTCTGAGCAGGACTTCAAGGTCGACTGATGTTTGGTGTTTGAGCAGCTCAGTGAGTTTCACCTGAAAACAACCAGAGAATTAGTAGAACTCATCAGAACATGATCTCTGAAAGGTTCTGATGGGACTCACACAGAGCTCTGGGCTGAGCAGGGCAGTGATCTTCAGTTGCATCATGGGATCTGTAGTCCAGGCGTTGCTGTGGGACAACCTCACACACTCCAACATGGACGCCATGTTCTCCTCATACCTCTGCTCCCTATGGAGAGATGAGATGTTACACCTGATGCACACACACACACACACACACACACACATACACACACACACACACTACACACAAACACACACAACACACACACACACACACACACACACACACACACACACACACACACACACGCAGCAGTAGAGGGTCCAGCTCCAGGCCCAGGTTACCAAAGTAAAAGTCCTGCACTGGATATTCCAGGGAGGACTTTGACTTTGGTAGGCAGTGTGTAACAGCTTTGTTACCCGGTGCTCTCTCCTAGGTCCTCTTCTATTGGCACGGCCAGCATGGGTCGGAGCCCCAGGTCGGCCATCTTGGTCATGGAGTGAGAGATCTCCCCCTCGGTCTCCCCCGCCACAAACTGAGCGTAGACGAATGGGCGGAGCAACAGAGACAGGCCACGGCCATTCCCAACCAAAGCCCCCTTGCACCACAGCAGCTGAGAGACGCGACAGCGAAGACAGAGAGTGAGAGAGAGAGAGAGGAGATGAGAGAAGGATGCGTAGAAGATGACACCGAGGTGGAGAAATGGGTGGAGATTACGCGAAAAACTGAGTGGTGATCAATTATGACTTCTCGTCTGTAGAGTCTTACCACTGACTTCAGAAACAAGTCATTAATGAGCATGAAGGGGTACCAAAAATGTAGACTGTGGACATTGTGAATAGGACCTTTCCGTTGGGAATCAAACGATCACCTTTGACCAAGAGTGCCCTTACCCCTACCAGCACCTTAAGGACCTGTCTGGATAACAGAGGACATAGTAGAATAGTAGTCTCCTGTCCGCGGCCCTGGTGAAGGGACGGAGTCCTGACCTTGTCACAGTTGTTGACGAGGAGCGGGATGGAGCAGAACCTGAAGACAGCCAGGGCTCGGAGCAGCTCCTTCGTGCTCTTCACTCTGAAGGCCCCTGGGTCCTGGAAGCTCAGGGGCCCGGGGTCCAACCTGGGCCCCTGGGAGGAGGAGGAGGCCCCTGTACTGAGGAACCTCAGGGGGAGCAGACGTCGGACTGTGGTCTTCATCATCCTCATCATCATCACAGCAGGTCTGATTGGTCTAAACGCTCGCTGGGGACTGAGCTTCTGTCTATTAATCCCAACCTGTATTTATTAACGGGGAAAAACACATTGAGAAGCAACATCGTCTTTTACAAGAGTGGCTTGATTACAGTGGCCGTGAAAATAACATCAGTCACGGTAGGATGTATGTTCATATACACCCGACCATGTGTGAAGTCATACACTCTCACCCCCTCAATCATACAGACACACTCTCACCCCCTCACTCATACAGACACACTCTCACCCCCTCACTCATACAGACACACTCTCACCCCCTCACTCATACAGACACACTCTCACCCCCTCACTCATACAGACACACGCTCACCCCCTCACTCATACAGACACCACTCTCACCCCCTCACTCATAACAGACACAACTCTCACCCCCTCACTTCATACAGACACACACTCTCACCCCCTCACTCATACAGACACACTCTCACCCCCTCACTCATACAGACACACTCTCACCCCCTCACTCATACAGACACACTCTCACCCCCTCACTCATACAGACACACTCTCACCCCCTCACTCAGACAGACACACTCTCACCCCCTCACTCAGACAGACACAACTCCGTCATAAAGACAGACAGGAGTAGTTCAGCTGGGGTTTATCCCAGCTGTGACCAGTGTTCTCACCAGTTCAGTCGGAGTGGCGCCGAGCTGATCTTCTGGGACCAACAGGTGTGGGTCCAGGGGAGATGGGTTCTGGGGCAGCAGCGGGGACAGCGTGTCTGTCCAGGAGTGCTGGTGCTCGTGGTGGAGGGTGTACGCGTTAGCGTGGATTAATCAGTGTCCAGGGCTCAACAAACACCAGCTCCACCACTGGTCTGTGCACTGGTCTCACAGTCAGCGCTAGAGTAGATCCAGTTAGCTAACCATAAACTACATTTATTTTTATGATTATTAAAAATCAAACTCATGTTATTTGTCTATATTATATAATATATGGACGAATAATATTATTAGTCTGTATTAACAATCTGTGAGCGAACCGACAGGTTTTAACTGAAAAAGATTGAATTTTTCGGGTTCACTTGAGCCCGAGCGTTCATCTGCTGGACTTTGAGAAGCGCCAGGACCAATCATTAACCTCCGGTCTTGTTTTATCTGGAGCGCAGTCAGGTCACAGCTGGACAGACCGCTCCCCTTCCCAGCCTACAGCCAGCTAGGATCCCAGGGCACACTGGGTGAGTGAGGTGAGGGTCATTTGTAAGGGGGCACAACGGGGTCCATAACCTTCTGATGGATAGAAAGACAAACATACTGTTCAAACATTTTTATTTTTCATCCTACCGTGAGCTTTGTAAAAAAAAAACTAAAAAAAGAAAACATCTATTTACACATTTGTATACAAATGATGACGTCATCGTCACCACGTATTCGTTAAGTCTGTGATGACGTCAGTCTCCTTATGACATCATCACTCTGTTCCTAACATAACAGGAACACAGGAACAGCCTGTATTCACGACTCACTACTGAAGCTAAAACTTGTAAAAGCGCTGTCAAACGTCCAGAGTTAACCCGTCAACGGCCACACCATCGACTCCCAGCGCGAGCCCAGCTGCACGCGCTCAGTAGGCGGCGCGGGGGCCCACGTCCAGGCAGGACCCCTGGGGGGGCTGGGGCTGCCTGTAGACGTGCCTGAGGGGAACGGGCACGGAGGAGCGGGGATCCGTACACAGCCGGAGCGGGTAGGAGGGGAAGGAGGAGTAGAGGCCGGGGCCCTGGGGGACGGAGGGGAGGCCAGGGTGGTGCAGCATCATGTCCGGCAGGTAGGGGGAGCCGGGGTGGAGCTCAGCGGGGGAGGAGAAGAAGGGGGAGGGGGTCTGACCCTGGCCAGGGAGGTGGGAGGAGAAGCAGGAGTTACCCTGGAAGGAGAGGTGGTTGAAGGGGGGGGCGGGGAAGCTGTGTGTGAAGGAGGAGAGCTGGGATTGGTTGAGAGGGAAGGAGGACAGTTGTGATTGGTTGAGAGGAGGCGCGGAGGGGTAGGTGAACTGGGATTGGTTTAGAGGAGGAGCTTGGGCTAAGGACAGCTGGGATTGGTTCAGAGGCGGGTAGGAGAGTTGTGATTGGTTGAGTGGGAAGGAGGACAGCTGGGATTGGTTCAGAGGCGGGTAGGAGAACTGGGATTGGTTGAGAGTTGGGGCAGGGAAGAAGGGAGGGGCCTGGGTCTGGTTAAGGGTGGGGGTGGATGCTAGCGAGAGCTGCGATTGGTTCAGAGGGGGAAAGGGGAACGCGGTGGGAGCGCTCGGCGCGTTGACCAGCACGCCCGAGTGCGGCGGAGCCGGGGGGCCGTGGGTGGGCGTGGCCTCTTGTGGCGGGTAGCTGAAGACCGTGGGGGAGGCGTGGTCCTGGGTGGGAGGGGTGAGCTGGGTGTGGGGACTGAACCCCTGGGCGTCGCCCGGCGTCAGGGCGGGGTAGGCCGGGGGGGATATAGGGAGCAGCGGGAGGGGGGAGGAGGTGGCGGAGGGAGGGGGCGTGAGGTCTGGGTAGGAGGCGAGGAGGCAGGGGTACTCCCCAGCAGAGAGAGGGGCGTCTGCGCCGTCAGGGAGAGAGGTGTAGGATGAGGAGGGAGGAGGTGGAGGAGCAGACATGAACTCTGGCTCATAGGAGGTTTCAGACCTGGAGAAGGAAAATCACACCGTCAGCTCTTAGCACTAGCTGTACCGCATGCCACACACAGCTAGCTGAGCTGCTAAACACAGCTAGCTGAGCTGCTAAACACAGCTAGCTGTACTGCTAAAACACAGCTAGCTGAACTGCTAAAACACAGCTAGCTGAGCTGCTAAAACACAGCTAGCTGCTGCTGCTAAAACACCGCTAGCTGAGCTGCTAAAACACAGCTAGCTGAGCTGCTAAAACACAGCTAGCTGAGCTGCTAAAACACAGCTAGCTGTACTGCTAAAACACAGCTAGCTGAACTGCTAAAACACAGCTAGCTGAACTGCTAAAACACAGCTAGCTGTACTGCTAAAACACAGCTAGCTGAACTGCTAAAACACAGCTAGCTGTACTGCTAAAACACAGCTAGCTGTACTGCTAAAACACAGCTAGCTGAACTGCTAAAACACAGCTAGCTGAGCTGCTAAAACACAGCTAGCTGCATGCTAACACGCGCCTAGCTTTATGACCGCTGCATCACCCAGGTGGGACATACACATTGGGACTGGTTAACATTGCTTCATGTCTTAAACTATGTGGCTTCGTTAAAACATATTTTTATGTTTATATTTTTTTCTACAGCACTCTACAGCACATTTTCTAGTTATTATTAATTGTCATGTCTATCACGTACCTGTCAATCATCTGGTCTGACACGTGACCTCCTGCAGTGTCCTGCATCTCATTGGCCAGGCTGGCGGCCATGTGGTCGATGTGAGAGGTGATGAAGGAGTGGCCGAGGTCCAGGTGCTGCTCCGGGCCCTGGGCCGGGTCCTGGTCCCTGAACCCACAGGAGGAGTCCTGCAGCTGGGGCAGCGTGGCCAGAACCAGACCCTGCAGGTCACTGGAGGACTCCCTGGGCTCGGAGCCGTCTGGGAAACACCACAGAGAGTAAGTACTGTTGCCATACTGTAGAGTTAGTAGAGAGGTAGTACTGCTGCCTTGATATACAGTTGCTGCCTAAATAAAGAGTTAGTAATATTGACATAATAAAGAGTTGGTATAGGGTTGTGCTTCAGAACAGAGTTTCCATATATTTATTCATTTATTCACTAATATTTCTACGTACCCAGATCCAGGGGTTCTGTCATCTTGCGCTTCTGACGTGCGTCTCTTTGTCTTTGGGAAACAAAACTGTGTGTTAATGTTTGATTGTGTGTGTGTGTGTTGGTGTGTGTCATATGGTTTGGTGTGCGTGTGTGTGTGTGTGTGTGTGTGTGTGTGTGTGTGTGTGTGTGTGTGTGTCATATGGTTTGGTGTGTGTGTGTGTGGGTGCATGTTATATGGTTTGGTGTGTGTGTTCTGTTGCTGTGTTACTTTTTGCAGTTCTTTCCATCCTCTCTGAAGCCTTTTGCAAAGGGGTTGGACCGGATCTTCAGCTCAGTGATCTGAGGAGGGGGGAGGAGGTGAGAGGGTGAGGGTTATGGGATGAGGGGGTGAGGGGGAAAGGAGGTGAGAGGATGAGAGTTATGGGATGAGGGGGTGAGGGGGAGAGGAGGTGAGTGGGAGAGGGGTTGATAGGGTGAGGGGGTGAGAGAGTGAGGGGAGGTTGAGAAGGTTAGGGGTGATAGAGTGAGGGGGTGAGAGGGTGAGGGGAGGTGAGATGGTTAGGGGGTTAAAGGGTTAGTGTGTGTGTGCGTTTGTGTGTTGTGTGTGTGTGTGTGTGTGTGTGTGTGTGTGTGTGTGTGTGTGTGTGTGTGTGTTACCTTGGGGTTCTGGTAGGCGGTGACGGTGAGGAACTGGGTCTCGGGGAAGGTGAAGGAGTGCTGGGCACCGCCCCAGCGCAGCATGTCCCGCGCCTCCATGATGTGGAGGCGCGGCTGGTAGCGGTGGAGTGAGTGGAGGATGATCTGGAGGGAGAGCAGGACACACACTGGGGTCAGTACACACACACACACACACACACACACACACACACACACACACACACACGATGGTATAGACACACACTGGGGTCAGTACACACACAATCAGAGAGCTGGGTACGTACGTGTCCCTGGCCAATCAGAGCGCGGGTACGTACGTGTCCCTGGCCAATCAGAGCGCGGGTACGTACGTGTCCCTGGCCAATCAGAGCGCGGGTACGTACGTGTCCCTGGCCAATCAGAGCGCGGGTACGTACGTGTCCCTGGCCAATCAGAGCGCGGGTACGTACGTGTCCCTGTGAGTCCAGTGTGTGGTTGGTCAGCTTGGCGCGGTGGAAGGCGACGCTGCGGCCCAGCCAGTGGGCCCCGGTGGCGGGGGAGTCGGGGTGGATGAACACCCGGTCGGGCAGCCGGGCCTCGGCCTCGCCCACCGTCTGCCACGCGTCACCCTGGAAACGGTAGCGGGAGCCGTCCAGGGGGACGATGTCCAGCAGCAGGATGTAGCGCAGAGCGGGGTTCAGCCCGGACAGCTTCACGCTCAGCCCCGGGAACATCCGTCTAGACGGGGGAGAGGGGAGGGGGAGGAGAGAGAAGAGGAAGGAGAGGAGGGGGAGGGTAGGAGGGGGAGGGATGGGGGAGGATGGGGGTGAGGAGGGGAGGGGGGGAGAGGGAGAGGGGGAGAGGGGGGGAGGGGGGGAGGGTGGGGGGGGGGGTGGAGGAGGAGAGGGGAGAGGAGAGGGGGAGAGCAGAGGGGGGGAGCCGAGGGGAGAGGAGAGAGGATAGGTGAGCATGTTTCTGATTGGGCGAGCAAAGCTTATTATCCAGACGTGTACACCTGTGTGCCCAGGTGCATTCTGGGGGGTGGACCTCACCTGCCCTTCTTGGTGATGATCATCTCCGTGCCGACGGTGCTGAACTGTTTCCATAGCGATGCGTTCTCCAGCTCCATCTTCACCTGCTCCTTGCTGGCGGTCTCCGTGGGTACGGGAGGGCGGGGCCAGGGACCTCGGGGGCGGAGCTCTTGCTGCCATGTCACAGGAGGTGGGGAACCGGCCCCCCGGGGGCGGAGCCTCCCTCTCTGGGGGGGGACAGCAGAGGGTCAGCCCCCGGCCGCGGTCCCCTGGGCTCACTTGTTCCCTCACTCCCTGTTCCCTACATCGTTATTCCCTCCAAACACCTCAGTTATGTCAACTTTGTATACCTATTTATAATATTAATTTCTGTTCAAATCTATACGCAGAATATTTTATTGTATTTTATTCTATTGTATTTCATTTATATTTTAGAAATACAGAGTATGCCACACAAACATTTGACTGCAAATCCTGTATGAGTATGTGACAAATCAAAACCTTTGAATCTTTGAAACTATGTAAAAGTATTTTAAGATTGCGATCCTAATAATATATTTCATCTGAAGAATCACCAAATACGTAGATTCAGCCTATTCAATATATTTTTCAGGGGCCAATGTAGGAGCCCTCAGAAGCCCGTTGAGACACAGCAGTGTGTGTGGTGGCCCCAGAGAGACGATCAAGTGTTTGAAAAGGAATTAGGAAACCATGTCAAACTCATTTAAACCCTGAAGCTGCTAGCATACAGCTGAACTCCACTTACTGAATATATCAAAATAGTAACATTTATAAAACACAGCGCACACACACACACTTTCCACTTTCTCTGTCCTTCTATGCCTCACAGAAACGAGTGCTCACACACACACAAACACGCACACAAACACGCACACACGCACGCACACCCATGCACAAACGCAGCACACACACACACTATATAACAAACACTTTCTCTAACTCACACACACTTTTTATTTTGCCTCTCTCACACTCACGCACTCAGTTACACACTCTATCGAGCCCACTCACAACAGACAATCTCTCCCTTGGGCCCCTCTCTCGCTCTCTCTCTCGCTCTCTCTCTCTCTCGCTCTCTCTCTCTCACCTCTGTAGTAGCAGTCAGCCAGTCTCTGGGGCCCCGGGGCCAGACCGGGGTACCTCTCAATGCTCAGCATGGTTCCTCTAATCCGGCACGTGTTTCTGACTTCCTCCTTTGTCCGTACTGACAGAGCTCTGGCTCTCCCTCTACTTCTATCTTATAACGTCTTCTCTGTCTACCCCTCCCTGTCTCTCTCTCACCTGGTCGCTGTGTGTCTCTGTGGCTCTGAATGTGTGGGAGTGGGTCAGTGGGTTATATAGGTGTGGGGGGCCTTCACACATAGGGCCAAATGGGGCCCCAAATTCACACATGACTCTGCAGCCTCATGGTGCTGCAGCCCCGACACACACACACACACACACACACACACACACACACACACACACACACACACACACACACACACACACACACACACACACACACACACACACACACACACACACACACACACACACACACACACACACACACACACACACACACACAAAGAAATACAGTTAGATAGAGTTAGTATGTATTATAATATATTACTCATATTCCCCCTAGGTAAGAAATATAGGATTACATTAATTTATATAATAAGTAAGTAATGTATGCTAAATAGATGTTACTTAATATCAAATTACTTTCCTTTTTATTACTTTATATTACAAAAAATGCTTGATTTCAAGTTATTTTATATAATATCACGTTACATTTTAATCTGTATGTTTGAAGACAAGGTGAGACATTTTGAAATGATCCCACTTCTGTGACACTTCTCTTCTCTATTTTACAAACCAGAATATTGAGTGGGTCTGGGGCCAAAGGTACCTGACAGGTGGGTCTATAAGACTGTGAGGACCCCTACCTTACTTTATATACGATGAGTGTTCATAATCACAGATATTAAAACACGCTTCACCAAACTTGACTCACTGTTGATAGTTGACACATATTAAAAGACTTTAAACCAGGCTTTACTCACAGTTCATACTTTACAGATATCAAAAGAGACTTTAAACCAGACCTCAAGAACTGTTCAGATATGTAAAGACTTTGAGCTAGACTTTAATCACTCCTATCTCTGTCTGGATATTCTTCTTCAGGGTTGACAATGTTTTAAATGTATAATGTTTTAAATGTATAATGTTGATGTTTCATGTTCAGAATGTAGAGGATTTATATTTATAACATTGAGGTTTTGTACTTAACAAGGTGGAAATACTCTGAAACACCTTAGTAGGAAATGTTGTTTATTTTGACTAGACAGACCCTAATAGACCCCTAATAACCCTTATAATGTATGAGGGTGTGTGTGTGTGTGTGTGTGTGTGTGTGTGTGTGTGTGTGTGTGTGTGTGTGTGTGTGTGTGTGTGTGTGTGTGTGTGTGTGTGTGTGTGTGTGTGTGTGTGTGTGTGTGTGTGTGCCTGTGTGTACCCTGGGACCCCCATGGTCTCAGCGGGGGGCTGTAAGGACCAGTTTGGTCACTCCTGTCTGGAGGAAGTTATTCCGGTTCAGAACGACCAACAGACGGATGTGATTGTATGTTGACCCGAAAGTTCCTCATGAAAATCTCTTCTTCTAGAAACCTCAGCCTAGCAGGACCTTCTTGAAGATTCTCCACTGCTTCTGTTGTGTGTGTGTGTGTGTGTGTGTGTGTGTGTGGTGTGTGTGTGTGGTGTGGTGTGTGTGTGTGTGTGTGTGTGTGTGTGTGTGGTGTGTGTGGTGTGTGTGTGTTGTGTGTGTGTGTGCGTGGCGTCCGATGCCATGTGTGTAGTTAGCTGTGGGTCTGTTGATTTTCTAAGAGTTGTCTGCTCATCAACAAGGAGGATGATTAAACCTTAAAGGCCCAGTCCCATTTCTACCCCTTCCCCTTACCCCTTCAAAACAAGGGGGAGGGGTAAGGGGAAGAAATGAGATTGGGCCTAAGTGTGTGTGACTGAGGAGGAGGAGGAGAAGGAGCCATATGTACCTGTCGACCTCCAGACCTCCCTCAAGACAGCTGGGCCCAACGCGCGGAGGAAGTGGTGACGTGTGGCTCCGACTGCTCCTTCTGTGGGCGCGTGTTTACACAGGGCGTGTGTGTGGGGGGGTCCCGGGGGCACGTTGAAAGGGAGCCTGCAGGAGAGGGGAAGTGGAGGTGTGAGGGGCTGTGTCGGGAGCCCTGTAATGTGTTTATGGAGGACAGGTGTTTGGCAGAAGTGTCAGCAGCAACAGAGCTGTAATGGCTGATGATGGAGACCGTAGTGCCTTTTGGTTCCTCCTGGAGAGAAGAGAGAGGAGGAGATGAGGACGGAGAGGGGGGAGAGGCGTAGGAGATAGGGGAGAGGAAGAGGGGAGGGATAGAGGAGAGGAGAGAAAAGGAGAAGAGGAAGGAAGAGCGTTGAGGAGAGAGGAGAAGGGTAGGGGACATTGTGGCATTTAGCAGACACTTTTATTCACAAGGACTTCGAAGTGTAGCTGAGGACAGGATAGGGAAGAGGGAGGGGAGGGGAGGAAGGGAGGGAGGGGAGGCAGAGGGAGGGGGAGGAGGGAGGGGAGGGGGGAGGGGAGGGAAGGGGGAGGGAGGGGGGAGGGTGGTCTTGGGCTGCAGGGCAGGACCTCAGAGTGTGTAGCACCCAGGTGCTAAGTGGTCTGATGTGAAGGTTTGCTCACCTCTGAGAGGACTTAAGGTCGCGCCGGTCAACCAACTATATAATCTGCTCTCAGGCCACGGCATTACTGCGTTGGATAATTGGTAACACGATGATTTAGGGGTTAATATTTTCGGGCCATTCAGACTCTTTTTGCAGCATTTGTCAGCCGGTCCGTCCACAGCAAACGTTTTATTTCAAACCCTCGCTAACATGCTTGCCCAGACCACTTTTTTCTTCAGAATTATGTTTCTTAGCGGCCACCAGGACGATGAGGACGGAGCTTTAGGGTTTTTCTAAAGCTCGTGCTCTGTCTCCAGCCGGGCTCACGGGTCACAGTAAACCACCAGCCATGGGATTCATTCCCCTGGTTTCCCATCTGGGATTAATAAAGTAACTCTTATCAAATAGAGCCTCAAAAAAACCTCATTCTCCAGAAACTTCCTGTACACAGAGACAGAGCTCTCTAGCCAATAAAGGCCGCTGTCTGGAGTGACCACATCTATCCCAAATGGAGTAGAATATATGTATATTTTGAACCTTAAATTAATAAATATTGAATAATATCCATTGAATATCTTAATATCTTCAATTGATACAAATCGTTCATAATACATATCTCTAGGATCGCACAATAACGCAATAAAGATGCATAACATGGATAAGCAACCGTTTAATATCTGACAGCATGTACATGGAGGACTTTTTATTGTTGTTGATATTGTTGTTCTTCTTGAGGTATCCCTGCTGATCCTGATGTCCACCAGCAGAACCTGGTCGCCATGGTCACATCATCATCACCACGGTAACCATCTACGGTCAGACCACCTGCAGGGGGTCCCGGTCCGCCTTGGAGATCGCCACGGTAACAGAGTCCGGCAGGCGCGCGTCCAGCTTCTCCTTGACCACGGCCAGGAAGCCACGCTCGCTGTTGCTATGGTCACTGAGGATGACGCTGGCTCCACTGGCAACCGCATCCAGGACCTCATGGTGGGACATCTCCCCTGGCGGGGGGGGACAGAGGTGTTCTATTAGGTCCTCAGATATCTCCGGTGAGTTAACTGATGGGTTCATGTATGGTAACAGGAAACAGGAAGTCCCGCCTCCTACCTGTGACATAGAGGTCCGCGCGGACGCCCTTCAAAACAGACGCCCCGGAACCAGCACACCCTGCAGCACGGCTCACTGTGGACTCTACACACACACACACACACACGTTAACATACACACGCCACATGATGTATTGGATGGTCCGTCTGTCTGTCTGCCTGTCTGTCTGTCTGTCTGTCTCACCCAGTGTGTGTCCAGAGCCCAGGGCTAGCCTCAGATGCTTCATGCCCAGGTGAGACTTCATCTTCTCGACGGCCGTGGCCACGGTTACGGACTGGTCCAGGACGATGAGTCGGCCCTGGCCATGACCCGGGAGGGGAGGCTGGCCGGAGGTCAAAGGTCAATAATCATCAGAGGGTGAGAAGGTCACAGTAAGGGAAGAAACACAACCCTACGGTCCTCTGGTGCAGTAGACCTCAACTCCTGAACTTGGTGGGTTTCAATTGAATGATATAAAAGTAAACTGTCAATTTCGACATGAGTCCCAAGTGACCCATCCCACTCGGCACTGGGTCAGAGCTGTACTGTATTTTTGTCCGTACCTGCTCAGTCTTTAGTATGGCAAGTGCCTGGCTGGCGACTCCGTGTTGTAGCAGCGTCTGGACAGCAGAGGGCAGCGCTGTATCACTACAGAGTACACTAGCCACTAATCCTTCAGCCTCGCAGCTAGACCAGACACAAGCAACAGATCAGACACAACCAATAGAACAGAGGACACCAAGGAATCACAATCACAGCTAACAGATCGCAGATTAAGTCGTCACCTGTTGACGGAGTGGGTCAGTGTAGTCTTGCTGTCCTCTTTCTTCAGCTGCTCTGTGATTGGCTGAAGTTCTTCTGCGTTCCTCACTTTGAACTCTAGCTTGAACCTGCAGGGGCCGCTAGCGAGGGCCTGGCTTATCACACTCACCTGGCCACAACCTGAGAGAGAGCGAGAGAACTTCATGTCAGACTCGGGGTAGGGGGTTCAGCGTCAACTGTCTTCAGAACCGGACCTCATTAAACATGGGGGGGGTCACATGACCTCAGCTAGCCCAGTTCCCCTCTAGGGAACCCCATGTGACTTTCTTACCCAGCCCGGCCACCAGCCAGTCATTGACCCCGCCCCGGACGCTGTCCCAGGAGGTGTGGGGGGAGAAGACGGCGGTCCCGCCCTCCAGCGCACGCACGGCCAATCGCTGCTTCCAGTCCCTCTGGACCAGTCGTTTGATTGGCTGGAAGAGCGGCGGGTGATACGACACAATGAGGTCACAGGACAGGGCCTCGGCCTCGTCCATCAC
Organism: Melanogrammus aeglefinus; assembly: GCA_900291075.1. NCBI lineage: Eukaryota > Metazoa > Chordata > Actinopteri > Gadiformes > Gadidae > Melanogrammus > Melanogrammus aeglefinus. Next base: position 257,736 of record OLKM01000248.1, read on the forward strand.
AGCCTCGGTGAGGTCGTTGGTCAGCAGGATGTTGCTGATTGGCCGAGGCCGGCTGGGTTCCACTAGGAGGCCCACGTTGTCCCATGGCTCGGCCAATGAGAGGGGAGCGAACTGCTCCAGCACTTCTAGAACCTTCTTTAGCTCCATTAGAGGGGAGGGGGAAGGGGGAGTAGAGAGGAAGCGAGAGAAAAGAGGCTGATGGGTAGAGGGATGGAGGCTGGAGGAACAGGAGTAGGGAGGAGAGGAGGAGGAGGAGGAGGAAGAGTGACAGGTGAGTGACAGAATCTCCTTGCTGGGCTGAGCTCTGCTGATCCGCATAAACGCCAAGAATGTAGAAGTAGTCCTCTGCCGAGACCACATAAACATAACCTGTCAAATAAACAGACGGCATGTCAACAACATGAGAAATAAACAAAGCATTTTAACAAAGGGACTAACAAAAATAAGATCTGGCAGAAGAGGCTAAGATGAATTCAGCACTAAATCAAACTCTGATCCCAATTTCCAATGTTCAAGCGAACTGTCAGAGCGACCTGTTAGCATTTTGTGGTAAGTCAATCGCATTATTTGTCCGTTTACCGGGTAACAAACATACAAACAAACAAACTTTATACTAACATAATATAAATAGCATGAATTGGGCATTAGAAAAAGTGTGGTCACTGCAGACAACTGACAAACAAACAACGCACGCAGCTGTTGCGGAATGGCAAACATTATGTCATTATATCGGCGATAAAAGGACCAGTTATATTGGGAATTAAACGCAATGCAATATGTTAGTGACACAAGTTGCACAGCTGTACGGGTCGTAATAAGTATGTATCCACCAAATAAACATTGACATGATTTATTTTGTACTTGCATACCTTGCAGTCCGAAAATATTGTCACAGGTAGATATTTAACTCATGCATGAGTAATCAGAAGTGTAAATCGATGTGTTTTGTTTTGGAAGACATGCTGCTGTCGGCCACCTTATGATGCGCGCGCAACCGTTTCGAGACGACGGCAAACGACAGGGGTCAAAACAAGCAACTGCGACTTCCATGCTGTCGCACGAGAGCGAGTGAGGTGATTCTGCAGGTCAGCACGGTTGTTATTGTTATACGGGAAATTTAATCACAGCCTTGACTATTTTTAGTATTAAAGCACTCTCAGAACTCAATGAAGAGACAACAGATTTGTATTTATTTATTAAATATTGTTTTTGGCTCACAAAAATAGTTCTGGAACTGGGCTGTTGCCAAGCAACTAATGCGAGCCGATACATGTATAGTCGAAAGTCCTAGTGCTGTAAAACTCTTGGCATCCTATCATGTATGGAATGCCTTTACATCACTGGATATTAAACATATGAAATAAGAGAATACATACTTAAAACAAAAAAATTCTCATTCATTTTCATAAACATTAATCCTTTAATATATCACCATATAAATGTGTTTACAGTTAATTGTAATAACGATATGTTATATGCTTCTAAGCGAAAAACCTAAATGGATACTTGACAGACAGACAGACAGACAGACAGACAGACAGACAGACAGACAGACAGACAGACAGACAGACAGACAGACAGACAGAGGTGAATCAGATTAATTTGGATTAATGTGGAGTGGACTCATGTCAAAGGATCAGGACCAATTTAGGCCAAACAAAACATTACATCACTGATAGCGCACACACACACACACACACACACACACACACACACACACACACACACACACACACACACACACACACACACACACACACACACACACACAGACACTGTTACACATACAGAAACACACGCACACACAAACACGCAATAAACATAATCGCAATTTACTTCTAAAAACAGCTGACAGGCCCCCTGTGGAGAGACAGATGTGTGAGGCATCATAGGGTCACCGTGGTCACTCAGCCATCGCCCTTCTAATTGAGCCTTCAGACTCTTATTTGCAACTTGAAGTGATGCCTGTTTGGTCATATAACCATGTGTGTGTGTGTGTGTGTGTGTGTGTGTGTGTGTGTGTGTGTGTGTGTGTGTGTGTGTGTGTGTGTGTGTGTGTGTGTGTGTGTGTGTGTGTGTGTGTGTTGGTCCCGCTATGTACCTGAAAACATCATCAGAGATTTGATTATTTTGGGAAATCTGAGTCCATCTGCTGGGGGCCATCTGTAGCTACTGGGATTAAAGATTATGAAACATTAAGTTATGGAGCCCTGTTGTCCTTCAGTAATATAACACAAAGTTATCAAGTAGACTTCACTAGTTTAACAAAGTTATGAAGTACTTTTCTTCACTAATATAACATAAAGTTGTAAAGTACTGTCCTTAAATAATATTACAAAGTTATAAAGTCCTTTATATAAAAAGGTTAGTCCTTTAATTCACTAAAATAACCTTACTTATAAAGTCCTTCAATTCACTAATATAAACTTAGTTATAAAGTCCTTTATAAAGTAATGGGACAACGTTCTGAATGAAATCTCTTTGTGGTAGTCTGTAGTGGTCTTTGAGGACAGCAGTCGTAGTCATAGTGGGGGTTGTACTACCTATTTACTATGTATCGGGGGTCCCAGAGGACAGCAGTCGGAGTCATAGTGGGGGTTGTACTACCTATTTACTATGTATCGGGGGTCCCAGAGGACAGCAGTCGGAGTCATAGTGGGGGTTGTACTACCTATTTACTATGTATCGGGGGTCCCAGAGGACAGCAGTCGGAGTCATAGTGGGGGTTGTACTACCTATTTACTATGTATCGGGGGTCACAGCTGGTGTGGCCAGGCTTGTTTGTTTGGAGGAGAGTTTGTTTTCATAGATTAAAACAGCCTAAATGTTGGGAGGATCTAGAGGTCAGAGAGGACCTTACTGAGACCACGTGATATAATCTGATGGCTGCTCTTCAACGTCTGTCCGTCCGTCCACCCTGGCAGCCGAGGGCAGAGGTTTTAAACGTCATCATCTGAGATTGTGTGATGACCCATGAGGCTGTGTGATATCATACCACTCGATTTCTTTTTTACATACAAAGAAAGATACGAATAAGACAAAATCAAACAAAACAAATTAGACGGAAATCTAACGCAACGGCAATAACATTGTCGTTTGCGTATCTGGCGTCCACACGAATCCTAACACGAAAATGCATGGGGCAGTTTCCCTCCTTTTCAACAAAGTGTGTTTTCGGGAACCGAAAACGCCGGATCCGTCTGGATGGTCGGCCCAAACGCACAAGACTTTTGTGTTTTCACCAAAAAATAATTTCCGTGTGGACGGGGCCTTACTCTGAGGTGTGTGATGTCACCTGAGGAGGTGTGTGATGTCACCTGAGGAGGTGTGTGAGGTCACCTGAGGAGGTGTGTGATGTCACCTGAGGAGGTGTGTGATGTCATCGAGTTGAACATGACAAGTGTTTTAAATTTGAATAATTTAATCAGGAATAAATGCAAACCATCTGAGATAATCTACAAAACAAATCTTTCATTTTTCAATGTAAAGTTTACAAATCATATGATGAATCATGACAAGAGCTTTTACATTCCCCCTTTACAAAAAAATTGCATAGCTACAGGAGTTCAAAAGTTAAAACCTTCACTTACGGTTGAATATGAATAGATATGTTAATGTACAATCAATTCTTAGTATCCAATTCAATTTTAGGGAATGCATGCGATAATAAATACACGTTGATGAACAAGAGGTGTGATAACTCTCCTGAGAAGTGTGTGTGTGTGTGTGTGTGTGTGTGTGTGTGTGTGTGTGCGTGTGTGCGTGTGTGCGTGTGTGCGTGTGTGCGTGCGTGCGTGCGTGTGTGCGTGCGTGCGTGCGTGTGCTGTGTGTGTGTGTGTGTGTGTGCGTGTGCGCGCGCGCGTGTGAGTAGGCGAGCTGTTGCAGACTGTGTGATTCATCAGCGGCTCAGAGGAAGTTGAGATGATGGAGGGTTCTTCTGTCTTCTGGTGTCCTACTGGCGGGACATCATCTGGACAAACTCTGGAGAAGAGAGGAGAGAAGTCAGAGAATCTCGCATCAAAACAAGAAGGTCCAAACAGGAAGTCAAGACAAGATAACATAAGATGGTGGCTTTATTGATCCCAGACTGCAATTTGGGGTTGCACGTGCACGTGCAGAACAGTAGAATAATATGAAAAGAGATGCAAAGGGAGAACAATAAAACCAAAACATCTTCCTGATCCAAACAACACAGAGTTCTCTGACTGCCCCGTGTGGTCCGTGTCATCTGACCTTCAAAGTCCACGGTCCCGTCTCCGTTATCGTCAGCCTCTTTGACGATGGCGTCGATCTCGCTGCGGGCCATGTGCTCGCCCATCAGTTTGGTCATCGCCTGGCGCAGCTCCTCTGTGGTAATCTCCCCGTCCCCGTCCATGTCAAACTACACCGGGACAGAGTGCATCCAAGACTCAGGATGGTTTGTTTTGACATGAATAACAATTCCAGCAGCGTTCACTGGTCATGAATGAGTCTCAGGTTCCTTCAACATTTAAATATAAAAATAAAAGTGTAAGAAAACACAAACTGGACATGAGATGATTATAATACAATAAAAATATTATAATATTAGCTGTAAACTAAAAAGATTAGTGCGCATGTATGGAGTATTAACAAATATTGACATTAGACATGGGTATTGATAATATGGGGTATTGATAATGGTGAGTATTGATAAAGTTGGTTATTGATCATGGTGAGTATTGACCACATGGGGTATTGATCATGGGGGGGTATTGACCACGTGGGGTGTTGGTGATGGGGGGTATTGACCACGTGGGGTGCTGGTGATGGGGGGTATTGACCGAGGGGTGTTGGTGATGGGGGGTATTGACCACACGTGGGGTGTTGGTGATGGGGTGATGATCATGGGGGGTATTGACCACGTGGGGTGCTGGTGATGGGGGGTATTGACCACGTGGGGTGTTGGTGATGGGGGGTATTGACCACGTGGGGTGTTGGTGATGGGGGGTATTGACCACGTGGGGTGTTGGTGATGGGGGGTATTGACCACGTGGGTGTTGGTGATGGGGGGTATTGACCACGTGGGGTGTTGGTGATGGGGGGTATTGACCACGGGGGGTGTTGGTGATGGGGGTTTCGGTCTGTGTATATCAGACCTCTTTGAAGGCGTCCTTTAACTCCTTCATGCCGATCATCCCGGCCGTCTCCTCCAGCAGCTTGGGGGCCATGAGCTCCACGAAGTCCTCAAAGTCCACCCGGCCCCCCACTGACCCCACACCACACCACCGCACCACAACGCCGCATCAGCACACATGACACCACCTCTTGAGGTCGCCCTACTGCGTGAGGGCACTTCACTGTATGACATCACTGTATGACATCACTGTATGACATCACTGTATGACATCACTGTATGACAACACTGTATGACAACACTGTATGACAACACTGTATGACAACACTGTATGACAACACTGTATGACAACACTGTATGACAACACACGGAGGTGACATCGTGGAGGAGGACTCATGGATGATAAGAGATGGACCATTTTACTCCTCATCAGCATCACTGTGTTATTATAATTATTTGAGTTGGTGGTGGTGGTGGTGGAGGTGGTGGAGGTGGAGGTGGTGGTGGAGGTGGAGGTGGTGGTGGTGGTGGTGGTGGTGGTGGTGGAGGTGGTGGTGGTGGTGGTGGTGGTGGGTGGTGGAGTTGGTGTGTGGTGGTGGAGGAGGTGTGGTGGGTGGTGGAGGAGGTGGTGGGGTGTTTGGGTGTGTGGGTGTGGTGGTGGGTGGAGGTGGGGGTGGTGGGGTGGGGTGGAAGTGGTGGAGGTGAGGTGGTGTGGTGGTCGGAGGTGGGTGGTGGAGGTGGAGGTGGTGGTGGTGGAGGTGTGGAGTGGTGGAGGGGTGGTGGTGTGTCGTGGAGGTGGGGGGTTGGAGGAGGTGGTGGGGGTGGTGGAGAGGTGGTGAGTGGAGGTGGTGATGGTGGAGGTGGAGGTGGTGGGGTGGAGGTGGTGGAGGCGGTGAGGTGGTGGGTGGAGGTGGTGGTGGGGTGGTGGGGAGGAGGTGGATGGAGGTTGGTGGTGGAGGACGACTCACGTTCATGTTGACTTTCTGAGCTAGTTCCGACATGAGCCTCCAATCTCGGTGGGTGCATGTAGCCCCCATGTCCTCCATCAGGATTGCCCGTCCTTACAG